>CAJQZJ010010411.1:2000320-2023795 GCA_907164525.1 Lophiomys imhausi
GTTAGATAGTAGAATGTTAAAGTCAGGTGCCAAATACATATGGACTGGACATTGGGAATGTATGCTAAGCCATATAACTCACATAGTTGTGGCCTATTTATTTCTGTTGTTTTGTATTGTATTTATAGTTATAAGAAAAAGAACCATTTGTTGGACTGAAAGGGAGAGCTGTTGGGGGGAAAAAGAAATACTTTGAACTAAAAAAAAGGGAAGAGGATGGGGGGTTGAGGGGGAGGAGGGTGGAAGGGTGGGACTGGAGGGGGGAGTAGGGAGGGGATTGTGATTGAGATGTAACTTGAAGAAATAAAAAATAAATTATTAAAAAAACATTGATGTGTTTGCTAACGTTGAGTTTGTTTAATCACCATGGCTGCTTCATATAATTCTATCATGCAGAGGAGAGTAACATGTTTTAAAAACCTTATGTGTTTCAATATTCCAAAATAGAATTGTTTTCAACTTTGAAGTTTTTGACACATTTCCACACTACATTCCATAGTAGCTGTACCAATGAACCTTCCAGCAACCATGAACAAGCCCTCTAGTCTACCCATCCCACCAGCACTTGCTGACTTGGTAACAGTTATGCGAACACTATGACTCTTGGGTGTTATTGTATGACTTTAATTAGCTTAGCTCGTTTTTATTTGGGTGATGAGTGAGGTTTGTGGGTTTGTTTGTCTTCACTAAGGATTTATAGGAGCTGTTCATTGATTCGGGAAGTTTACCTTGCCTCAGCGATATGATTTGAAGTCATTTCACTCTGGTTTCGTTGGCTACACAGACTTCTTATTTGACAGGATTTCACTTAGTTATCTTTTTATTGCCTTCCCCGCTTTTGGTGGCAGATCCATAAAAATCATCGGAAGACCAAGGCCCAGATGGTTCCCCCCCCACCCCATCCCATTCACTCTTAGAAGTTTTACAGTTCATGATCTTGTCTTTAAATCTTTCTTCAATTTTGAGTTGATTTGTGCATTGTAAGATAAGGGTCCGGTCTTTGATGTAGCAATTAACAATTTAAACAGCATTTTTGTGAGAATATGTTTGAAGTACACAGGTTTCTCCCAAAACTCATCATTTTGAAAGAAATACTTTTGATAAGATTTGCTTGCATTTACCATGCTTTTCCAAAGAAATAAACCCTCAGCAATGTTTTGGGGATTTGTATGCTTAGAGTTACTCTCCATAGACCTGGGTTTTAAAGAAAAAGTATCTGACAATAATGAAATTATTTTCCACCAATTGGAAGATGAATATTCTGCTTTGAAGCATGGGACAAGCATGTTGAAATAATCAAGAAAAAAATGGGATTTTGCTTAACTAGAGCTAGGATTCTGTTCTCTATAGCTAGCTAATGATTGGCATGACTTAGTACTTGGCACCTTTCCAGTCAATTTAGGCTGTTTATTTATCAATGACTCCTTGTCAAAATACTTCTTTTCAATCCAAGGCAAGAAAAACAACCCACGTTGTTCACTGACACCTTTCTCCATCCATGTCTCCTTTACCTTTTTCTCCTCTAGAGGTTTAAGCAGGAGAAATTGTAAACAATGAACTCTTGAGGACTGGCTTTCATTCTGTAACTCTATTTTCCTGGACATGAACACAAGCCTCTTAAGCTACAAAACTGTGCAGTACATGGAGAGGATGCTGATATACCAGGATTGAGGCAAAGTGTAGGGCTGTGTGTTCCATCATGACAGACAGCTTCTGACAATGTTTGTCTCCAAGACACAGCCTTCTATGCAGAAAGCCATTATCAGCCCTGAATTCAATTTACTGGAAGTCAGTATACAAGGACAATCTAATACTTTCATAATTGTCTGATTTAAAAACTGACAAACTTTAATTTGAAAAGACTTTTTTCCATTGAAAGCAATGACAAGGTTCTAAAGAAGTAATTCAGTTGTTTTTTGACATATATTCTATGACTGTGGTACTGTTGCAAAACTTAACACATTATATAAAAGGAGGACCAAGATTCAGAAAGAGATGAGTGGGATGATTCACATAAAACAACTGTGGATTCTGTGAGTTAAATGTCTGCAAAGAAAGTTCTGGACACCGGCTAGCTGTGTCAATCCACTCTGTGAGACTCGGTATGGAAATGTGGTAGATACACAGAAATGGCCTCCCTTGAAGCCTCTCCACCATATTCCTGTTACTTTATACATCTCAGAAATCCTGAAAATAGTTACTTAATAGCTATATAGAGATAACTTCCATAACAAAGGCAGCAAGCAAAACTTATTAGGATTAGAAGGTTGATGGAGAGAAAAAAGGTCAAATGTTGTTTTCAAGTCAATAAAGAGGAACCTATGAAGCAGAGAAAAGGCAGCACTCAATGAAAAACATCAAATATTCGGGATCTACTTTAAAAATCTATATTCCACCAAATTTGAAAACCTAAGCGAAATGGACAATTTCCTCGATAGATTCCACCTACCAAAACTAAATCAAAATCAGATTAACAGCTTAAAAAGCCCAATAACCCGTGAGGAAATAGAAACAGTCATTAATAATCTCCCAACCAAAAAAAGCCCAGGGCCAGATGGCTTTAGCACGGAATTCTACCGGACCTTCAAAGAGGAACTAACACCATTACTCTTCAAACTCTTCTACCACATAGAAACAGAAAGAACACTGCCAAACTCATTCTATGAGGCCACTGTCATTCTGATTCCTAAACCACACAAAAACCCAACAAAGAAAGAGAACTTCAGACCAATCTCCCTCATGAACATAGATGCAAAAATACTTAATAAATACTAGCGAACTGAATTCAAGAACACATCAAAAGTATCATACATCATGATCAAGTAGGCTTCATCCCAGGAATGCAGGGATGGTTCAATATACAAAAGTCTATCAATGTAATTCACCATATAAACTAGATGAAAGAAAAAAACCACATGATAATCTCGCTAGATGCAGAAAAAGCATTTGACAAAATCCAACACCCCTTCATGCTAAAAGTTCTGGAGAGACGGGCATACAAGGACCATACCTAGAAATAATAAAGGCAATATACAGCAGGCCAGTGGCCAACATCAAATTAAATGGAGAGAAGCTTGAAGCATTTCCTCTAAACTCAGGGACAAGACAAGGATGTCCACTTTAACCATATCTCTTCAATATAGTACTTGAAGTCCTTGCTAGAGCAATAAGACAACTAAAGGAGATCAAAGGGATAAATATTGGAAACGAAGAAGTCAAATTATCCCTATTTGCAGATGATATATTAGTATAAATAAGCTACCCCAAAAACTCCACCAAAGAACACTTACAGCTGATAAACAACTTCAGCAAGGTGGCTGGATACAAAATTAACTCAAAAAAAAAAAATCAGAAGCCTTTCTGTATAAAACAAACAAATATACCGAGAAAGAAATAAGGGAAACAACCCCCTTCACAATAGCCACAAACAATATAAAATACCTGGGGGTAACTCTAACCAAGCAAGTAAAGAACCTATAGAACAAGAACTTCAAGCCCCTGAAGAAAGAAATGGAAGAGGCCTTTGGAAGATGGAAAGACCTCCCATGCTCACGGATAGGTAGGATCAACATAATAAAAATGGCTATCCTACCAAAAGCAAAGTATAGATTCAATGCAATTCCTATCAAAATACCAACACAATTCTTTATAGACCTGGAAAAAGCTATTCTCAACTTCATATGGAACAACAAAAGGCCCAGAATAGCTAAATCAATCCTGTACAATAAAAAAGCATCTGGAGGTATCACCATCCCAGATTTCAAGCTGTACTACAGAGCAACAGTAATAAAAACAGCATGGTACTGGTATAGAAACAGACCAGTGGATCAATGGAATCGAATTGAAGACCCAAACATGGATCCACACACCTATGGCCAACTAATCTTTGACAAAGAAGCCAAAAACGCACAATGGAAGAAGGACAGCATCTTCAACAAATGGTGCTGGTCCAACTGGATGTCCACTTGCAAAAGAATGAAATTAGACCCATACCTATCACCTTGTACAAAACTTAATTCCAAGTGGATCAAAGACCTTAACATAAGACCGGCCACACTAAAGATACTAGAAGAAAAAGTAGGAGAAACCCTCGAACTCATTGGCACAGGTGACAGCTTCCTAAACAGAACACCAACTGCTCAGGACCTGAGATCAACAATCAATAAATGTGACCTCATGAAACTGAAAAGCTTCTGTAAGGCAAAAGACACAGTCATGAGAACAAAATGGCAACAGACTGGGAGAAAATCTTCACCAACCCCACATCTGATAGAGGGCTATTATCTAAAATCTACAAAGAACTCAAGAATCTAAATGCCAAGAAACCAAATAATCCAATCAAAAAATGGGAGATGGAGCTAAATAGAGAATTCACAAAGGAGGAATCCCTAATGGCTGAGAGACACATGAAGAAATGCTCAACATCCTTAATCATCAGAGAAATGCAACTCAAGACGACCCTGAGATTCCATTTCACACCTGTCAGAATGGCTAAGATAAAGAGCTCAAATGACAGCACATGCTGGCCAGGGTGTGGAGAAAGGGGAACCCTACTCCATTGCTGGTGGGAGTGCAGGCTTGTGCAACCACTATGGAGGTCTGTCTGGCGATATCTTAGAAATCTGGGAATAACTTTGCCTCAGGACCCAGCCATACCACTTCTGGGTATACACCCAAAGGACCCTCATGGAGTCATAGGGAAGTCTTCTCATTTATGTTCATGGCAGCCTTATTTGTAATAGCTAGAAATTGGAAACAACCCAGATGTCCCTCAACTGAAGAATGGATTAAAAAACTGTGGTACATCTATACAATGGAATATTACTCAGCTATCAGAAACAATGAAATCATGCAATTTGCAACCAAATGGATGGAACTAGAGAAGCTCATCCTGAGTGAGCTAACCCAGACTCAGAAGGATGCACATGGCATCTATTCATTTATAGTAGGATTTTAGCTATATAGTACAGGATATCTGTAGTACAACCAACACACCAAAAGGAATATGGACATAGACTTTTTTTTCTTTTTTCTTGTTCTTTTTCTTTTTTCTTTTTCCTCTCTTTTTTGTTGTTGTTCTTTGTTTTTGTGGGTTTGTGTGTTTGTTGGTCTTTTTTTAGTTTTCCCCCGTAGCAAGGAGACACCTTTCACTGGCAGTACTGCCTCGTAGGCCCCGGTGTATGAAGAGGCTCTTGGCCCTCATATGACTCCTGATCTGTGGTGAGAGAATGTTAGGCAGGGACACTCCACCCTAGAGGAACAAGAAGGAAGGGTCAGGGGTAGAGCATAGGAGGGTGGGGCTGGGAAGCAGGAAAAGAGGACAATATGATAAGGATGTAACCTGAAGCAACAAACAAATAAATTTATTAATTAAAAAAAAGCAGGTAACAATGTTAAAACACTGTAAATAAAATAAAGGATACAGCCATTCAACCTGGTTTTATAAACCTCCAAGTGTCGAAAAAACGTAGAGCTAAGGTAAAATACATGAGAAATGTGGTGTTAACCCATGTCTTTAACTTCAGCAGAGATGGAAGGAGCACCATAGAGTTAGTGGTCTTATAAATTCTAGAGTTACATGGAACAGGGTGGTGAGGGTACTCACCCTTAATCCCATCATTCAAGAAGAGTACACCCTTAATCCCAACACACTAGAGACAAACTTCGATCCAGGAGTGGTGGAACACATCTTTAATCCCTTCAGATGGGAACCACAGGTCTTTGATCCCAATAATTAGAATGCAGAGACACACACATAGGATTTGGAAGGACCTAAGTTTAAAAGCTACTTACAAAAGGCCCACTCAATACAAACAAATTGTCCTTCGAGATCTCAAAATATATACACTAAAGCTGGTTTAGCTCCAAAATAACAAAATAATTTCTTCTTTAAACCGGATTGAAAGATAACACTTTATATATTGTTAAAAATACTTTATTTTTTCTTCAAGTTACATCTCAGTAACAAACCCCTTCCTATTCCCCTTTCCTATCCCACCCTTCCACCCTCTTCCCCCCAGAAGTTTCCCCTTTCAGTCCAACAGATGGTTCCTTCTCTTATAACAGTAAGTATTATACAAAACAATAGGTATAAATATGCCACATTTATGAGAGTTAAATGGCCCAGTATACCTTCCCAATGTCCAGTTTATACATATTTGGACCCTGACTTTAACATTCTACTATCTAACCAACTCCATGAGTTTAAAGGTCTATATGTGACTCAACATTCATACTATCTTGCAACACACTTTTAAGAGTATCTTCTTACATCTATAACACCCTCTTGATTCCTAAACAGTTCAAAATTTAACTATGAGACTCTAGCTGTCTATTCTTCAACCACCTCAGAGACCTGAGAGGGATAAATATATTTGCTTATACAGGAAGTGCAGGGCCTGCAGCTTCCAAACTAAGAAAGAACATACCAATGACTGCCTGGACAGTTCCCATTTTCTCTCCATACAGTCCAGCATCAATCTTCAGCCTTTGGGTCCTGTTTCTCTGACAGACATTTGTTGTACAGCAGGGATTATGAAGGACTTACCTACCCTGTCTTGGCAGAGTTAGGCTGTCGACTTCCCTGCTACCAAGTTTTGTCCTTTTTGGACAGCAGTCTGTCTACAGTTGGTGCAAGGGGTTTTTTCATGCCAAGAGAAAGGCTTGCCACTAATTCAACCATCTTACAGTGGAGGTTCTTCGATGCTTATCTTCTACTTGGAGTAGAATAGGGGGTGCTGTCAGGTGCTGATATGTCTTGATATCAAAAAAAAAATCTTGATTTAAGATAACATCTTTGAATGCCATATTCTGCAGATCTCTAGGGGTTTTTGAAGATGCCCTAACCATCTCTTGTATTTAGATAAACAAATGTTGCTTGTCTCTTAGCAACTTGATTACTGGGTAGTTTAGAGAATATCTGTGATAGACTGTCATAGTAGCTAACAAAGAGACATGTTTGCATGACTAGGAGTATGTTTTAACTATCCTAGACCGTTTTAGACGGTTGGTATCAAGCGGTCAGAGCTTCACATTTTATTTTTAAGTATCTCTAGGTATGATACCATTGGGAAGCATTATCTTTAAATTTGTATCAATATACAAAGATCTATTCAATTGTGGTTAAATATACTCTTAATTATATATCAATATACCAAGATCAATGCCTATGTAGCCCACTATAATCTTAATATTACGTCCATATGCAAGGGTCAATACCATTGTGGCCAACTATAATCTTAATTTTGTATCAATATACAAAGATCAAAACCGATGTAATCCAATACAATCTTATTTTTGCACAATAAACAATGGTCAATACCACTTTAGCCAAATAACCTACTAATTTTGTATCAATATACAAAGGTATAAGGGCATATTCAATAATCTGCCCCTTCTTCTTGGACCTTCCTGTGCTATGACTATATCTCATTTTTCTCAAGCCCATGCACTCCTACATAGGAGAGGAAGAAGGATACAGAGAAGGAAAAGTAGGAATTCCCTGGGGCTAATCTCCAAAACCCATTAAGACAGGATCATTTATCAGCTTGTAGTCTCTTCCCCTACATAACAGAGTTTTCAGTTAACCTTCAAATAACCAAAAAGAAGGGCGGAGAAACACCCTCCCCCACCCTCTGGGCATGGGACATCGCTCTCTTAAAGTGACTTCCTGCTGATTTGGGTCGTAGTAGACCTGTTTGGGGCCCCAACCCAAATGGGAAAAATGATTAAAAATGTTAGTACAATCCTTTTATGTTCAGTCCTTCTGTTCTCAGCTGTTTAGATGACCTAAGGGGTTTGTAGGCAGAAGCTGATCTTGCAGGCTTCACTGAGGTTCCGGCCGGGGCATTGTGTAGAGCTGAACGGTCCCAGCGACACTGGACTGCAGTGGTGGTTGCAGGCCCCTGATGGAGACAGCTATTGAGGAAGTCTGCCAGGCAGAATCAACTGGGTCACTCATCCTCCTTGGTGCCTAATTCTGCTCTCTGCTGAGGATTCCGCTGTCCGCCGTCCCCAGGCTCCCCTAATGGACACTTTGATTCTCCTGGAACGATAAGAACAGAGCCCTGCCCCAACCCAACCCTAGGACAATTGCCCTCTTTTTTTTTTCTGGGGGGGGGATGGGGGCCTAGGTAGTACTTCTCCTGAAGCAAATTTGGCCTTCTGACAACATACAAAGCGTTATCTTTCAATCCGGGTTAAAGAAGAAATCATTCTGTCACCTTGGAGCTAAACCAGCTCTAGTGTATATATTTTGAGATCCCAAAGGACAATCTGCCTGCATCGAGAAGGCTTTTTGTAAGTAGCCTCCAAACCTAGGTCCCTCCAAATCCCTTGTGTGTGTCTCTGAACTCTAATTATTGGGAACAGGAACCTGTGTTTCTCATCTGAAGGGATCAAAGATGTGTTCCACCACTCCTGGATCGAAGTCTTTCTCTATTTAGAGTTTGCCCTGCATCAGGCTGACCCTGAGCTCCGGGATCTGCCTGTTTCTGTCTCCAGTGTGTTGGGAGCTGGGATCAAGGGTGTACTCTTCTTGAATGGTGGGACCAAGAGTATGCACCCTCACCACCCCGCTCTGTATGACTTCAGAGTACATAAGACCACCAACTCTAAAGGTGCCCCCTCCCCCCCCTTTACCCCCCCCCCACCCCCCCCCCCCCCCCACCCCACCCCCCCGTTTCCGCTGAAGTCAAAGGCATGAGCTAATACCACAATTCTCTTGAATTTTACCTTAGCTCCACGTCTTCTCTACACCTGGAGGTCTGCAAATCCAGGCCGAATGACTGTATCCTCTGTTCCATTCACAGTGTTTCAGCCCTGCCCCCTGCCCTTTTTTTTTCCTTTCTTTTTTTTTTCTTTTTTTTTTAGTTGATAAATTTATTTGTTTGTTGCTTCAGGTTACATCCTTATCATATTGTCCTCTTTCCCCACTTCCTAGCCCCACCCTCCCATGCTCTACCCCCTGACCCTTCCGTCTTGTTCCTCTGGGGTGGAGTGTCCCTGCCTAACAGTCTCTCACCACAGATCAGGAGTCATATGAGGGCCAAGAGCCTCTTCATTCACCGGGGGCCTACGAGGCAGTACTGCCAGTGAATGGTGTCTCATTGCTACTGGGGGAATACTAAAAAAAGAGACCAACAAACACACAAACCCACAAAAACAAAGAATATCAACAAAAAAAGAGAGGAAAAAGAGAAGGGAAAAGGAAAGAGAAAAAAAGAAAAAAAGAAGGAAAAATAAAAAGATAAAAAAAAAAATTATGTCCTTGTTCCTTTTGATGTGTTGGTTGTAGTACAGATATCCTGTACGATATAGTTAAAATCCTACTATAAGTGAATAGATGCCATGTGCATCCTTCTGAGACTGGGTTAGCTCACTCAGGATGAGCTCCTCTAGATCCATCCATTTGGTTGCAAATTGCATGATTTCATTGTTTCTGATAGCTGAGTAATATTCCATTGTATAGATGTACCACAATTTTTTAATCCATTCTTCAGTTGAGGGACATCTGGGTTGTTTCCAATTTCTAGCTATTACAAATAAGGCTGCTATGAACATAGATGAGGAGACTTCCCTATGTCTCCGTGAGAGGTCCTTTGGGTGTATACCCAGAAGTGGTATGGCTGGGTCTTGAGGCAAGGTTATTCCTAGATTTCTAAGATATCGCCAGACAGACCTCCATAGTGGTTGCACAAGCCTGCACTCCCACCAGCAATGGAGTAGGGTACCCCTTTCTCCACATCCTCGCCAGCATGCGCTATCATTTGAGTACTTTATTTTAGCCATTCTAACAGGTGTTAGGTGGAATCTCAGGGTCGTCTTGAGTTGCATTTCTCTGATGATTAAGGATGTTGAACATTTCTTCAGGTGTCTCTCAGCCCTTAGGGATTCCTCCTTTGTGAATTCTCTATTTAGCTCCATCTCCCATTTTTTGATTGGATTATTTGGTTTCTTGGCATTTAGTTTCTTGAGTTCTTTGTAGATTTTAGATAATAGCCCTCTATCAGATGTGGGGTTGGTGAAGATTTTCTCCCTCTTATTCTTTTTTTTTAAATAATTTATTTTTTATTTCTTCAAGTTACATCTCAATCACAATCCCCTCCCTACTCCCCCCTCCCGTCCCACCCTTCCACCCTCCTCCCCCTCAACCCCCCATCCTCGTCCCTTCTTTTTTTTTTTTTTTGTTTTAGTTTAAGGTATTTCTTTTTTCCCCCCAACAGCTCTCCCTTTCAGTCCAAAAAATGGTTCTTTTTTCTTATAACTATAAATACAATACAAAACAACAGAAATAAATAGGCCACAATTATAAGAGTTATATGGCTTATCATACATTCCCAATGTCCAGTCCATATGTATTTGGCACCTGACTTTAACATTCTACTATCTAACCATGTCCATGAGTTTAAAGTTCTGCACTTCCTATATAATCAGATATATTTATCCCTCTCAGGTCTCTGAGGTGGTTGAAGAATAGATAGCTAGAGTCTCATAGTTAAATTTTGAGTTGTTTAGGAATCAAGAGGGTGTTCTGGATCTAAGAAGATATTTTTAAAATTATGAGGAAAGTTAGTATGAAAGCTGAGTTAGATATAGAACTTTAAACTGTTTCTCATTCTTTATAAAACAAGCCAATAAAGCACCTATCTTTGTGTCATCCTTACAATGAATGGGCTTATGTGATTCCAGTCTTGAATGACCAAAAGATAGCTGGTTTGATTTGGTTAAATTAATATATTTGTAGAGGCTCCTAAGCCTCCCAAGCAAATAAACTGTTATTATTTATGAGATGACTGTCATTCTACACAAATTTAAAATAAAAAAATTATCTGTATGGGTAGATGAAGATATCAAGAAAAATCAGAGAAAGAAATACAGGAATTAAGGCTTTTTCTTTTCACAGAACTCTCTGCCCTGAGTTCTCTGCTGCCTGTCACCTACCTAAGGCTTTATCCCTCTTTGTTTCAATTTGTTTGAGAGAAGAGGCAGGTGATAATCTTTCAGACAGGGACGTTTTCCTGTTATCGTTGGGTTTTCTTGCAAAAAGGAAGAAAGGCACAACTTCTTGAGCTAGTAATGAATTACTTGCTGCTTGAGGATACAAACTTGTGCCCTGTGTCTCAACTCTCCATTTCTTTCTTATCTTAGACAAGATCCTACCTCTAAGAATCCCATTATTATCCCCACAGGGAGGGGATAGATAGGAAAGTAGGCATGGAAATGAAACCTGATCAGACAATAACTGAGGACTTAGATAAATGGTTATGCTTCTGTATAAAGACAGCACAATGAAATCTAGGAGTACTAATCAGTTGGGAAAAGCCAGACAAACAGTGTTAATCTGATCAATGTCAACATGAGGAGAGAAACTAATATGTCATGTAATTACACTTTTATTCCTCCAAGGGGAGGAAAAATCAGTCTTATATGAATCATCAGCAAACTCATTGCCACTGAGTAGCCACAAAACACTATCGGCCATTCACATGCCTTGCTTACCCGCTGTTAGTACTCATTTAATGGCTTCTTTTCCACACCTCAGAACATGGCAACAGGTTCTAATGTATGTGTTTTCTTATAGCTGCATGCAGAGAGGTACACACTGGTTGTTGTATGGAATTCAGACAACGGATCTCAATGCTTTGATGGAAGAAGAATGGCAGGGTCCTGAATGACCGTATCACAAAAAACAGTGAACAACATAACCTGACATATCACCATTATTCTGATGCAATGACCAATCTTCATTAATTTGTTCAGAATAACAAAATAAAAGTAATAAATGTGCTGACTGGTTCTATTGACTAGTCATGTAATTTAAATACAGCTAAGTTCAATTGGATCAATAAGAATCTGTAGATGGACATGTAACATCGCAAAATTAATACTATATGACAGCCACAGATATTTGTATCTCAAAATTAGGAAAAATCAATTGGGAACATAAAATAATGGTTAATGGACATACTATGTGATAGACCTAAAGAAGCGGGGAAAAGATACTGAACATTAGAAGGATATCCTCTAATTAAAATTTTAGAATGAAAACTCACAGGTAAGCTCTCTTTAGGCTATGGTTAGGCAAAGATTCATGAAAAATAACAATGATAAATATATTTATATAGTTTTTCATTTGAAACTGCATTATATAATTATGCAGTCTATACAATTATAATTTGAGTGAATCAATGTTTGTGTATTGCTATTCAAGAATTGAATTTGATCACTCACTACTGGTATATGTCTCAAAGTAATTCCTCCAGTAAAAATAATGTACTGACATTTAAAAAAGAATCTATAATCCTATAATTTGGAAGTAATCCTGATAATCACTCTGGCATGGGATTTTCCTTGCTATGAACTTTGCTTTGCTGGGGATCATTTGCCTTGCTATAGGTTTCCTGGATATTTAGACAGCTTCAATTTACACAGAGAAAGGTAGAATTAGTGATGAAAACAACTAGAAAAGCCATAATCTTGCTGTCTTGAGAGAGAAATCATGGTCATGGTAAATACAGAACAGGTATCTGAGGCAAGGTCCTGTTGAAAATGAAGGAAGACACTTCAGCTTTCTCTTTTCTCAAAATGTTTTTATAAGAATTTAAACTATACATTCTTTTTTGCCATCAGAAAATCTCAAAACTCTCACCAGTTTTGGGCACTACAGTCTTGGGATCTACCTTTTCCACAAGGATCTAGGTGAAGTAATTAAGAGAAAGGTAGAACCTCCACTTCCCAGTTCTGTGCATGGATAGATGAATCCATTGTTTGGAGATTAACTCTAGGTTTCAAAATCTCCACTCATCAAGAAAACAACGAAACAAAATGAAGCACATGAAGACAGTCATACCAACTACAAACTGAATTCAGGATGCTCTGCATGCGATAATTGCTGGCAGAGTCCTCTTGTCTGATGACTGTCTCTTGCTGATTCTGATACTATGTAGGTACTAGATTGTATCTACTAGGTTATATAGATAGTCATACGCAAATGATAGTTTTAAAATGTATGCAGGAAATTAATACAGCAGTATTTTCTTCAACCTATCTAGTTCTCCAATGACACAGAGAGACTATGATTTATTTAATTACTTTGAGCACAATAACTAGGCATTATAAATCTAATCTAATCTTTTAAGCTATCTTAGCTGCTTCCTAGCCAAAATCCCCATAATACTTGCATTTATGTCCTTCCGTGCTCCAACTCTTATCTCTGGACATCTTGGAGCTGAATCCTCCTCCTCTCTCTTTCTCCTCCCCTGATTGGAATCATCAGTCTCACCCTATTCTCTCTATTGCACAGTATCGATTGGTCATATTTTTATTGACAAGGCAGAGAATAAAGTGGTGAGAAATGTTTACACAAAATTGAGATAGGAGATTCTTAGAATAAGCATTACAATGCCATGTCCAGATTGAAACCATATAGTGGGACAGAGAAATCAGCATTTGAATAGTACGGGGTAAACTTTGCAGGGTACAATGACATTATGCCAACAATCACAGTTCTCTCCAATTTTTGCTACTTCTTTTGAGACTGCCTGTGATTAGCTCACATTCTGGTTTAAGGATTACTCACTAATGAAATGGCTTCCTTTCTCACCTACTTCGATGCAGAAGTTTTCTAGGTTGGAAAAATAATTATTTTTAATTGTATTTCTCTGTAACTGAAAACAACAAATATTTCAATATTGAATACTGAATTTTTAAATAATCTGTAGATCAAACATAAAATCATCAAGAAATTTAGAAAAATGAATCTAATTAAAGGCTAATGAAAGATGAAAGTGGGTGAGGTGGGGCTGCAGCCATGCTTAGGGTAGAACTTATAGCTTTTAATGTTTGTGATCTCAAATAAAAAAGATTGAAGTTAATGATGTGAGTTGCTGCCCTCAGGATCAAGAAAACAGAAAAAAATAGTAGCAACGCAAGTACAGGGAAAGAAGTGACAAAATGGAAAACAATTGGACGAAGGAAACCAATTAAACCTAGATTATTGGAACACAATCAACAAAGGCTACAATTGTCTCTTTGTGAGCCTAGTAAGTCTGCTAAAAGAATATCAAAATATGCTACTGGCATTATGAGAAAAAAGGGGACTCTTTTAAGGTTTTACAAACACTAAATCACAGGAGTATAATATAGAGATTTTCTGTATGCTCTTTAAATCTTACATAATATGGACAATACTTTTAAAAAAATCATAGCTCTACAGGTAGAGCCCATGTTCAGGAGTACATGGTCAGAACAAAACAAACTCAATAGCAGTTTTGTAGACTTTTTTTTTTCTCATATTGCTTTGTTTGCTCATATTCTGTCTTGTTGGTCATTTGTTTGTGTATTATAGTTTTAGATCTTATATTTTTATGGATTTTGTTTTGTGCTTTGTTTGCTCATATTCTGTCTTGTTGGTCATTTGTTTGTGTATTATGGTTTTAGATCTTATATTTTTATGGATTTTGTTTTGTGTGCATCTGTGTGTTTCCTGTGGGATTTTTATTGTTGTTATTGTTTTATTTGTTTTTTATTGTAGTTTTGCTTTGGCATTTTGTTTGTTTGTTTGTTTTTGGTTTTGTGTTTTGCTGTTGTTAGCCTGTTTCCTAAAGAGAAAGAAATGGTGTGGAGTTGGGTGGGTGGAAAGTTGGGAAGGATCTGGGAGGAGTTGAAAGTAGGGAAACCATGATCATAATATATTGTATGAAAAAAAGAACTTTAAATAAGAAAATATAAAAACAACCACAGTTCTCAAAAAATGACATAAAATTAAGCACATATACATAAAATCAGATTTGTTCATTTTTTAATTTATTCGTTTTACATCCCAATTACAGACCCCTTTCCACCTGTTCCTACCTTTCCACCGTCTCTCACCTTTCCCCCTCCCTTCTCCTCTGAGAAGGGGACCCCCTTATCAACCCACCCCAGCTCTTCAAGTTACATCAGGACGAAGAGCATCCTCTTCCACTGAGGCTAGACAAGGAAGCCTAGTTAGGGTAAGGTGATCCTCAAACAGGCAATAGAGTCCATGTCAGGAACTGTCTCTGCTCCACTTGCTAGGTGATCTTCATGAAGATCAAACTGCCTATTATTTACATATGTGTAGGGGGGCTAGGTCCATATCATACATGCTTTTCTTTGGTTGGTGCTTCAGTCTCTGTAAGCCCCCAGGGGCCTAGGTTAGTTGACTCTGTTGGTCTTCTTGTGAAGTTCTTGTCCCATCCAGTTCACTCTATTCTTCCTCCTACCATTCTACAAGACTCCCTGAGCTCCACCTAATGTTTGCCTGCATGTCTCAGCATCTGTTTTGATCCACTCTCAGAGAATAGTTATGCTAGGTTGCTGGCTGAAAGCATAGCATAGTATCATTAATCTTAAATCTGTCAGAATGACTATGATCAAAAATTCAAGTTTCTCTGCATCCTTGCTAGCAAAGATGGGCATATACCCCAAAATGCTCCACCAATCCACAAGGACATTTGAAACTGAAGCATAGCTATCAATTATATTTATTAATAAGTATAAACTGTAATGTTAGCCCAGTGGAGCAGCTAGTGGGCTTGCAGGAGGCGGGCAGGCCTGGCTTACTTTAATGGGAGGCCTGACCTGTCCTGGGGAAAATCTCTGGACCAAGGGAGGCCTTCACCACCTACAACCTAAACTCTGCTAACTAATATATGTATTAATACCTATAAATTGTTATATTAGGCCAGCAGAGCAGCCAGGAGGCCTGACTGCCTTAGAGGCCTATAGGCCTGGCAGGGAGGCCTGGCAGGGCAGCTGCCAGATATTTATTAATAACTTTGAATTGTTATATTAAGGTGGTGGAACATCCAGTGGCAGCCTGGCAAGGTAGCTCCTGGGTCATTCTGTGAGGCCTATGGCTGGAAGCCTGAAGGCCTTCCAACCTGAAACCCCCAGTGGCCTTTCTCCCAATAATTAATTATGCTAAGACCTTTTAATGTTTCAATGCTTAGCCCTTAGCTAGGCAGACTTTCAATTTAGCTCACCTAAATTAATCCCAGCCCACCTAATCCCAAACAGCCATGTGGCTTACCGTACCTCCCAGAGCTCTCAGACACATCTGCTTGCTTCTGTGTCTCCTGATGTAAAGAGAGATCCTCTATGCAATACCCAGGGTTCCTTTCTCAATACCAGGAAGTCCCACCTTCCTATATTCTTTCTGCACAGCTAATTGGCCATCAGCAACTTTTAATAACCAATCAGAGATTATCTCAGAAAGGGGGTAACCAAATCCCTAGCACTAAAATCAGCCTCTAAAACAAATTATTAGACCTTCCTCCAACAGACATTAGTTCAACTATGTTCATAACATATACATTCATAATAGCGAGAAACTGGAAGCAACACAGATGTCCCTCAACTGAAGAATAGATAAAGAAACTGTGGTACATTTATACAATGGAATAGTACTCAGATATTAAAAACAAAGAAATTATGTAACTTGCAGGCAAATGGATGGAACTGGAAAAGATCATCCTGAGTGAGGTAACCCAAACCCAGAAAGATACACATGGTATGTACACACATATAAGTGAATATTTGACATTTAGTACAGGATAACCATCCTACAATCCACAGACCCAAAGAAGCTGAGTACCAAAGAGAGCTCACAGAACATTGCGTAAATATCACTCAGAAGGGAAATAAAATAGATATAAGAAGTGGATAAAGAGAGAGAACTAAGTCAGAGCAGTATGAGGAGGGGAACTGGGATGGGATTCAGGTGTGGTGAGAGCAGGGGTAAGAAGTGAGAGAACAGGGAGAGAAAAGGGAAACCAATGCAGGGAACATCTTTAAAACAAGTGGGAGACCAGTGAAAGGGTGTACTCCTAGAAGGATATGGGGGTGACCCTACCAAAGACCCCTAGCAGGGGAGGACATGGAGATGAAAGTGCCCACTTCCTAACCTCGCAGGACTCCAGTGGTAGGTGGGGACAACAACCCACCCACAAGGCCCTCAACCATAACGTACTCTGTGTACAAGATGTGAAAGGTTAAAAATGGAGCAATGATTAAAGGAATGGCCAACCAATAACTATCACAACGTGAGACCCAGATTTTTTCTTTATACTTGCATTTAAGAGAACAATTTAAGCAGGTGCCTACGCAAAGGGCCATTATTTCTCCAGCAGAAAGCTCTTGACCAGGATCAGAGAGCCAGTCACAAGTTGCATTCTGTTATACAGTTCTCAAATCCAACTGGAAAGCATATGTTACCCACAGAACATTCTTCTAAGTAGCCATGTTTACACCAGGAGATTAGTGCTGATCCTGGCTTTCATCACAGAAGTTTCTTATTACCTGACCAGTGGTTAATGCAACTATCCATAACTGGACAAAATGCTGAGAAGAAGTGATGGTGGAGTTCTTAGCCCTAAGTGGGATAGATCTATCACCCCTTCAGGACTTAACAAACATCCTAGAAGATGTGAAGAATGAGTATAAGAGCCAGAGGATGGGAGATGCACAGAAGTCAAAAGATATCTTCTGGCCATCACATAGTCATTGCACTCATGAACATGGTGCTATGAATATAGGCACAAGATGTGCATAACATTTCATCACCAGTGAGGCTGGAACCTATAAAGCTACAACTCTGCAAGGGTGTTTAGTGGCATTAAGTGGTTTCTTGGGAATGGGGTGTCAGTTAGCAGTGGTATAGGTACTGATAAGTTCTCCATGCTGAATAACCACCTACACACAGATACAGAAGCAACTCCAATTAAACTCAGCAAATCATATGCAAAAAGAAGACATTAAAGTAGGAGGGAGACTTATTAGGAGAAGGGATTCAGGGTAGATAGGGAGGTGGCAGAGGGAATTGGGAGTGGAAATAACTATTCATTATACACATGTATAAAACTATCCAAGGACTTGAAAACAAACAAACAACAAAAATAAGTGTGTTGTTAACTGAAGGGAAAGAGTTGGCTATGAGCTCTTCACCCTACTTTTGTTTAATATCCCAAATCAGAAACAGTGAAGAATTTCTGAACATGAGCTTATAGTAGTTTAAAATTATAATAGAATTCTGTATAGACACAGATACTCTTCATGAATATTATGAAGGACAAAGGAAACCCAAAAAACAGCCTAGAGTAGAATTCATGTTCATCCTGGACTGGAGAGATGGCTCAGCGGTTAAGAGCACTGGCTGATCTTCCAGAGGTCATGAGTTCAATTCCCAGCAACCACATGGTGGCTCACAACCATCCATAATGAAATCTGGTGCCCTCTTCTGGCCTGCAGATGTACCTGCAGACAGAACACTGTATACATAATAAATAAATCTTTAAAAAAAAAAGAATTCATGTTCATTAAATACTTTATAGACAGAAGAGGTCAGAACATATCACTAAATATTAAAAAATGACTTCAAAACTACAGAAGTCTATAAAGTTAGTAAAATCTACAAATATATTCATAAGGAAATTTAATAAAAGCCGTGCAAATCTGCTAGACTAAAATATACAGTATATTGACATCATAAGCTAAAGACCAAAGTAAACTGAGAACATGATCATGACTGGGAATACTCAATACTAAAATGTCATTGTTTCCTAATACAAATCCCAAGAGGATTTGATAAAAACTGACAAGTTGAATTTAAGATACATGTGACAGTACAAGAGACCTAAAGTCTTGAGACAGCAAAATGATGGTGGGGATTCATGCTGCCTAACTTACAGTCTTACTAAAAAGATATGAAAACCAAGACAAAATGAGAAAAGCTTAAAACTAAGACAGTAGATTACGATTCAAGACTCCTGGCATGTGTTTAATGTATAAGAAAAGTAAATGTTTTATGGAACCATGATGGCATTCTCCTGAGATGGTACTAGAACAAGGAACTATGGGTACACAAAGAACCTCACTTTTACCTGACAGAATACCTGGAAATAAACCCGTCACTATTGAGAGACGCAAATCCAAATGAAAATGTGGTAAAAAAAAAAAAAGATACAATATAAGATGTTCATGATCAAAATGTCAACACATTATTTTGTCACATTACAAATAGGAGCAACCATAAAAGAAAAATCGAATTGGGCTTGAGTAAAATTCAAAACTGTTCTCCACAAGACGTTTAAACAGGAACCAGAAACACAAAGACTGCAGGTGAATGTTCAAAAAATATGCTCTAATAAAGGGCTTGATTCTTGAAGAGAAAAATCCTACAAGTCAATAATAAAAATTAATTTAAAAATTAGTAAAGACTCAAATATACGTTTCAGAAAGGAAGAGACACAGTGTTCATAACAACATGAAAACATGCTTTGTGTCATTAAGGTAACCTGTGGTAAAACTATGAAGAAGCCACTGAGACAAACACTGAAGTAGTGAAAATTAAAGGGAAACAAGTGTTCAGAACATGTAACGGTCAGTACACTCCTAGTGGGAAACAAGATATACAGTCAATTGAAGAATAGCTTTGGCAATTTTCTAAACATCACGCAGACACATCCCATGTCCTCTGCTCATTCCATTTCATGGTGCATACAGAAATAATTTAAAACATTCTCATACAAATTTATAAGGGAATCATTTTTGTCATTTTAAATAGTCACCATGTTTAGCCATTTTGTAATGCCAAGATTATGAGTTGTATGAGGTAAGCAGGAATGCATAAGCCTTTGTTCAGTGCTAAATACTAACAGCCAGTCATTACACAGGAACAAGTGTTCTCCGCCTGATCTAAACAAGAGAATTTTGTGGGCATGGTTGGCTATAACCCCATTTTAAATGTTCACAGGATAAAGACTTTCCAAATACATTAGTGCACATGCTTTCAAGTTTAGTTCGTTACATTAATTTCAATTTTCTGAATTTTTATCATCTAAGAATGTAAAAATGAAAAAGGCATTACTTTGGTAACATAAGTTGGCAATAAAACAGTAATTTTAAAAAGAAAAATTCTCTATATTCCTCTGTTTCAAATATTAATTATCTTACCAATATTCTACTTCTCCTTTCAATGAAAAGAAATGGTTGTAATACATGGAGATGCATTGATGTTTTCCAAAATATTCCCTAGAATGTGAATAGCCCTAAGTGTGAGAAATGTGGGGTGTTGGTTAATTTTCCAGGAGTGCAAGTGATAGACACATAGCTGCACTAGATCATGGTAGCCAGGAAGTCTCACACTAAACCATGCTAGCCAGGCAGTCTCAGTTTCAGTAATTCACCGAGAGTCATTTGCATTCAAAAAGTGTCAGTGTTTGTTCTCTCTAGGCCAAAGTGTCTCCTCAAAAGGAAGCACTTACAATCTATCAAAGGCTCCACAGCTCCAGAACTTCCCTGAGGAACTGTCTAATGAACTCATTGTGACAATGAGCAGCTAACGGTGAAACACCCACTGATTCAGTGTGACAAGCAATATACTTGTTAGGTGGATATAAAGCAGAGAGACCACAGTCAATCAACAAAATTTTGGGTAAGCAATTATCTATCTCTACAAAATTGGCCATTTTCATTATTAATTCTATGAAAACAAACAAACAAAACAAAACAAAAAAAAAACCAAAGGGCCGAACTGAAACCAGTTAATAGTTTTCTCATCTACACCCATTATCAAAAAACAGAAACAAGAGGATTAATGTTTATCAAAAGCCCAGCCGATTTTTAAGTCCTGTAGCATAACTATCCTCATCAATTCTTATTTTTTTATGAATAAAGGAAGTTACATAAACTTGGGAACTGCCAGATTTATCACTGACAATTAGCTGTAAAGGAAGAAATCCTAGAACAATTTGAAAGGTGAACTTCCCTGCTGGAACCCTGTCCTTAAATTGCATTAAAAAAATAAAAATAAAAAAGGCCAGTGAAGCCATCC
Organism: Lophiomys imhausi; assembly: GCA_907164525.1. Classification (NCBI taxonomy): domain Eukaryota; kingdom Metazoa; phylum Chordata; class Mammalia; order Rodentia; family Muridae; genus Lophiomys; species Lophiomys imhausi. The sequence goes on from CAJQZJ010010411.1 coordinate 2,021,175, forward strand.
ATAGGTCCTTTAGCAGGGTCTTGTATAGATTCCATCTCATGAAGTAGATCTGAAATACAATCAAAATGTTTCTCCCATCACCTGTATGTCACCAGTCTATGTATATATGTAACCAATATATGTGTATATTTCACCAGTATATGTAGCAGGCAGGTCTCTGTTGTAGGTCACAGGGTTTGTAGATAGTGATATTGTTTTGCTTTGTAAATTTGGCTATTTTTTTTGTCTTATTTGTCTTTTACCTGTTTGCTTTGATTTTCATGTTTGTGTTGCTGTGGGACTATTTTGTTTCATGGGGTTTTTTGTTGTTTCTTATTTTTTAGGTTTTTTAAGAATTTTAGAGATAGATGATATATATATATATATGATATTTAAATATTATATATGAAATATGTGTTTTTATATAATAACAAAATTATATATATGTATATATGTAATGAAGTTAGGTAGGTAGGGGGATGGGGAAGAGTTAGGAAGAGAAAAACATGATCAAAATATATTGTATGAAAAAATTAGTTTAAAAAAAGTGAAAAAAGAAACCAAAGTGCTTATCTTCATTAGCTGTAGACAATACACCTTTAACAAGGAAGTAGACCTATTCAAAATGAAAACACTGCATCAGAGAGCAGAGCTGTACTCAGTAATGAGTTAATAGCAGAAAATATTGAACTGTAGTAAGAGCTAAAAGAAAAGGACACCCTCTGAGAATATATCAAAATGCTGTATAAATATTAATTCCATTTTTATAGTCCTTGGATTCATATACCACTCTGATACCAACCACCAGAACATGAGCAAATCACAAACAAAAAAACAGCACAACACAATCTAACAATATTTCCTGTTTGCTTTAAGACAAGCTATGAAGGGAAAAAGATAAAGTAGTTTTCAAACACAGGGCAAAGTGAAAACTTCAGCTAGTAAATGAGTTTTCAGAATAAATGATGTTCAATATGAGATTTACTAAATGATTTTATCAGTTAAAGACAAGATATAGAAAAAAAATCAAAGGAATAGAGGGTCACCCATAAATGTGCATGTATGTGTGTGTGCATGTGTGCATTCACGTGTGTCTGTATGTGCAAAGTTACATCATAAAGAACTAGACATGAAAAACTAATTTGAAGAAAGCATGACTATTATAAATATGAAGGCAATGAACCTTAGGATATAATTTTGTGTTCTAAGTAACAAGAATGTTTCAAATGCTTAGAGATACAAGATTCAGAGTTTATTGCTCCTAATCATTGCCACTAAAGTTTTACACAGAGTTTAAGTCTTGACTATAACTTATTTGTTGTTTTCAACACAAAGAGTTAGAGGAACAAGTTTCCTCAGAAGAAAATTTGTACTGACTGAAGTTAAGCCTTCAAGAAAAACTTGATTGGAGACATTTGTATTGAGGCAGAGAGAACATACCAATCTCTGAAATCAACTTCAATGAGACAAGCATTTGGAGGATGTGTGACCACTGGCGTGAAAGGAAACACAAGCTATTCACGTTGCTAGTTGACTTTACCAAAATGTGCTTATACCTTTATGGCATGCTGGAGATTTACAACTTGGAGCAAGGAACTTAGTGAGTTAGATTCCTTTCTTCCTATAGAAACTGGGAGCTGTATTACACTGGTAAGAGACTCAACACTTACAAATACTCAAAGAAAACACTCTCTCTCTCTCTCTCTCTCTCTCTCTCTCTCTCTTGCTTTTATTTAAAAATTTTCTGAAATTGACCAGCAAAATGGTTCAATGGGTAAAAGTGTTTCACACTAAACCTCAGAACACAAATTCAAGCTCTGTGACTCATATCATGGAAGGAGAGAACTCACTCCCACAAACTGTCCTTGACCTCAGACCAAAAACACCAATGTGCACTCACAAATGCATGCATTTGTACATGCCCATGCATGAGAGAAGGGGGAACAAGAGAGAGAAAGAAAGAAAGAAAGAAATGTAAAATATTCTTTATTCTTTTAAGGTTCTCTGAAATAGATCCTCTAAGAAGGTGAGGTTGGTGTTTACAGTCAGAAAGAGACTTCTCTGAAGATTAGTCCAGCTGGGAGAATGTTGACATTATCTTGAGAAATCCTAGGGCTGGAGAGAAGACTAACATACAATGACTTGAGAGACAAATGTTAGTCAATGACTTTTGACAAGAGAGATACCTTACCAAATCCAAATATGAACCAAGCCAAGGCTCAAAACCTCTAAGTAAAGAAGGCAAACTGCAGATGCCCTTAACTGATGTGATGTCTAGATTTTGAGAGTAGGGCTAAGCCACAGGAGAAAACATTTCAAAAAATAAGCAGGCCACTGTTGAATCGTATGTTCTTCAGATCTTCCTGTAGCCTCAATCTTGTTCCTTAAACTTGCTCTGCAGAGCTCTCTTGCCCTTTCCTTAGGACCACACTAGAATCTGTACTCTTGAACCCCTCAATCTGAGATCTGATAACAAATGGCTCCTTTCTGCTCCCCTGTTCCCACACCTATAATAAACCATCTGACTTTCAGAATAATTTCCAAGGTTTGGTCATTACATTAAAATTATACTCACTGCAAATATCTTTATAGAAATACGAAATTAGAAATTGGTTTTCTGCATTGACAGACAAGTGAACTTG
>CAJQZJ010010411.1:2033795-2044717 GCA_907164525.1 Lophiomys imhausi
TGAACTTGTTGAACAAAAGGAGAAGCTAATGAAAATGAAAGGCAATTTGGCTCACACCTGGCCAGCACAGTATGTTTATCTTTGAATGACTCTGTCCATTTGTCTCAAAAATTTGAACACCAACATAAACTTGGTAGTATTAGGGTCAACTTGGGGGTGGAGCATTTTCAGCAAGACTTGGACATTGTAGAAGATGCTCAACACACAAGTATTACATGAAATGTCGAGGTTGTTGGAATGATACTAAGAAACCTTCATATTCTCAAAACAGAATCATTTCTAGTTAAGAATAGGATATCACAAACATTTTGTTTCATCGTGTTCCCTTCCTATTGTTTCCGTTTTTATCTGGTCCAGTGCTACTGTCAGAACGCCACACAATTGAGATACTATGGCTCTATAGCTAAAACATAAGCTTTGGGACTGGTACATATTTCTCATCTGAGTATCTGTGTTCACCTTAACTCTTCAGTATCTCTCTTAGTCCTTGGAGGTTAAACAGAGTTGAAAAGGAAATAGAGTTGTAGGAATTTGCGCTCTGACCTCTCCACACTTTTCCAGCAGCATTGTGCTGTTCCACTACCTGTATCTGCTCCTCCAACTTGGTTATTCCCTTTCATTTCTGCTTTCCTTAGTGAAACACTTCCTTCATCTTATCTGAAGGCCACAGCTTCAGTCATTCCTCAGATGCCTGCTACTCTCTGTGAAGTCTTATCAATAGGAGTAAAAAGCTTTTCAGGGTCCATCTTTAGCTAAATTCTGTTTCTTTTCTTAAGCTTCAAGTTTATAATGCCAAAGCTTGCTGGAGATATTTGACAAACAAAGTCAACCACCTTCTGCCATAACCTCCACTGCTTTGTATTTGACCTGGCAAGGATATTAAAAGAATAAATAAAGGATGTACAGACACACATGTGGAGACGTTGGGATTGGGTTGGCCATGTATTGTGATGGAGATGAATCAGTGGCCTGGAAACTCAACGCACTATTAAATACTAGTGAGTAAGACAGAAGGTTTATTTTTAGGGAGGATGCAAGTTTATTGTGTACAGCTGAAGAGGGAGGTGGGTTTATGGTATATAGCTGAGTGACAAGGAGGCATGCTCACTAATGTCTATAGGAAGTTTCTGTAGGGGAGCAGTTTCAGATTGCAGTCATCTTGGAAAAGAAAGTTATGGTTGATAGTTCTGCATGCAATGGTATCAGCTAAAGGCCTGTTGTTTATAACATCCATGTTTAGAGCAGAGGAAGGCTTTGCAATTTCTCTGAGCCTGACCCAGGGAATGCCTTGCCATTACCATGGATCTGAGAAACTGTGGCCCTTGACATACATACCTGTGCTCATATCAACAAGACACATCCACTCAGGGATTCCCTGGTTCTTCACAACCTTCCTCACTAACAAGATGCTTCCTAAAATCTATCCTATTTTATTTTTCTGGCAGGTCTGATGCCATGTAGATATTTCAGACTTCTCATTAATAAATCTATCATTCTATCTTCTTAAAACATTTGCATGTCTTTTCATATTTGCAATTCATTGATGAAATAAGAATCTACTGAACTCTAAGGATAAACCACGTGGTTTCCTACTCTCAAACCCCCTCCTTGACTCATGTATGTCACCTCTTAAATCACTCATCCATACCTAATTTTAATCCAGGTATCTATCACCTCATGTTTGAAATCTGGGGAGGAAAATAACAAAAGAAAAACGTTCCCCCAAATCATCTTTTCTGATACACTCTGTCCCAGTCTGAAAGTGCTGTCACCCCAGGTACTCATGCATAAGGCCATCATCCTATGTGAGCAATTGGAAGTTGGCCTAGTTCCCATCACAGTCCAGCTAACCATCATATATACATGTCTACTGCCTCACAGATTGAGCAAGATTTTGGACAATTGCTCAAGAACATACTTCATGAGCTGAGTCTTTCTCCAAAACAACTAGACTTTGTATCATTTGTCCCTAGCCCCACAGTCTGGGAGGATGCCTTTGCACAGGCTGTTTTTCCCCTCAGAACACAGCCCCCCTTTGTCTCCATACACTGTTAATTTTGAATATTATGTTAGTGAAAATGGCTCCACTCTCTTGAAGCACTCAGCACTGGCTCAACTCAATGTGTGCTCAGCAGTGCATTAGGTCCTCAGGATAATCTATCCATAAAGGTACTATCCATTCTGTTTTGTCAATTTTCAAACGTTGGCATGGAAACATTATTAACGTACTAAATGTTGGCAGGGCTGACATTCAAATACAGGTCTGCTCATATCTGGGTTGCACTGATGAATGTTGTCTAAGCAGAGTTTGCTTATCATCTTCTCGGTGAAACCCATCATTTTTCCCCCACAAGTAATTCATTTATTATTTGATTTTCTCTTCTGTGGGTGTGGATAACTGATCTCTTCACTCTAAATTTCAGTATGACAATAAAAATAATAGACCACAACAAATTTGTTTGGTAATTTCCAAATAGCTTTCGTAGCATAATTTTTTAATCCGCAGTAACCCTATAAGTAGGAGTCTTTCATCCTTATTTTACTGAGGGAGAAACTGGGCTATAAAGAATTAAATTACCCTAGAGAACATGTAAGTATAGTTCTATACTCCTTTGGAAAGAATACTGTCTATCATCTATTATTTATTTCCAGGATATAGAAAACACATGCCTTCTAGAAAAGACTGAATTGATATTTACTAAAGTGGACAAACTTGCAGGGATGACCCTGCCCACTTACCACCTCAGGATATTCAGTCATAATCATAATCTGCTCTGAGCACCTGCCTTGCATTTCCATAGTTCCAATCTCACCTCTGCTGTCATCTCAGTACAATCTTGTCTCCTGTAATCAAAGGCAGGTTGGAGTTTTTTCTTTTTCTGAGTCTTGGTTTGTACATGCTACTCTTTGATCAACATACCATATTCTATTTCTTGAAGAATAAGACAAAAACTCTAAAGCTTTTCCCTTTTTAATAGACTCTCAAAATATCTCTATATCCCGTTTAATATTGTAAAAAAAGATCCTTGCTCCAAATCTCCTCTGTAATCAATATTCTTATGTGAGTCACATAGATTATCTAATATAAGATGTTTAAAAGTTTTATAAGGAAGCACAGAGTCAAAGGAGTCTTTTCCATCAGCTAACATGATGCTTTAGCCCAAAACGTTTTTGGTATGTTTCTAAGATAGACTGTTCTCTGGTAACTTATGATAACCCAAATCCAGATGCCTTTGAAATGATCTATTTGAGGACACACTCTCCAATCTCCCCACAATCCAAACACTAATGTCTTGTTAACATTTTTTTAACTCCAGTTATTTGTTCACATGTATACCACATTTCTATTGATTTTTTTGTTGTTATCTTCCTTCCCTCATTAATCTCTTCTGCAACTTGTTTATTTCTCCTTATATGAGACTTGAATATTAGCATTATTTCATCTGTATTTATTTTTATGGTGTCTTCCTTCATAGGTGAAACTTCTGCCAAGTAAGAAAACTTGAGCTCAGTCCTATAAACCCACATGGTAAAAGGAGAGACATGACTCGGGCTAGGTGCTCTCTGACTTCCACAGATGCTGTGGATACATGCCCACCCTCACATATGCATATCTTATTGATACAAACACACAAATAAATGGATACTTGTATATTTTTTGAAAAGTGAAAACTTGGAAAAATATTAAGATAATTTTTTAAATAGCAATTGGCAAATAAGTTATCAGTCAATACAGCCTTATAGATAAAAGTGGATGGTGCATGAACCCTTTGCAACTTTCACTGAAACCACACTTCATTCTTGTATTCTTTTTTAGCTCCTTAAAAAGGGAGGATTTAGAACTTCTTTTTTTTTTTATTTTTTTATTTTTTGTTTTTTTCGAGACAGGGTTTCTCTGTGTATCCTTGGCTGTCCTGGACTCACTTTGTAGACCAGGCTGGCCTCGAACTCACAAAGATCCGCCTGCCTCTGCCTCCCAAGTGCTGGGATTAAAGGCGTGCGCCACCACCGCCCGGCAGGATTTAGAACTTCTAATTCAACCTCAATGATTTATTTTTTTTAAATCTTTTTGTTTTACTAATTTAGTAAATTTCACATCATGCACCCTGTTCCCACCCTGATGGGGTAGTGTTAAGCATTCTAAATGTTAATTAATTGGTCCTGTTTGCTGTCTGTTACTTAATTGACTCTGATTGGTTAAATAAATGCTGAGGCCTGAGATTGGGCAAAGACAGAGAAAGGTGGGACTTCCTGAGATTAGAACAGGAAGCCTGCACTTTAGACAGAGGATTAATTCATTCCAGCCAGGAACAGCAGGAAAGAGGACACACACCATGGGTTAGAAAAAGGAACCTCATTCCACATGGCTAGGAACATTGGCATAGCAGGGAGAATGGCAGTCCACAGGACATATGTATATTTGGGGTCATATTTGAGTAATAGAATTAATAGCTAGCTTAAATGGGCCAAGATTGCTCGATCCAGGCCTAGGCTTGTTAAAATCCATCCTGTGTGTATGTGTACTCATTTATAATAGTTGCTTAAAGATTAGCAACTGCTGAACCAATTAATAATAATCTAAATACTGTTAAACAATTTAATTAATTATTTCTACAAATGGCACCCAATGTAATTTAACTATTTTTTTACACCATCCATATCCCCCCCTCCCCTCAGACACACCCTCCACTCTTACAACCTCTCCCAACAGTAAAAAAAAAAAAAAAAAAAAACTCACTGTGAAAGCTATAGTGTGTCTCAGTGTGTCCCACAATATTCTCTTTTGTTCACACTTTTTTGCTTGCAAATGTTAATATAATGAGTGTTGGTCTGGTATGAGGTCTCTGATTTCTGCTACTTTGTCAATACTCTAACCTCAATAGAACTCCTCTCAGATCCCCTGTTGTTACTCTGTGAATTGGAGATCCTATACTTCTAGAACTTTGGAACTGGCCTCTTCATGCATTCCAGCAGTTCATCTATGGGGTATATGTTGGAGTGGACCAACTCAAAGCCCTGGTTCTGGCCCTGCAACTCCCACATCCAGGGCCAGTTCTATTGTGCTACAAAGGTAAGGTACAGGGTCTGCTCTCCTGAGTGCTGCAGGAAGGGCCTGGACAGCTCTCCTGCTTTCATAACCTCATCAGGGCCTTCTCTCCCACCTACAACATATGGCAAGGGAAAAAGAGAGTGGAGGGGATCTCTCCCTCACCAACACCACCTCGAAGCAGAAAAAGGCAGGGCTGGCACTCCCACACTCACACACTCAGGATCATCTCACCTGCAGCAACCCACCCCCACCCAGGGCAAGATGTACTGTGTTGCCCAGGCATGACACAGGGCCTGCTTTCCCTAGTGCTGCAGCATGTGAGGGGCAGGGACAGCTCTCCCACTCCTGTGATCCCATCAGGGCCTGATCTTTCATCTGCCTTGGTGCTGAGGACAAAAGGGCAGGATTCTCTCCCATGCCACCATCACCAAAAAGGAGACAAAGGACAGGGCTTGCCCTCCCACACTTATAGCCTTGAGGATGGCTCACCTACAGCCCCCACAACCTCTACGATTCTTATAGCCTGAATACATATGAATAATCTTCAGATTTTAAGGGAGCAGGAGGAATACTTTTCTGTAGCTATGTGATGCCATACCAGAGTGGCTTACTAACAGAAAATGATGCTACAATAAGAGCCACCTTGTTTTCCCTCCATCTTGAAATCAATTAAAATGGATCCATTAAAAAAAAAACCAAGATTTCTATCGTGGAATTATTAGAAAATTCCTCCTCTAGAAACCCCAAGACTGGGGGGGGGGGGGGGGGGAGATCTAAGATGGCGGCAGCCCACACGGATGCATTCTGAACTTGGGGAAAACAGCCATAAAAAGCACAGAGTTATTGGATGCTGTACAAAATTGGAGGGACTAGACCCACCGGGGTCACACCCAGCTCCCAAGGGACCATTAAAAGTCCCTGGGCAAGGCTCTCCCCCCGACCTCTCTCGGACACGGAAGCCACTGAATTCGGGAATCGGGAACTCCCATTGGGAGAGACACCTGGTAAGATTGACTCTAATACCCAGCAGGCAGATTCAGACCCCACACAGGATAACTCACCAGCCTACTAGGCACCCCACACCTCACGCGGACCTTATAGCTATTTAGAAAATGTGGCGGACCCGTGTGAGTCTTAGCAATGGCAGCAGCAGGGCACATGGTGGGGGATCCGTGGCAGCAGCAGCGGCGGATTCAGACCCCACATGAGATCACTCACTAATCTACTGGGTCCCACACACCCCACCCGAAACCTCCACCTATCTAGAAAAGGTTGCGGACCCATGTGAGCCCTAGCAGTGGGCTACAGCAGTGCCATGGGGGGCGGGGCAGAGGCACGCACACCCACAGCGAAGGAGCTGGGCAGAAGCGCGCATAGTGAAGTGGCAGGGCAGGGCATGCACAGAGGTGTGCACAGAGGCGGGGCTCACTGCAGAGGCACGCAAAGGCTGAGGGCTCCAAAACGTGGAAGCCAGAAGCCAGGCGCAACATAGCTGTATTCTGGAAAACCCAGACATATTAGGCATGGAGTCGGGCCCTCTCAGACTACTTAGGGACAGCCAGAGTCCACAGAATCTGTGCCTGGGCAAACAGGTCCATACCATCAGAACCACTACAAGCTGATCACACAGTGTGCAACATAGAGAAGTCTGACTTGGGAGCAGGGAAACAACCCCAGGCCATTCCTCATTACCTGGGAATAGGCTGCACCAGCTCACAGTGCTTCAGGCTATTAGAAACACAGAGACACTGAGATCCCCCTGTAAGCAATGACAAATCACCAAGCAATTCGACTGCTACACCAAAGCACCCCCTGTGGATCCAAGCCCAGAAGACAACGAGAGCAGACAGCTAAACACATCCATATGGCCAATGGTCCAACAAAAAACAGAAATCAAGGAAATATGATTCCAACAATGCAAAACTATCCTAATTCATCCAATTCTGACGACCTCACAACAGCAGAAACACATAAAAACGATGACAATTTTACATTATGGGAAGTGATAGAGTCCCTTCAAGAAGAACTTAAATCTATGAAGGAATTCAAAGAAGCCACAGTTTCACAAGTGAAAACAATGAATAACACCATTAAAGAGCTCCAAGCCAAGGTGACTCAACTTGAACAGGAAAAGGACAGGGCAATGAAAGATTTCCAGGCAAAGACAAGCAAACTGGAGAAGGAAATGTACAAAATGAATAAAACCATTCAAGACATGAAAATTGAAATGGAAACAATAAATAAATCACAGTCAGAGTTAAAAGAGGAAATGGAGAATCAAGGGAAGAGAATAGGAACTACGGATGTGAGTATCAAAAATAGGATGCAAGAGATGGAAGACAGGATCTCAGGCATGGAAGATTCGATGGAAGAAATCAGTACAACATCCAAAGAAAATGAGAAGGCTAAAAAATCTCTCACCCACAATATGCAAGAAATCAAGGACTCAATGAAAAGATGGAACCTAAGAATTATAGACATAGAGGAAAGAGAAGACTCCCAACTCCAAGGTCCAGGAAATATCTTCAACAAAATCATAAAAGAAAACTTCCCAAACCTGAAAAAAGAGATGCCAATAAAAATCCAAGAGGCTTACAGAACACCAAACAGATTAGATCAGAAAAGAAACTCCTCTTGCCACATAATAATAGAAACTCCAAATGTAGAGAACAAAGAAAGGATATTAAACACTGTAAGAGAAAAAGGCCAAGTCACATACAATGGCAGACCCATCAGAATCACACCTGACTTTCCTCAGAAACTTTAAAAGCTAGAAGGACCTCGACTGATGTCCTACAAGTCCTGAGAGAATATAGGTGCCCAGCCAGACTACTATACCCAGCAAAACTCACTATCAACATAGATGGAGAAAACAAGATATTCCATGACAAAATCAAATTTAAACAATATCTACTTCTACCCACAAACCCAGCCCTACAGAAGATCCTAGAAGGAAAATTCTAACCCAAAGAAGAAAACTATACCCAAGAAAACAGAGTAAATAGATAACTCCACAGCAACAACAACAACAACAACCAAAGGCACAGGATGATCACCTATACCAAACCAATGGGAAATAACAACCCCTGGTCACTAAAATCCACCAACATCAATGGACTCAACTTCCCAATAAAAAGACACAGGTTTACAGATTGGATCCATAAGCAAGACCTGTCTTTTTGCTACATACATGAAACACATCTCACTATCAAAGATAGACACTATCTCAGAGTAAAGGACTGGGAAAAGGTTTTCCAAGCAAATGGACCCAGGAAGCAAGCTGGAGTAGCCAACCTAATATCAAACAAAATAGACTTCCAACTGAAGTTAATAAAAAAAGACAGAGAAGGGCATTGTATCCTCATTAAAGGGAATATTCATAAAGAGGACATCTCAATATTGAACATAGAAGCGTTTCTTTTACAAATGTAGGTGCCTTTGTACTTGGGGCAAAACTTAAATCGCACATCTATCACAATACATTAGTAGTGGGAGACTTCAACACCCCACTCACAACAATGGACAGATCATCAAGACTGAAGCCAAACAGAGAAATATTGAGTCTAACAGAGATCATGAACCAAATGGACCTAACAGATATCTACAGAACGTCTCACCCAAACACAAAGGAATACACCTTCTTCTCAGCACCTCACGGAACCTTTTCCAAAATCGACCATATAGTTGTACACAAAGATGGTCTCAACAGATACAAGAAAATTGAAATAACCCCTTGAATCTTATCAGACTACCATGGAATAAAGCTGGTCTTCAACAGCAAAAGAATCAACAAAAAGCCTACACACACATGGAAATTGAACAACTCTTTACTGGATGACTACTGGGTCAGGGAAGAAATAAAGAAGGAAATCAAAGACTTCTTAAAATCCAACGACAATGAAGGCACAACATACCCAAACCTATGGGACACAATGAAAGCTGTGCTACAAGGAAAGTTCATAGCACTAAGTGCCTTCAAAAAGAAAATTGTGACAGCTCATATTAACGAATTAACAGCTAAACTGGGTGAATTAGAAAAAAAAGAAGCAAACATGCCCAAGAGGAGCAGAAGGCAGGAAATCATCAAACTTAGGGCTGAAATCAACAATTTAGAAACAAAAAGAACTGTACAAAGAATCAATGAAACCAAGAGTTGGTTCTTTGAGAAAATCAACAAAATAGACAGACCTTAGCCAAATTAACTAAAAGGCAGAGAGAAAAAACCCAAATCAACAAAATCAGAAATGAAAAGGGAGAAATAACAACAGATATTGAGGAGATCCAGAGAATATTTGGGTCCTACTTTAAAAATCTATATTCCACCAAATTTGAAAACCTAAGTGAAATGGATAATTTTCTCAATAGATTCCACCTACCAAAACTAAATCAAGATCAGATTAACAGATTAAACAGCCCAATAACCCCCAAGGAAATAGAAACAGTCATTAAAAATCTCCCAACCAAAAAAAGCCCAGGGCCAGATGGCTTTAGCACAGAATTCTACTGGACCTTCAAAGAGGAGCTAACCCCAATACTCTTCAAACTCTTCCACCAAATAGAATCAAAAAGAACATTGCCAAACTCATTTTATGAGGCCACAGTCACCCTGATTCCTAAACCACACAAAGACCCAACAAAAAAGAAGAACTTCAGACCAATCTCCCTCATGAACATAGATGCAAAAATACTTATTAATGTCTGTAATTTTATTTTTACAATCGTGGATTTATGTGGACATACTTCTGTCTTCTTCCAGTTTCTATTTGTTCTGCTATTTTCCTACATGCTTTTTCTTCTTTATTACTACATTTCTTTTTTAAAATATATTATACAGTGTCTGTCTGCATGTATGCCTGCAGGCCAGAAGAGGGCACCAGATTTCATATAGATGGTTGTGAGCCAACATGTGCTTGCTGGGAATTGAACTCAAGACCTCTGGAAGAGCAGTCAGTGCTCTTAACCTCTGAGCCATCGCTCCAGCCTGATGTAAAAATACTTAATAAAATACTAGCAAACCGAATTCAAGAACACATGAAAAGTATCATACACCATGATCAAGTAGGCTTCATCCCAGGAATGCAGGAATGGTTCAACATAGGAAAGTCTATCAACATAATTCACCATATAAACAAGATGAAAGAAAAAAACCACATGATAATCTCACTAGATGCAGAAAAAGCATTTGACAAAATCCAACACCCCTTCATGCTAAAAGTTCTGGAGAGAACGGGCATAAAAGGACCATACCTAGAAATAATAAAGGCAATATACAGCAGGCCAGTGGCCAGCATCAAGTTAAATGGAGAGAAACTTGAAGCATTTCCTGTAAACTCAGGGACAAGACAAGGATGCCCACTTACACCATATCTCTTCAATACAGTACTAGAAATTCTTGCTAGAGCAATAAGACAACTAAAAGAGATCAAGGGGATGCAAATTGGAAATGAAGAAGTCAAATTATCCCTATTTGCAGACGATATGATAGTATACATAAGCGACCCAAAAAATTCCACCAGAGAACTCTGACAGCTGATAAACACCTTCAGCAAGGTGGCTGGATACAAAATTAACTCAAAAAAAATCAGAAGCCCTTTTATATACAACAAACAAATGGACTCAGAAAGAAATAAGGGAAACAGCCCCCTTCACAATAGCCACAAACAATATAAAATACCTGAGGGTAACTAAAACCAAGCAAGTAAAGGACCTGTACAACAAGAACTTCAAGCCCCTGAAGAAAGAAATGGAAGAGGCCCTTAGAAGATGGAAAGATCTCCCATGCTCATGGATAGATAGGATCAAAATAATAAAAATCGCCATCCTACCAAAACCAATATATAGATTCAATGAAATTCCTATCAAAATACCAACA
>CAJQZJ010010411.1:2049717-2069862 GCA_907164525.1 Lophiomys imhausi
CTTTGTATATTGATACAAAATTAAGGGTAACACTTCTTAAAGGTATTGTACCTAGTAATGCTTAAAAATGAAATGTGAAGCTTTGGCCTCTTGATACCAACCATCTTAAATTGTTCAGGATAATTAAGAAATGCAAACTCATAGTCATGCAAGCATGTCATTTTGTTAGCTACTATGACAGTCTATCACAGATGTTCTCTAAACTACTCAGAAATCAAGTTGTTAAGAGACAAGCAACACTTGCTTATCTAAATACAAGAGATGGATAGGGCGTCTTCAAAAACCTCAAGAGATCTACAGAATATGGAATTCAAAGATGTTTTCTTAAATTAAGATTTTTTGATATAGAGACATGTCAGCTCCTGACAGCACCCCCTATTCTACTCCAAGTAGAAGATGAACATTGAAGAATCTCCAGTGTGAGATGGTTGAATTAGTGGCAAGCCGTTCTCTTGGCAAGAAAAACCCCTTGCTTCAAATGTAGACAGACTGCTGTCCACAAAGGACAAAACTTGGAAGCAGGTAAGTCAACAGCCTAGCTCTGCCAAGACAGGGTAGGTAAGTCTTTCATAATTCCTGCTCTACAAGCAATGTCTGTCAGAGAAATGGGACCAACCGGCTGAAGATTGATGCTGTAATGTATGGAGAGAAAATGGGAACTGTCCAGGCAGCCACTGATATGTCATTTCTTAGTTTTGGAAGATACAGGCCCTGCACTTCCTATATAATCAGATATATTTATCCCTCTCAGGTCTCTGAGGTGGTTGAAGAATAGATAGTTAGAGTCTCATAGTTAAATTTTGAGTTGTTTAGGAATCAAGAGGGTGTTCTGGATCTAAGAAGATGTTTTTAAAATTGTGAGGCAAGTTAGTATGAAAGCTGAGTCAGATATAGAACTTTAAACTCATGGAGATGGTTAGATAGTAGAATGTTAAAGTTGGGGCCAAATACATATGGACTGGACATTGGGAATGTATACTAAGCCATATAACTCTCATAATTGTGGTGTATTTATTTCTGTTGTTTTGTATTGTATTTACTGTTATAAGAGAAAGAACCATTTGTTGGACTGAAAGGGGGAGCTGTTGAGGGGAAGAGGGTGGAAGGGTGGGACAGGAGGGGGGAGTAGGGAAGGGATTGTGACTGAGATGTAACTTGAAGAAATAAAAAATAAATTATAAAAAAGAAAGAAATCCCAAGACTCTTTAAGGTTTTCTTCAGAAAGAAAGATAGACACCATAATGAATCACCATCAATTTTCATTTTGCTATTTGGAAAAACCTTTTATATATGAGCAAAGGAGATGGCTCAGTCAGGAAAGCATTTGACTTACAAACATGTGAAATTTAGTCTGACCCACAGAATTAACATTTTAAAGTAAGTTCAAGGTAGTGACTTAAATTTGTAATAGTGCTGTTCGAGAGGCAGAAATAGCCTGATCCCTGGCCACTCTCCCGAGATGCCCTTACCTATCCAACAATTTCTAGACCAAAGAGAAACCTTATCTCCATGAGGTGAACAGCACCCAAAAAACCAACCTCAAAGATCTTTTTTCCTTTACACTCAAGTGCACACACATATATACATACATACACATACATGAACTCATACACACACATAATGCATACGTGTGCATACACCTTTGTCCATAAGAAATATTTAGGGAATATGCCACATAATCCAATACACAAAATGATATTAAACCAATGTCCTGTTTATTTAAAACAAGGCTTTCTTGATGGCTATGGAACAAAACTTGCTATGAATTTCTCTGAAATTAGTCTGATAGTGTGGCCCTTAAGTTTTTAAATTTCAAACAACAAGGCTGTAAGTGTTGACCAGAAAAAATAGGTTTGGAATACTAACATCCTAATGTAGGACACACTATCTAGTGAATAAAATAAATACTAAATAAAAATGGGTTATATATCACAAGTCATAAATATAATTAGAAAGTAGATAATTAAATAAGAGAGAGTCCACATGACCAGACATCATCTGCCAGTCCTGCGAAGATTTTATAATTGCATATATGAAGCATTATCAGGACTTTGTCATCTCAGGTAACACAGTTACTATAATTCTGATTGGAAAACCAAGCCCTTACAGAATATTTGCCTTATTATTTTGGGGTCTTTGGATTGTCTTTATTCTAAAGAATATGAAATATGTGACACTAATTAGGCTTGGATGTGAGACTGAGAGCAGATTTATCTGACAAAATTTATGGCATATGGAAATGTGCTCTTCCTCTGAAAAATGTGTGGAGGCTTGTCAGTCACCCGCTCTTGTTGTTTATAGCTAGCTTAACCTATTGGGAAAGGGATTTAATGGCCAGCCTGAGCAGACCAAGAATACACAGAAGTTCAGCTTGAGTGGAGATTAGAGTCATAACTCAGATCCAGTGTGTCACAATGTCTTTGTAACATTGGAACTAACATTGTATTCAACGTAGTAAACTAGAAAAAAAAATCTCACCAATTTCTAAAACATTTTTAAATGCCATCAACACACTCATTTAATTTTCTTTGCTTCCTCTTCCCGGCATTATTGTTCCCAATAAGAACCAACTATAAAGGTGTCTGGGCTAATAGGTCAATCCCTGTTCTTATATCAAATGCTAAGTTAAGACTTCAGATGGCAAGTTATTCTCCTATGTTTGCCCTCTGCTCACTTAAGCAAATCACTAAGTTCAATTTTATATCTCAGGTCACATATATTTTCTTAATGCAAGTTATATTTCTTAGCTCAAAGAAATGGAAAGAATAAACAGATCTATAACTTAAAGGAATTGTTAGTATTGATCATGAAATTAGCCTTTCATTTGAATTTTAAAAGTAGAAGAGAAATAAAAAACTATTCAGTGGAAGATCAAAGAATGTATGAGATACTTTAAAATTATTATAAAAGGGTTGTGTTTCTTACCTTGTCCCTTCAATTTAGAGCTCTGTTCATTCTTAAGTCACTTTGTCAAACTGTTAAATCTCTTACTGCCCATGACAAACCAAAACTGAAAGTGTACTTTCTGGATTCATATATTAATGGCATACAAGCTGAATTAATTCAAGCTACAGTATGTAAGAGATAATGTTTCTTATGGTATGACCTCATTTTTCAATCTTTGTTTTGCTGTAAGTTATTTTTAAGCCAAGAAAATCATCCTGTACCATAGCACATTTTAAGGTCTTTTGTCCTTCATATGGTCAGTAAAAATATCAAGTAAAAGTCTGACTATACATTTAGTTTCATATAAATAAACTTCAAGTAATAACATGTTTTGAATTAGTGATGTCCTATGTGAAATTCTAAAACTAAATTTTGGATACAATTTCTTTTGAACTCAGAGTGAAATTCCACTCTGGTATGGAAATCCTTCCATTCACAACATCATTAATTACAGCTTGATAGTGGCTCTCCTTTCTATCCAAACAACACCGTTGTTAATGTACTTAATGATTCCAACCACTCAGTTAAATTAACATTTAAATTCACTACAGAAAGTTATAAATGCAATGAAATTCTATGTTCATGATAGACACACAGGCTTTTCAACCTGAAAAGGTGTCAAGGTTCACTAGCATCTGCCCAGACTGAAGGAAAAAGATTATATAGTTTGGGCTTTATTCATGAGTGGCTTAATTCAAACAATGCCCTTACTGGGTCCTGTTTTCAAAATATTTCTACTGAGATTTTATTGTTAGAGATATTAATTTATCATTAACAAAATACTAGCAACTATCAACATATCAGGCAGAGTTAGGTACCACTAATAAGGGTTTCTAAATTCAATGTGAAATCACACCTCTTTTCAGAGAAGACTGATGACAGTTTTTGAGCCTCTCCTTTAGCAAACAATACTTAGTAATGATGAGCCACAGCATAGCCCTGCCTTAAAATCATTCTTTAACTCTTGCATAACACCGAATGCTGGCAAACAAACAAACAAAAAAAGAAGGCAGGGTCTGAGAAGCTAGTAAAACAAAGTTCACTTGGGGACTGATGGCAAGATTTGATATCATGCATTTTCCTTCATGATCTTCAATCTTTCACTCCTATCACAAAATAGATGAAAATGGATTATGTATAATGGTTATCTTTTAGCCTTCATTGTAGTGTCTAAAAAGTCCAAACAGCATGATGGTCAGTTGCACCCCAGCATAGTTAAGACATCTAAGAGGGGCCAGGCGAATATATACAGGCCCAAGCTTTTGGTGTAGTCTCATTTTTAAAATGGCTTGCTCTTGATAACTAGCTTGGTCTGCAAGAATTGCATTAATTCTTTCCAAGGGTGATTTCCCCCATGAGCTAATTACCTTCCACACTATGCACCTCTAACAAATCTACATCCTCTCTATCAGTTCCCTCAGGGTTTGAGCTTCAGCACACAAACCATTGGGGAACACTCTACATCCAAATTACAGCAGTGTGATGTTTGCCTCTTATTTTCTTCTCAGCCTTTTGTTAAACAATTATTCATCTAATAATTTTATATAAACAACACTTATTCTTCATTAAGTTTAGAGCTAAACAATTACAAAGAAAAAAGAAATCATTGAAGTTATACTAAGTCCAGTATGGTGGGAACACACCTGGAACCTTCTACTGGGAAGTGAAGCAGGAGGTTTGCTGCAAGATCAAGGTCAGTGTGAGCTACACAGAAAGGCACGTCTCAAAGCAAAACACAACTAAACAAAACAGGAATTTCAGGGTAGGATGATGGTCTATACACTGGCTTTGTGTGAACGATTAAAGGAGAACAGTCGATACAAGAAAGGAAGAATTTCTGGAGCTCAGAGGCACGTGCAGAACACCTGAAAAGTGCCCAGAAAAACACAAGCAATTAGTGGAAAGGAAAGAAGCTGCACAGAGTCCCAGCTTTGTTCCCTGGCATAGGGAAGATGAACTGAACTCGTACCACAAAGGAAACCTGGTAGCCCTCCTCAAAGGCAGCCTTGCCAGCCATATGATCCCAACGCTCTCAGAAGCCTCAAGTCCAGTTGTGAGTTCCAATAGACGGGTCTGCAGCAGAGAAGAATCCCATTTTGTCCTTCTGTGTGACTCCCAGGAGAGTGGTGGTAACTTCTGGTGAGGTTGTCTAGGTTTTCAGACTCTTTCTCAGTGACGCGTCTTCATAACTGAAAAAGAAAGAAGTCAGTCTACTGGCAGACTCAGTGCCTCGTGTTATAATCTAGACACATGCCAAAGGGCTCTTCATCACAGCATGTCAGTAACTCAGAAAGGTGCACATTGATGTCAAAGACTCAGTACTAAAGCTGTTTTCGAATAACAGAATCACAGAATTTCAAACCCAGTTCTCAATTTATTTAGAGAAAAGTTTCAATCAAATCTCCAGCCTCATTAGCTGCCCTCTTAATTCCTCCCCTATCCTCTATCACCACTTCCTGCTCTCAACTTCACTTGCTTTGCATTTTATTATTAGTGTAATTGTCCTCCATTTTTCTCTCTAACTCAGAGTCTGGTAGCCATAATTAGTCTCTTCTCAATTCTCCACACATTTTTACTTCTTTGTCTCTGTTTTCTTCTTTTACTCTCATTATATCTGAGCTTTAATCAGAATTGTGAATTTAATCTTGAACAATAGAGCGTTTCTATGTATCTAATATGTTTTTCCAACTCTACAATCAGGTTGTTCTGTGATGTTATATTCGTGAGTGAGTTGTTACATCAAAGTATATTTTGGAATGTCAAAAGCAAAAAATGCTCTCACATGTCTTGGTTTCCATTATTTAAATAATGTCCACTTGTCGTCTTGGATCTTCGTTGTCTTTTTCTTTACTTTATTTTATTAAAACTTGCTCAGTTACCAGGCTACTTATTTCATTATTATTGGTTTCTAGCTTAGGATTTTCATTTTCTCTAGCATAACATAAATGAACTTGCTTGAATTCTCCTCACACTACGTATGAAAGTTGGTTGAAGAACTAGAAGTTTGCTATTATGTGGACTTTTGAGTAGTTCAAAGGGGTGGACACTTTCAAGAAAAGGGCTCCTTTTCTTTTAGTACTGTCTGTTTTGGATAGGTAACTGTGTTACCTGTGTTGAAGCTGTGTTAACTAAGGCAGGGTTTGGTGGCACACATCTATAATCCTTACATTTAGAAGGCAGAGGCAGGAGTACTGTAAGTGTGAGGCCAGCTTGTTCTACATGACAAGACAAGTTCCAGACAAACAAGGGCCACATAATCAGACTGGTTTGTTGAGACAGCAAAAAACAAAAAAAACCCCAAAAAACAAAAATCGAAAAACAGGGGTGTGGGAGTTGGAAATAAACGGAGAAACAAAGAAAGAGAAAGACAAAGAGAGACAGAGAGAGTCAACAAGAAACAGAAAGACAGAGACAAAGATTAAGACAGAGAGACTGAAACTGAGACCAGGTGTGGTGGCTTCCAGCAGAATGTCATCCTACGCTCGTCCATCACAAATCAGCCTGTGGAAAGATCGGGAAGGTTTCATCAGTCTCCTGCTACACAGCGACCCCTGGTGGTCTTTCGTGTCTGTGGGGAGATGGGGTGTTTTCTGTGAAGTTTTCTAGTTACAGGAATCTGCCTTGCCTCAAGGTCCTAACAGAGCACAGCAATTTCTAGGATGTGCTTCCTAAGCCTCTTCCTCTATGGAATTTGCAAGGTGAAGAGAGGAATTAGTGATATACCATGCCCTACTAAAATCAATTTTTTTCTCAAAATTTATGAGCTTGAGTTTGTTCCCCACTTACACTGGTAAATCTGTCACTTCAAGAGAATGGAAGTTTATCACTCCTTGTATTGTATTCCTTTCATGAATAATAGTAGTGTGTGTGTGTGTGTGTGTGTGTTTCATTGTCATGTGAAAAGCTACTACATGTCACCGTGTTTTCGCCAAAAAAAAAAACATAGACACAAATATACATTTATATATTTTTGGCTTTCCCTGATAATTTGTCTTAATAGACAGTGGCTGTTTATGCTTTGTTCTTTCCTCTCCCCGTCATTCTGCTTAGGGACAAATACAAGGAGGTGAACGCAACTCCAGCCGTCACCTTGGATCATAGAAACAGGATGGATACAAAGAGAAAAAACCTGGAATAAGCAGAGACAATGTGAGGTGCATACTCACAGGGATTCATTTGGAGGAAAAATCTATTACTTTGAGGGAAATTGTATTGCCTAGCACTGCATAGAATCCTACAGGATATTTCAGTTTTAATAATTTCTGTTTATCATGTCAAATACTGAACAAGGAAAGATTATATATTTCAAGCTCGTCCCTTAAGTCTGTGACATATTTTGAGATACTATTTAGTGAGTTTTTCTTTCTTAGTGAATGAGATTATTATATATGGATAAGATTTGATTTATATATGTATGCATAGTGATAAATTTTGTTAAATTTTCAAAATGTGCCATAATGCTCACGTGGCTTTAATTGTGTTCCGTCCTCTACAGCTGATCTGCACCCTTTTCCTCATTATGTGTCTTTTTAAAAGCTGCTAGTGTTGTGTTGTGTGTGTGTGTTGTGTGCTGTGCAATGTGTGTGTTGTGTGTGTATTATATGTGTGAGTTGTCTGTGTGTTGTATGTGTATTGTGTATGTGTGTTGTATGTGTTGTGTGTTGTGTGTGTGTTGTGTGTGTGCATGTGTTAGTATGTGACTGTGGTTGCATGTATGTACAACAGTGTATACATGAAAGTCAGTGGAGAATCTTGGTGTCAATTTCTGCTTTCCACCTTGTTTTTGAGACAGTCTCTTTATTCTTCATTAGTTTTCTGCTGAGTACACCAGGCTAGCTCATCTATGAGCTTCCAGGGACTTTCTTGGCTCTGCCTCCCACTTTTCCCCAGAAAGGCTGATAGATACTCATGCTATTGTTTCTAGGGATTTAAATCCTAGTTCCTCAAGCCCAGAGAGAACATTTGCATGGCAGATATTTTTCCTACTAAACGATCTCCCAGATGTCCTTTCATTTCTAATGTTTTATTTATATCTTTTTGTAAACATACTTTGTCCATTTTAAAATTATTCAGAGAATAAGCTCTTGTATATTTGGATAACCGCAGTTCTTACCTTTCTTCCACTTTGGTTTTATTTGTCTATTCATCACTAAATTACATGACTGACGTTACACCTGGTTCAATAATGTTGAGCTCTTTCTTAAAACTCAATTTTAGAATTTTTTATAGTATCTTTTCCTGCATGCCACATATTTTCAATATCATTTTTATTTAGTTATAATTATTTTAATTTGTTGTATTTCTTCTTTTGTCTGTGAGTAGTTTCTACATGTATGTTTAATCTCCAAGAGATTCCCAAATTAATAACATTGTCCTTGGAAAAAGATAGTATAATTCTACAGCAATGGTTTTAAAAATAGGTTAATACTTGATTTGTGGCCAAGTAAATGCTAAATTAGTCTATTTTCTCTCTGTTCTTGATGGCTTGTTTGTTCAGTAACAGCTCAAACCAGGTCGGTGTTAGCGCAAATTTCATATGTCCAGCTTACTGAACATGTTATGCTATAATCTCAACATAGTGAGTTATAGAACCCCACTTATAAAAGTTACCTATAAATTTTTTGCTGGTTTAGTATTAAATTATCATCAGATCAATTATTAACACAAGCTTGTTAATGTCATAATGCAATTCTTTGTTGTATCGACTGATTTTTGCCATCTTTCCTTCTGATACATGACATAAATGTCTTGGAATCTCTTTAGTAGTGCATTTGTCAATTTTTTCTGCAATCCTATTAATTATCGTCTTTTTTTTATTCTGAAGATTTGTTGGTGATTGTGATAGCTCTGAAGTGGATTACATTTTTGAGGGGGAGTAATCGATTTCTCTTACTAAGTCCTTGTTAAAAGTTTGTTATTTTAACTAGTAATAACTAGCCACCCAGCTATCTTTGCTTTGGACTTTCCAGGTTTACACCCTTATGTTCTTTTACTTTTATACTTCACTTTCATTTCTTTCTCGTCTCCATAAGAAAGCCAAGGCAGATCGGAGAAAGGGCACTTCATCGACCAAGGTCACCCAACTAGTAAGAACCAGGACCAGAAATCAAAATCAGGCCTCCAGATCCAAACTCCGCTTATTTTTAGTTCAATCCAAACACAAACCCAACACCTAGCATGTGTCTGGTGTTGTGCCGACAGCGTCAAATGCAGTATCTTTGCTATTTCCATTAAACTGTAATTCCTTCACAAGTCCTGACACTGTACTTGGCATTAATATTGGGGTGGGATAGTGTCTGTAATGTACATTAAACAATGAAGAGAAAAATAAAGAAATCTTTTGAAAATACCTTCTTTCCAGGCAAGATAAATGGGGCACTGAGGAAATAGAGCAGCTTTGAAACTGAAAGAAAAATTAATGGTTAAAAAATCTGGGTTACACGTACACTTTATCTCACCTGTTTCCAGCTGCTGCTAGTGTGCATGTATGGCCAGCCCGTCTGCACTTTGCTCTCTCTCAGATAAGAGGAATAAGTGTGTGCTGCCATTATTGAAACTGCTCCAGGTGGTAGGGACAGAAATCCATCCACGATTCAACTGTTTTGTTCAATCTACAATCTCAGCCATTTAGGAACCTGCTGGATGGATATCAGAACCTCAGATGATCACTTCTCAGAAAGCTGTTCAAAGGCCCCAGCTCTAAGAATTCATGCAGGTTTTTTTTTTTTCCTCTAAAAGCTCTTTCTCGGTTATTTTAAAACTGTGTTTGCATTAGACCTGATTATAATTGTAAGGTGCCCCGGTCCTGACTCTCTTCAGCCATCATGAAAAGTAGAGCAGGGTTCATTTGAATAACCATGTCATTTAGATTACTTGACTTCTGCTGGCAGCCTTTCAAACTTGATAAGGATTGGACCCATCCCTTTAAGTAGAAGGGGAAACATCTGTACTGCATAAGAGAACAATGTTCTTACTTTACTTCTCTCAAGAAAATAGACATCACGCTTACTTATCAATAGTGTAGTTGATGTCACAGGCTTGCTGAAGAAGTTCTCAGAGCATATCCATTGTCCCCCAGATCTCAAGAGCTCCCACCTCTACAAAGCTACACGTTTTCTCTAGCTTCCCACAGAACTTGCTTTGTTAGGAATCTACCTTGGTTATGTCTGCTCATTCAGTTATTTAACAGTATTTATTTATTGGGTGACTTGAATGAGCTAAGCACTGCTCCCAGTCCAGTGGGAAGATGAAGAACCACAATCAGGCTAACTAGCATAAGGTGCTTAGCATCATAGGTAACACGGCTTAATATAAATCACAGGGAGGATCTCCACAGTTAGTTTCTCTCTTCAACACTAGTTTTATTGTTATGTACAGAGGTTCCTGTCTATTATTCCAGATCCTTCTCTATCCTTCTCAGGTTAGAGAATAGCATCTCTATCACAGAATAGCAATACTGGTACCTGGATACACCCATTTACTGTGCCCGTCCTGAACAGATAACTCTGTTTTGCTTTGAAAGGCCCTTAACATTGATCTCTGCTTGGAAGCAACTATATCCATCTTGCTTACTTCAAGATCTTTAGCCGCTGCAGAGTGTCCAGTACAAGTGTATGTGATAAATAAACATGTGCCAAGTGTGTAAGTGGAAGAATGATCCTGGAGCAATTGGAACCATTGGTAAACACTTACATTCCATCTTGTCCTTAGAGCACACTTTCATTTCTTCATGGTGCAGTTTTCCCTCCTGGCTCACATGTCCACATGGCCTCAGACATCCAGAACCCCATTCTTACTGCACAGTCTCTACTCAATTAACTCCTTTGAGTATCCTATTCCTCCTTCTCTACTATGCCTCATTCTTCTTCTATCTCATTTCCAGTTTCCATACTTCTACCTGACACTGACATCTCCTTTAATGATTCAAAATGGTTGAGAGCACAAAGCTTGCTAAGAAAAACAGCCAGATCTTCTGGGATGAAAATAGCACACTTGTGGGTATTTCGCAGTACTGCCCTTATAAATAATGAGTTGTTTGATATTTGGGCCTATTTAAGGAGGGGTGTGTATGTGAAAGAAGCTTTGACAGCCAGGGAGGTTTAATTAGCACAGAGGTCAAGGTCAAGCTGTGATTATTTTTGTAAGATAGTATGTCTAATTGCAAGGCAGTTAGGCTATGCTCTGTCAGACTGTCCAGAATTTTGGTTTAATGAGACAGCACAGTGACTCTTCACAGATCACTGGCCATTGTTTGAAGCATTGTGATGATAGCTGCATTTAAAGTTACTGAGTTTGTGTTTAAATAAACTATTCAGAGGTCAAAGGACACATATTTGGTGTTTCACAAACAGCCAGGAGTAGTGAATCACAGCTTCAGAAATTGAAGTCAATATTTAAAATAATAATTGCATCCTGCTAGTTTCTTCATAAACATTTCATATATTATAAAAATAAATAAGTAAATTGTATAAATGATTCCTCTAAAATATCTCTATGAGGTCTATAACACATTATCAAGAATTCGTTTAATTTGTATATCATAAAATTTTTGAGAAAAGATCTTATTCTCTAGACAAGCTGATCTAAAACTCATGACAATCCTCCTGTCTCAGCCTCCCAATTGCTAGGATTCTGAATTTGAAATGCCACATCTAGTAATATATCCTATTGAACTATATTACAAATAAGTAGTATGTACCAAAGTTGGAGAATTGAATGTTAAACTACTGAGTTTATTTTCAGGTAGATGAAGAAGCTTTTTGTTAAAACCTGATCATATACACACCACTGGGCTCTTTTACAAAGCTCTAGCTTTGTGGAACTATTTAGTTTTCTTCATCTAAAGCTTGCTCTGGTATCTTCCAATTTGGATAATGAATACATTTAAAGTAGATGGAGAGTTTTAGATTAGAAGCAAAACAAAACAGTAGTGTAGATGATGTTTCCTAACCCAACAGTATCTTAGTAAATGGGAAGGTGATTAAGAAAGTAACTGACTTCTAGTTATTCAGCAGATTTCATTCTAAGACTTTCCAGATGTTTTTGTCTGAACTGGATGCTACAATTTACTGCATTGTTATCATTGTCCCTAGCATTTTAATTGTGGGTGTGTTTATGCTTGTGTGTGTCTGTATCTGAGTGGTTTGTGGTAGTAGATGCACATGTATGTGTGCCTTAGTGAGGGTTTCTATTGCTGTAACAAAGCACCAAGATCAAAAAACAAGTTGGAGAGGAAAGAATTTATTCACCTTATACTTGTACGTTGGTGTTCATCACCAAAAAAAAGGCAGGATGGGAACTCAAACAGGGTAGAAGCTTATGAGGGCAGGAGCTTATGAAGGAGCTTATGAAGAGGCCATGGAGGGGTGATTTTGTGTTCTCTTGCATGCTAGAGATGGATTTTAGCTGTGTGCTCTGTCACTTTATATTGTATATTTTGAGAACATCTCCCACTGAGCCTGAAGGTGGCCATTTTGGCTAGTCTGGCTGCCTAGTGAGCTCCTGGGGTCTACTAGTCTCCATTCTCTGGGGTTACAGACATGGCATGTTTCTGTAACTGGCTTTTATGTAGGTTCTGGATATTAGAACTCAGGCATTTTTATTTCAGACCCAATATTCTTATCAACCAAGCCATCTATCTCCCCAGCCTCATGATCTTGATTTTTAACATCAAAAAACTAAAACACAGAGAGATGAAGCACCATGACTCTAACAACAGCTATGGAAAGATAACTTGTGAAGGAAATTATAAGACTGAGTTCCTTCTACATCAACTGTTTGTTTGCTTTTCAAAGTTTTATTAATTCTACATCTTGGAATTACTCAGATGTAACTATTTAATCAACATATGTTCCAAATATTGACCAAATATTATAATTATTATGAGCGGCATCATAATGCAGTCTATCATTTTAAATGACATTTGTAAAGAATGTGTATACAAAAAAAAAGTTTATCAAAATGCTTCATGCAAATTTGTAGAAGATGCTACAAGCAATCTCATTGGAAATCCACTCCCATGGTTTCCCTGTGTCCTATATAGTATACATTTTAAAAAGCTACAATACTTATCTTTTAACTTCACCTTACCTCATCCTGGTTGGAATAGTCATGGGACTTAGAGCTTTCTAATACATGAATATATATTTTCTGCTTCCTCTTCATTTTACCTGGAATGAAGAGACCTTAGTGAGGTGAGGCCACTGCTATCATTGACGAGAACATAAAAGGGGGCAGGATACTAATTCCAGAACATCAATAGTGTCCCCATCTACCAGCCGTAAGTAGCTCCCTCAGCTCAAGATCCATAATATCAGTAAACTGTACGGACACATTTGCTGAGGTCTCATTTCATTCAGACACAGTTTATTAAAACCCCAACTGTTAACAATCTTTTCTTTAATCCATCAGTAAGTCTTGTCAGAATCAAATTTGGGGATTTAGTATCATGATATAAAATAGAAGGCTTATTTAACACACATCTTATTTTTTAATTAACTCTATCCAGTTTCTTATTCTAAAATGGAATGTGTGGTCTACAATAATACACTCCAATGTGTCAATGACTTTTCCAGGCAATTTTCCAAGAAATCTATTTTAAAGTCTTGATTCAAATTTAGGTAAGATCTTCAACCACAGTGCCTGGTTCACTTGGGTCTTTGATTCCGTGTTGCTTTTCTCAGAAACAGTCAACCATGAGAGCAGAAAACACAGGATTCCCCTGCTATCAATAAGCAGTACCTCCAGGATGCTTTGTCAACCATTGAGGACTCGATATCCTAAAACAAGTGTCTTTAAGATGATGGTTTATCAAAAAGGTGTTTCAGCAAAGACAGCATAAAAGATAGACATTTCTCAGAGTAATAATCACCATGAAAAGAAGAAAAACAGAAGAATGACAACCCAGTGCTTTCTCTGGTAACGTTATCTCTGAAATGTCTTATCTGGTTTAAGCGTCTCAGTTTCTGTTTGTAGAAATAATTGTGCAACTTAGGAAGCAAAGAGGTGATATTTGTTTAGAATATGAAGGCAACATAGAAGCAAAACTGGCCACCAAACAAAAGACAATATTTTAGCATAGCTGACTTCTCTGTGCACTCTACTCTTTCAAAATTATTAGAGGTAGGAATACTCTAATTTCTTTACAAAAAAAGTATTTCATAAACCTTTATAGATTAATAGTGAATATGCTAAGTCATTTCATCTTTACCCCCACTAATTTAAAGTTAATTAAAAATATTTTTTCTTCCTGAAACTTCAGAATCCCCTAGTAATAATCTTGGTAAATTAAACACCCATTTTCCTATGATTGAGCTCATTGGGAATGAGAAAACAAAAGAAGACAACAAAAAAGATTTAAGGAGTAACAACAGGATGTCTGGAGGCTAGGTAAACATAAGAGCTTTTTAAAACAAAATTATCATTTGGGAATTTGTAAAGTATTGATTGAAAATAGGAAAGTGCTCATTTCCAAAACCACTATATTTTATGTATTGTCTGCTAGAAATGAAAGTGCTTTTGGGAGATTATTTTCTAGGAGAAAAAGTAAAAGCTACATTTCATGGTTGGGTGAATATCACCTGGATCATAGAGAGCCCTATGAGAATTCACGAATAGTTCAGCATTCTGAACTTCACAAACCATGGCTAGATCTCCTCACAAACTTACCTAAATGATATTACACTTGGAAGACTCTGTTGGCCTGGAAACACACAGTGGGATTAAAAACATGGATATTGGGTCTCTCTCCTTACATTAAAAAAAAATTGTGTGTGTGTTTTTTGTTTGGTCTTTGTTTTGTAGTTTGAGTCTATGTGCATGTGTACGTGGTATGTGCTTGTACATTTTCATGAGTGTTTTTGTTTGTTTGGTTTTTTTTTTTTTTTGGTTCTTTGGGGGATTTTGTTGTCGTTGTTGTTTGTTTTTTTTTACATTTATTTAATATTTGAAGTTACATCTCCATCACAGCCCCATCCCTCCAGTCCTCCTGATCCTACCCTCCCACCTCTACCCCCTCTCCCACCTATCGTACTCCTCTAGTGTGGTGTGGGGTGTCCCCACATCTCACCCCCATCAATTCATCAGTCATATGAAGGCTAAGAATTTCCTTGGGGGATCCAAGATGGCGGCGGCCGGCGCGGACGTATTTTGATTTCGGGTCAACAATCACAAGGCGGCAAGTGTTCCAGGATGCTGTAAAAAGGGCACGACCCCTTCTAAATATCACCCAGCTACACAGGGACCACGGAAGATGCCTGGGCAGGATGCTCCTTCCAAATCTCGGACACGCTACGAAGCCTCTGGACCCGGGAATCGGGATAACCCATCCCCCCAAAAGGAGAAATCCCCGATAAGTTCCAACCTAATACCCAGCATGCAGATTCAGAAACCACGCAGAGATAATCCCCACCCTGCTGGGCACTCCCAGGTCTCACACAGACTATCCAATTATCTAGTGAAAGGTTGCGACCCTTGGAAGTGAGCAGGAGATCCCCTGCAAAGTGCCTTCAGACCACAGATCGCAGTCTGTGACGTCAGTGGCCAGTTTCTAAGCCACAGGAGCAGCAAGGCTACTGCAGCTGAACTGAAGACTTACCCGCTACAGGAACCAAAACCGGGAAAACTGCAAGATATTTGAAACGGTTGTATATCAGTCTTATGTACTAGCACAGGCCCTTCCGGTGGGGAACCAGAGCTTACTTGTGCACAGCTCTGCCACCTGAGTTAATTAGGTCCCCACCTGGGAGGTGGGACTGAATGACTCACCTTATAGGGGTGGAGTAAGGCAAATCAAATCCTACACCACAGTGCCCCCTTTGGACCCAAGTCCAGAAGACAGCAAATTCCACATGGCCAGAGGCCAGAGACAAAAAAAAAAAAAAAAACAGAGCGAAATGTCTCCAACAAAAGAAAGCAACGCTATTCCGTCCAGCCCGAACCACCTCACCACAAATGAAACACATGAAAATGATGACAATTCTACAGTATGGAAAGTGATAAAGTCCCTTCAAGAAGAACTTAAAACTATGAAGGAATTCAAAGAAGCCACAATTCTACAAGTCAAAACAATGAATAACATCATTAAAAAGCTCCAAGCCAAGGTGACCCAGCTTGAACAGGAAAGGGACAGAGCAATGAAAGATCTCCAGACAAAAACAAGCAAACTGGAGAAGGAAATGTACAAAACGAACACTACCATTCAAGACATGAAAATAGAAATGGAAACAATAAAGAAAACACAGTCAGAGTTAAAAGAGGAAATGGAGAATCGAGAGAAGAGAACAGGAACTACGGATGTGAGTACGAAAAATAGAATGCAAGAGATGGAAGACAGGATCTCAGGCATGGAAGATTCGATGGAAGAAATCAGTACAACATCCAAAGAAAATGAGAAAGCTAAAAAATCTCTCACCCACAACATCCAAGAAATCAAGGACTCAATGAAAAGACAGAACCTAAGAATTATAGGCATAGAGGAAAGAGAAGACTCCCGACTCCATGGTCCAGGAAATATCTTCAACAAAATCATAGAAGAAAACTTCACAAACCTAAAGAAAGAGATGCAGGTAAAAATCCAAGAGGCTACAGAACACCAAATAGATTAGATCAGAAAAGAAACTCCTCTCGCCACATAATAATAGAAACTCCAAATGTAGAAAACAAAGAAAGGATATTAAAAGCTGTAAGAGAAAAAGGCCAAGTCACATACAATGGCAGACCCATCAGAATCACACCTGATTTCTCCTCAGAAACTTTAAAAGCTAGAAGGGCCTGGACAGATGTCCTACAAGCCCTGAGAGAACATAGGTGCCCAGCCAGACTACTATATCCAGCAAAACTCTCTATCAACATAGAAGGAGAAAACAAGATATTCCATGACAAAATCAAATTCAAACATATTCTCCTCACAAACCCAGCCCTACAGAAGATCCTAGAAGGAAAATTCCAACTCAGAGAAGATAACTACACCCAAGAAAACAGAGGAAATAGAAACCTCCACAGCAACTAAACAAAAGAGAAACACAAGACAGCCAGCTAAACCAAAATAATGGGAAATAACAACCCCTGGTCACTAATATCCATCAACATCAATGGACTCAACTCGCCAATAAAAAGACACAGACTTACAGACTGGATCCGTAAACAAGACCCATCTTTTTGCTGTATCCAAGAAACACACCTCACTATTGAAGATAAACACTACCTCAGAGTAAAGGCCTGGGAAAAGGTTTTCCAAGCAAATGGACCCAGGAAACAAGCTGGAGTAGCCACCCTAATATCAAACAAAATAGACTTCCAATTGAAGTTAATAAAAAAAGACAGAGAAGGGCATTACATACTCATTAAAGGAAATATACAACAAGAGGTCATCTCAATGTTGAACATCTATGCCCCAAATACAAAGGCACCTACATTTATAAAAGAAACACTTCTAAAACTTAAATCGCACATTGATCCAAACACTTTAATAGTGGGAGACTTCAACACCCCACTCACAACTATGGACAGATCATCAAGACAGAAGACAAACAGAGAAATAATGAGTCTAACAGAGATCATGAAACAAATGGATCTAACAGATATCTACAGAACGTTTCACCCAAACACAAAAGAATACACCTTCTTCTAGGCACCTCACGGAAACTCCTCCAAAATCAACCATATAGTTGGACACAAAGATAGCCTCAACAGATACAAGAAAATTGAAATAACCCCTTGTATCTTATCAGACCACCATGGAATAAAGCTGGACTTCAATATCAAAAGAATCAACAGAAAGTCTACACTCACATGGAAATTGAACAACACTTTACTAGAGGACCACTGGGTCAGAGAAGAAATAAAGAAGGAAATCAAAGACTACTTAAAATCCAATGAAAATGAAGACACAACATACCCAAACCTATGGGACACAATGAAAGCTGTGCTATGAGGAAAGTTCATAGCACTAAGTGCCTTCAAAAAGAAAATTGTGACAGTTCATATTAGTGAATTAACAGCTAAACTGGGTGAATTGGAAAAAAAAGAAGCAAACACTCCCAAGAGGAGCAGAAGGCAGGAAATCATCAAACTTAGGGCTGAAATCAACAACTTGGAAACAAAAAGAACTATACAAAGAATCAATAAAACCAAGAGTTGGTTCTTCGAGAAAATCAACAAAATAGAGAGACCCTTAGCCAAATTAACTAAAAGACAGAGGGAGAAAACACAAATCAACAAAATCAGAAATGAAAAGGGAGAAATAACAACAGACATTGAGGAAATCCAGAGAATATTTGGATCCTACTTTAAAAATCTATACTCCACCAAATTTGAAAACTTAAGTGAAATGGACAATTTTCTTGATAGATTCCACCTACCAAAGCTAAATCAAGACCAGATAAACAGATTAAACAGCCCTATAACCCATAAGGAAATAGAAACAGTCATTAAAAATCTCCCAACCTAAGAAGATACTCTTAAAAGTGTTTTGCAAGTTAATATGAATGTTGAGTCAGATATAGACCTTTAAACTCATGGAGATGGTTAGATAGTAGAATGTTAAAGTCAGGGGCCAAATATGTATAAACTGGACATTGGGAAGGTATACTGGGCCATTTAACTCTCATAAATGTGGCATATTTATATCTGTTGTTTTGTATAATACTGTTATAAGAGAAGGAACCATCTGTTGGACTGAAAGGGGAAACTTCTGGGGGGAAGAGGGTGGAAGGGTGGGATAGGGAGGGGTTTGTGACTGAGATGTAACTTGAAGAAAAAAAAATAAAGTATTTATAAAAAAAAAAAAAATCTCCCAACCCAAAAAAGAGCCCAGGGCCAGATGGCTTTAGCACGGAATTCTACCGGACCTTCAAAAAGGAGCTAACACCAGTACTTTTCAAACTCTTTCACAAAATAGAATCTGAAAGAACATTGCCAAACTCATTCTACGAGGCCACAATCACCCTGATTCCTAAACCACACAAAGACCCAACAAAGAAAGAGAATTTCAGACCAATCTCCCTCATAAACATAGATACAAAAATACTTAATAAAATACCAGCAAACCGAATTCAAGAACACATCAAAGGTATCATACACCATGATCAAGTAGGCTTCATCCCAGGGATGCAGGGATGGTTCAACATAGGAAAGTCTATCAATGTAATTCACCATATAAACAAGATGAAAGAAAAAAAACACATGATAATCTCGCTAGATGCAGAAAAAGCATTTGACAAAATCCAACACCCCTTCATGCTAAAAGTTCTGGAGAGAATGGGCATACAAGGGCTGTACCTAGAAATAATAAAGGCAATATACAGCAGGCCAGTGACCAACATCAAAATAAATGGAGAGAAACTTGAAGCATTTCCTCTAAACTCAGGGACAAGACAAGGATGTCCACTTTCACCATATCTCTTCAATATAGTACTTGAAGTTCTGCTAGAGCAATAAGACAACTAAAAGAGATCAGGGGGATACAAAATGGAAATGAAGAAGTCAAATCATCCCTATTTGCAGACGATATGATAGTATACATAAGCGACCCCAAAAACTCCACCAGAGAACTCTTACAGCTGATAAACAACTTCAGCAAGGTGGCTGCATACAAAATTAATTTTAAAAAATCAGAAGCCCTTCTTTATACAACAAACAAACGGGCTTAGAAAGAAATTAGGGAAACATCCCCCTTCACAATAGCCACAAACAACATAAAATACCTGGGAGTAACTCTAACCAAGCAAGTAAAGGACCTGTACAACAAGAACTTCAAGCCCTTGAAGAAAGAAACTGAAGAGGCCTTTAGAAGATGGAAAGATCTTCCATGCTCATGGATAGGTAGGATCAACATAATAAAAATGGCCATCCTACCAAAAGCAATATATAGATTCAATGCAATTCCTATCAAAATACCAACACAATTTTTTATAGACTTGGAAAGAGCTAGCCTCAGTTTCATATGGAACAACAAACAGCCCAGAATAGCTAAATCAATCCTGTACAATAAAAAAACATCTGGAGGTATTACCATCCCAGATTTCAAGCTGTACTACAGAGCAATAGTTGTAAAACCAGCATGGTATTGGTATAGAAACAGACCAGTAGATCAATGGAATCGAATTGAAGATCCAGAAATAGACCCACACACTTATGGCCACCTAATTTTTGACAAAGAAGCCAAAACGGCACAATGGAAGAAGGACAGCATCTTCAACA
>CAJQZJ010010411.1:2089126-2105457 GCA_907164525.1 Lophiomys imhausi
TGTGTGTGTGTGTGTGTGTGTGTGTGTGTGTGTGTGTGTGTGTGTGTCTGTTTCTGGAGATTGGCCTTCCTTGTGCTAGGCAACTTCTTTACCATTAAACAATATCCCCCAGCCCAGCCTTTTTATTTGCTTACAATTGGATATAGTTTGGCACATTTTGATTATGCCTAAAGCTTTCTTACTTCTGTCATCTATAGTAAGAAACATCCTTGACCCAGAAGCTTGTTGGTGAAGACACACTTAGATGATCTCTTTGATAACATTAGTAGAGTTCTAAACTAAAGGAATATCATTCAACTAGAGGGTTCATTAAGGGGGAGGATTAGAATATCCAAGGTCTTCTCTTTCACAAGACCTATACATGCAGCAAAAACAGTGATGTGTTCATTCATTCTTATAGTAAGGCAGCTTCTACCCTTCAAAGAGAGCAGGAGAACTCATATAATAGATATCAAAGGGATGAAACACTTCTGTTATCGATTAATCATAGCCCCCTTAATATACAAATACACCACAGGGAAAATGCCAGTGGCTATATTATACAGTATATATATGGGAAATTTATAAAGCCATTTATGAATGAGCCTATTTGAAGCAGAGGTTCTCAACTGGTGGGCCGCACTCATTTAGCAACCCTCTTACCTCCAAAAATATTTACATTACAATTCATAACTGTAGCAAAATTACAGTTATGTAGTAGCAATGCAAACCACAACATGAGGAATTATATTAAAGGGTCTCAGAGTTAGAAAGGTTGAGAACCACTGATTTAAATTTTCTACCACACTATCAGGCTGCATGTCTCTCTCTACAATAGAGACAGCTGTTGGTAAGATGGAGAATTTGGTTATGGGAGCTACAATTCATATTCATGTGTATTTTTTTCCGGAGTTCAGAGCATCTGTCCTTTTTATGATCCAGGATGTTTCTTGGCTGATTTGTTTGGAGCCTGAGGAGAGAGATAGCTTTATGCCTTTCTCTCTGGGCTTTTCACAACAGGCTTGTCTTCCAAGTTCTGATCTCTTTGCTTTCGGGCATCCCTCAGAACTAGTGACCCTCCCCCCAGGTATAATTTCCAAATTCTTGTTTCAAATCTGCTGCCCACATCCAGAGCTGCCTGTGGTTCTGTTTCTCCACACATGGGATGTTCTTGTGCTTTTGCTGTTGTTTGCTTTTACGTACTCGTCAGAACAGAAGTGTTGCAGCTGTTTCTAAAATACAGCAGCCACAGCTTGGGGCTGAATCATGATGGATGTGTGTTGGCTGCCTGTCACCTAAGCTCTCATTTATAGCTGGTGGCAGCTTCCGACACTTCTGCTTCTCTCCTGAACTTGTATGAATGAATAAAATGTCAGTCCCCCAAATGCAAATACTGAAGTTTTGAAAGTCAGACTTAGGTTACCAGTGAGACTGCTCCTTTATCATCACAGAAAAATGACAGTATTTCTCTAGCAAAAGAAGGAAAGCTCAGACATGTGTGGTGTCTGCTATAAAGGCTTATTCATACTTACCATTAGACATGCTGGTCTTGTTCCCACCTGCCCTTCTACCTTCTCATGATGATTACCATGACCTCTCACTATGCAAATTCAGCCTTGATGTCTTTGCCTCCTGGATTTTGAAGGGATTCACGATATATGCCTTATAGAGCTATCATCACTTGTAATACACTATACATGAAATTACTCATACTTAGTTCATGCTATGAACATGGATTCTTTTCCTGAAAGAATAGGAATGCGAACCTAACTAATTTACAGTATTCAGAATACTGAATAGACAAACTATGTATTTTCTCTTATGAGTCTAGAAACATACAGAATATGTGCTACTACTTTTGGTGAATTTAACCTAATTAGAAAACTTTGAGGGATTTTTTTCATATCCAGAATCTGTACAAATATGAGGAAAAAGAAACTAAAAGCTAGATGTGAAAGTAAATTGTTGCAACTTCTCATTAATAAATTTTCTTGTTAAATGTAAATTTCTGTATCTTCATCTTTAAATCGGGAATTCTAGTTCAAAGTATGTAGTCCATAAATATAAGCAATCAAGCAAATACACTAAAATATTTTGTAATAGTGTTGCTTATATTAACAAATGTGGATCCAATATGAACATTAATCAAAATTACAGTAGTAAAACAGTGACATATCCGTACCACAGACAATGAAGCCATTATGGAGAAAATAAAATACCTATATTCTATACCTAAATGTACCAGAAAAAAAAAGTTCATGCTGCACTGTTCAGATAACAGCAGTGAAAGTACAAACAAACAAAACAAAAAGAAGCAGGTTAAATGACACTAAATTATAGAAGTATGAAGTAGACACCAGCCTACTCCTGTAGCAGAAGCAGCACATATGTGCTTTGAGAAGCAGCTGTAGGCACATAGACCAGCTGGGCAAGGAAGGGAAGAGGACTCATTTTCATCTTGACTAGTATTTTTGAGAACTTAGCTAACAATGTTTGGATGTGTGTTATGTTCTAGCCATTGTACTATATGGTTTCATCTTAATATTTTCAATAATGGTGCATCGTTAGTCATTTGAAAATACTTTACTAAATAGACATGTTCTAGCCACGTTCATTTTTTTCAATCCCTAAATATTATCATAGTTTATAAAACTTTACCTAAAAGCACTGAAATCTGATAATACAAGCCACTCATGAAAAATGTCAAGATTATATTCTGAACAAATCAGTGGTGCTGCATGTAGAATTTATTAATTCTATCAAAACTGCAGTAATATAATAAGTAAACAAGTTTATCAAGGCACATAATCCATACATGTTAGGGCTAGTTTGGGTTTTGTTGGACTAACGAAACACTCTTACCAGAAACAACACAGGGAGAAAAGGTTTTATTTCATTTTGTGCTTTCCAGGCAATAGTCAGTCACTGAGTGAAGTCAAGTCAGGAACTCGAAGCAGGAACCTGCGGACACAAACTAGAGACCTTGAAGGAATGCTGTTTGTTGGCTTGCTCATTCACTCATGCTCAGCTGGCTCTCTTTTACATCCCAAGCACACCTGCCTAGAGATGATGCTGCCAACAGTGGTGTGGGTTCTCTCACAGCCGTTATCAATCAAGACAATCTTCAGAGGCATGGCCATGGGTAAATATGATCTAGGCTATTCCTCAACTGAGGCTCACTCTTCTCAGGTGAATCTAGGTTGTGTCAAGCTGACAATGAAGTACTAACCAGCACAATAAATGCTGTGTTGACTTGATGCCCTAAGATCTTGTATTTATATCATAAAACACAGTTCAGTCTTTAATAGTACTACAGTCTTTAAATTTTCAACATTTTAGAAGTCAAAGGTCCCTACAAAAAAATTCAGTCTTTTAACTATGATCTCCTGTGAAAATAAATCATACAAAAGGAAGGACCAAGGCATAAAACTATCATGCTCAATCAAAAACAAAAATCTAGCAGTATAAAGGTAAATCATGAAGTCCCATGGGGCTTGGTTGACTACATATATCTTGCTTGGCCATCCTCAGAATATGCAGCTTATCTTGTAAGCTCAGTCCACCTCCACTTCACATTTACCTTGACAACCATCCCATAGTTCTGGCATCTTTGATATCCTGGGGCATCCACTGCAACTGAGATGCCTTCAACAATGGCCTCTCTCAGCCTCTCTTCAGGATTCTGTCTCTGCTACATGGTGCCAGGCTTCAGCAATTCACCATGACCTCCCCCATCTTTCAGCTTTGATATCTTTAAAACCAATACTGTATGGGAGACTCTTAAATGCTATCAAATTTGGCTACCAGGTTGAGATACAGCCTTGGCCCCCTTGGATCAGAGTTTCTGTACAGGAAAGCTATTGAAAGACATCCGAGGATATTTCACCTCAAATATATTGATCTTACATTCATCACAGAGGACTCCAATACCATTGTCTTTGGAAAGCATGGAAGGTCTCACATCAGTGAATAATCACAGCTTATTGATTCTTCAGCCCCAAACTGCCAACAGCAACCACAGAATCTTAATCCAAGATACCAAACAAAGATCCCCTATCCCAGTTCTTAAGTCCTTGATTCCCTCTGAAACTTCACAAGCCAGGCCTCCATTGTCTGCATTTCTCTGAATATTCTTATCTTTCAGTCTCTTACTAGAGGAGCCCATTAAGCTCTGGGCACTCATTCGTTTTTCCAAATCAAAGATTGAATTGTTTTCACAATTTCCTTTGGGAAAAAAAAAATGTGATCAACGCCACCACAGCAATACACTACTTTCTTTTACTGACTGCATTAAACTCTGAGCACCCGATAGACTGTTCTGGGTAGTTTTTATTGTCAACTTGACATACCTGAAGAGAAAACATCAACTGAAAAATTACACAAATCACATTGACATGTGTCCATGTCTGAGAGAGAGTGTCTTCATCAATAATTGACTTGAGAGTATCCAAGCCATTGTGGGCAGCATGATTCCTAGGCAGGTTTTGTTTGGGGCTATATAAATAAATAAACATAAAAAAGGAAGAAATCTATATGAGGAGGAGACAGTGAGGAAGCCAGTAGTTGGCATCACTCTGTGGTTCCTGTTTCCAGGTTCCTGCCTGACTTCCTTCAAGATAGACTGACTGTGACACAGAAGCAAAAAGTGAGATAAAACCCTTTCCTCTTCAAATTGCTTTTATTTATGGTGCTTACCCTAGCAACAGAGAGTAAACAAACCCAATACCAGCACATCCTCGGGTTGTAGAGGAGCTACTGAAAGAGGAGTTCATTTTTCTGGCTGTACCATAATAGAAAGGAACTGATTTCTGTAATATCTCCCTACATTTCTGTTTGGCATCTCATGGAATCACAGAACTTCCAATTTTACATGAGTGTAGACATCACTTTGAAACTGACTTCTGGGAAGAGTCCATTTGATTTATGCTAGAACACACCTGCATTGCTTGCCTCCTGACATATTCTCCATTATCAAATTCAGAAAGAAGATGATTGACTCTTTCCCATGCTGTACCATAAAAGTATCTACAATGAAACCACTGTTTTCTGCTACTAGGGGCTTTGTGATTGCAACAGGACCATTTGGATGATCCCGTCTCTCCATTTCAAACTCCTTCACTTAGTCCCATCTTAAAGCTATTTTCCCATGTTATGTTAACATAATCACAAATATGGTATTGGTCAGTTGATATCTTTGCTTAACCATTAATCAGCCACAGAAATTAGTATGTAAATTTATGATACTTTAATGAAACTCTCAACATGTTTTTCCTCTGTAGGAATGAATTTGTGAATACAACATCACTAAAAGTGTGTATCATCATGTATCTGTTGCTAATTAGGCAATGTGCTAGCTACAGTGGCATGGGGAAGAATAATATGTCACTACTTTGAAAGAACTCAAGAACAGAACCCTGCCCTAATCCTAACTCTGGGGTGTTACTTTTTTGGCAGGTAATATCTTCCCTAGAGAAAATTGGGCTTTTTGACAATATAAAAAGTATTATCTTTCAATTAAGATTTTTAAAAATTCTTTTGAAATTTTGGAACTAAATACACCTTTAAGTGTATATATTTTGAGATTACAAAGGGCATTCACTTTGAATTTCATCTTGCCTTTTGAAAGCAGCTATTAAACTTAACTCATTATAAATCCTATGTGCCTGCCTCTTTTTCCCAAGTGTTGGGATCAAAGGCATGTCCCTCCCAATTGCTGGGATTAGAGATGTGAACCACCACCCCTGGATCTAAGTTTTTCTCTATTTGGAACTTTCTCTGTGTCAAGCTGGCTTTGACATCAGAGATCTGCATGCTTCTATCTCCAGTATGCTGGGATTAAAGAAGTATTTCATTTTATCAGAGGATCTTTGGAAGTGGGGCTACTGAGAAGCACAGTAAAAAGACTTCCTCAAGTGTTAGCTCAATCCAGGAACATCTATGACCTTGTTAGACATGTAAGTTCTCAGCCCCTAATCCCTAGCCCTACTGAATCAGAAGCGCAGGGAGTTCAGTTACCGCCTATATCATCAAGCCCTTCTGTTGATTCCTACAGAACCACTGTCTCAGCTAGTCTTGTAACACAAGAGAAAATGCTTGTTCCCAGAATCTAACTGCCACCTGTGACCCCAACAGGTTAGAGTTTCATATACCTCACTGTCAAGACTGTGAGGCAAGACAAGTTTCATAGTTCTACTAAAAGGATATTAACTCTTACAGATTATTCACAGTGACTCCAGTTTCTAACATCTGACACAAACAATAGTTGCTCTGCTTGTGAATTTCTTTACTTATATTGGTGCCTTGATTCTCTTATCTCTAAAGTTGGGAGCCTGCGTAGACACGGTGTATCTAATAATTCCTGTGTTTCTGAAGTTAGATAAAGAGCCGATCAAACTATTGCTTCTTTCTGTACAAGAAGTCTTTGTTATCTTGTATCAAACAAATAGTTCGGAAAACACCCCACCCTGTATTTTTCTTTTCAGGCATCTTATCTTTCTGAACTGCTCTGCAGGTAATCTGCCATCATAAAAAATTACTCATGTGTCTACTTGGCTGCTTAGCATAGGAGGAATAGTATTAAGAAGTAATAATTATATTTTCAAATGTGTAACTAAATCTAAATTTGTATTAGGAAGGATAACTAATAAAGATTACACACACAGGGAGTGAGAGAAAGAGAGAGGGAGAGAGAGAGAGAGAGAGAGAGAGAGAGAGAGAGAGAAAGAGAAGGGGAGAGGGAGAGGCATGTTTGTCTATGGTCATAACACTCAAATGCACCCAATCTGATCTTGGAAACTAAGCAAGATCAAACTGATTAGTTCTTTGATAGGAAATTGCCTGAGAATAGCACATGCTATTTTCCTGCTTAGATTCATTTGTGTGTGTGTGTGTGTGCATGTGTACATGTGTGTGTGTTTGTATGTGGATGCATGTGTAAATGTGTGTAAGTGTGTGTGTGTGCTTGTGTGTGGATGCATGTGTACGTGTGTGTGCTTATGTGTGGATGCATGTGTACATGTGTGTATATGTGTGTGTATGTGTGTGCTTGTGTTTCTGTGTGAATAGAATGGAAATGCAGAAATAGAAAGTTTCATTTGTGATAATATGATTTTTGGTGGTGGTAGTAATTTTTAATTGATGAGGAAAATGATGCGATAGGAGGAATAATTTGATTTGAAAACAGTACTTAAAAGACATCTCTTTTTAGAATTCCTGAATTCTGATTTCTCCAGAATAACTAGTACTCTGCTTT
The DNA here is from genome assembly GCA_907164525.1 of Lophiomys imhausi. Taxonomy (NCBI): domain Eukaryota; kingdom Metazoa; phylum Chordata; class Mammalia; order Rodentia; family Muridae; genus Lophiomys; species Lophiomys imhausi. The sequence continues at coordinate 2,096,358 of CAJQZJ010010411.1, forward strand.
TACAATTTTATGTAATTTCAAGAGAAGAAGAAAGCAAAGGCTTATTTGGTCATTTATTAGAATGTATTTCCACCAATATGGCTTCCCCTTCAGCTGTCATGAGCTGAGAAGATATATTCCCTCTTTGTAAATCTAAAAAGCCTGGCAGTAGCATGAGTGGATGGCAGTAAATAACCCTGCCACTAGCACCTAAATGGAATCTCTGATGTCTTGTTTTGCATGGCTGTCAGCAGTGTCTCCCTCTTTAAGACAATATTTCATTAGACTCATAATGGAATGATAATGTGGCTGCGGGTTATTTATAGCATGCATTTCTATTGGTTGGGCTGAGTTTTGTTGCTGCATTAATCAAACACAAAACTGGTCTTAGACAGCACTTGGAACTCTTCAAAGTTACTTTTAAAAACAGACACAATGAAAGCAAAAAAAAAAAAATCTCAATATAAGACCACATAAAAATAATGTCTTTTATGAACAATTTTAGTGAGAGAAAATATTCATTCCCAGGAAAGACAAGATAGTATGTGGATATCTATCAACATGAACTTGTAATTTTCCTCAAAGGAATCTTCTGGAAATAGTAAAATGATCAAAAGAACTAAGTCCCCCACCACTCATCTCCTGTAGTGCTAGAGAGTGTCAGACAAACCGCATTTAGTGGAAAAGTCTCTGGTTTCAATATTATAGGACTTTGAAACCATGACATAGTAGTAAACTCCCTGTGTTCAATACTGCATTCACATTTCATATTCATAATTCACTCCACAAATCCAGTCTTTTAAGATATATACCAAAACATACATAATAAGGGATATTGATAGCTTAGTAATATTCATGACATAATAGCAAGTGTATTATTAAAACAAAGAAAACAGGGAATATAAGTTCCAACGTTTATTATTTGCCAAACATTTAGGCAAGTTATTTAAACTCTCTTACTCAGTATCTTCATCTGTAAAATAGGTTTAGTAGGATCTTTTGTTGCATGAAATTAAAATGAAGAAAAACAAGGGTAAAACTGACAAGACACTGTTATTGAGTTCTAATATATAAAAGCTAAGCAAATGTGTTTTATGAAACAAACCAATCAATAATACCAACAAACTGCAATGATGTACCCTAATCAGGCTGAAATGTTGACCGCCTTTGTCTTGTATAGGTCTTGAACAGGCAACAGCAGGTTCTGAGCCAGTGAATGCAGTATCCATGTGGTGCCCTGAGGACGCTATTTTAGTGATAACTTAAATTGAGTGGAGAAAAACTAAAAACACTTCATCTAAAATCAAAACAAAAGTGACCATTCACTGTACTCCTAATCCATTACAGTGCTCAAAGTCTTAGAGGAATGTGTTTATATATATATGAAATAAAACATACACATATAGGAAAGGAGGATGTTCTAGTAGCATGATCAGCTACCACATGATACACAAATAGGAAAGAGTTGAGTCAAATTGTCCTTTTATTTATATTATACAATCCCTAAAATTTGGTAAGGGTTTCAATAGAAAATATTTAGAGCCAGTGAATAGTTTCTCAAAAGAGGTAGGATTTTAAAAGATCAGTATCCAAAAGGGAGAGACAAAACAACTTTGGCAATATTACTGCTGAGAGCCTAAAGGTAAATAAATGTTATTGAAAACTAAAGGAAAGTAGATCTTTACTCTGTGATGTCAGAAATTCACCCCCAGCAGTTGCCTACAGTAATGTACAATACAGAAAATTTATTTAACTGTGAGTTTTTCATACAGAATATTACAGTGGCCTCTTGCTTTCTCCCTGCTGTTAAAATGTGAGAGAAGAGAGATGAAGTCAAAAATAACTTTTCATATAAAAGAGATAGATACCACTATGCCCCCAAATAAAGCTATTTGCATTAAAATATTCCTCTGATAACAAAATATTCTTGGCAAATGCTCTACCAACAAGCTATATCCTCAGTCAGATAACAGAATATTCTTGAGGTGACTGTCTCAAAGAAAGAGTCCTTTGTTAAGACCTCAGACCTCAAATTTCTCACAGACCCCTTCAGAAGGGGCATCGTCCAAGTTTACCTCCCCATTAAACAGTTGAGCTACTTCGAGCTTCTGAGTTTTCGGAAGCTCAACTTTAAGATCTTAAAGCAGACTGTGTGAGGTAGATGAGGATTTAAAATATGGAATCAAACAACAAGGACAGAGATTCCCCAAGGAGTCCTGGGGAATCATTCTCAGAAAGTATTCTTAGCCAAAATCAAACATTGAGATTATATCGATTCTTGACTTTCAACCGACTGGTGACTGATGGGCACCAATTGCTTTCAGCTCTTGAATTTAGTTATCTAATCCAGGCATAATAATCTGTCTGTCTTAACATTGCATGTCAGGTATGGGGTGGGGTACAGATAGATAGTTCAGTTTACATATTACAGATTTTCTGATAAAAAATAAAAAGAAACACCCACATGGCAAATGGTACGGACCTTGAGGATGCTTGTCTGTATCTGAATGGAATGGGGTGATGAAATTCTGTTCTTCATCACTTCACTTATTGCTTGAGTAAGAAGGTACTAGGTGGGAGGAATTAAGGTATTGTAGAAGTAATGTAAATAAATTTCAGTCATTTTACAACTAACTTAGAAATTCTTTGAAATTCTTTGCTTCAAGAAATGTGACCTGCTGGAACACTGTCCAAGAATGGAGTTGTGGGGGAATTCCAAGTGCTTGTGAGAAAACTTAAAAAAAAAAAGACATATGACCATAATTTCACACCTTCTTCAAAACTGCTGAGAATTGCTGTTTGCACTCCTCCCACCCAGGTGCATCAGATAGGGGTGAGTTTATTTCAGCTATTGTTATTCACATACCTCTATGGAGAAGCATGTTTTTGCCATGTGTGACTTGTCTTTGTGATTGTACACTTTACTAGGGTGACTCTTCTTAGCCCTCATAGTATAAACTGAATAGAGTTGGCTATTGAATGAAATTTTACTCCAACTCATTTTTAGGCCCTGCTTTTCCAGGTATACACAACGAAGTAGGGAGGTTAACAAGATCCCTATGACATCCCATTGAATCTGATCTCTGAGACTAAACAGTTGTTTTTGTTTCACAAATATACAACTGTTGGTGTTTGTCAAATAAAAGGGATTTCAAACCAACCATATTCATTTTGGTGATTATTTTAGAGAAAGAGACAGCTAGATTCAATGTCAACATGAATACAACATCCTCTGACAGGCACAGCTCAGCTTGGTGGTTGAGTTACAAAATACTCTGATGGGGTTGTGTTAAGCATTCTAAATGTTAATTGACTGGTCCTGCTTGCTGTCTGTTACTTACATTGTCTCTGATTGGTTAAATAAAGTGCTGAGGCCTGAGATTGGGCAAAGACAGAGAAAGGTGAGACTTGCTGAGATTAGAACAGGAACTGGGCTGTTTACACAGAGGATTAATTCATTCCAGCCAGGAGCAGGAAGAAGGAGGACACACACCATGGGTTAGAAAAAAGAACCTCACTCCACATGGCCAGGAACGTCGGCATAGCATGGAGAATAGCAGACCAAGGGGACATATATATATATATATATATATATATATATATATGGGGTGATATTTGGGTAATAGAATTAAGAGCTAGCTTAGGTGGGCCAAGATTGCTCAATTCAGGCCAAGGCTTGTTAAAATCCGTGTGGTGTCTTTGTGTTCTCATTTATAATGGCTTGTTAAAATTAACCACTGCAAATCAACTAACGATAATCTAAATACTGTTAAACAATTTAATTAATTTATTTTACATATGGTGCCCAACTATGGCAATTAGAATCCTGCTGACAGCCAGAGAAGGCCCAGATGAAAAATAGTTTCCTAGCCAAAGAGCAGGGAGCCGAACCCAAATGAATTTCAACTCCCTTAACAAAAGCTACTGCCTTATAGCAAACATGGAAAGCTTAGCTTTCCTTATGTTCTAAAAACCCAGCAGTCTTCTAAACAGAGCTTGAGAGAAGAATTAATTGCCTAGATTAAAAATGGAGGAATTCATAATGCCTCAATACTTTTGGATTCCAATTGACTTTGTTCCTCTTAGCATGCAAATGATTTTTACCCTGACAATTGTGGTTCTGTGTATCTTTTTTTTAGAAAGTTTGGAATAGTGTAGTCTTAAAGGAAAGAATTTACAGATGGAATGCTAAATTGCCAACAATGATAATGGAGGAAGGAGGGAGGCCCTTCCTGATAGATAATACAAAATTGATGGCAAATGGAGCACAGCGCTCTCTGGCTACTAGGTGCTTGTCAAGATTATATGATATTGGCCCGCCAGTGAAATTCACTCAAAACTGGATTCTAATGAATAATGGACAGAGATTTAATTGTTCATGGGATGACATGATTAGATATGCAAAGGCTTTTGGAATGTTGTTTCTTTGCCTGATTTTTGTTTAGATGTCTTTGATTTTCCTATATCGGAAGGTACAAAGGATATTTTCCTGGTTTGGCATTGACAAAAGATAAGAGGTTTTTGAAGATTTTAGGCAAATTTCAAATTGTCATTACAGTTCAAAGTTGCTCCCTGGATTACAGAGTTACTAATATCTGGGATTTAATTGAAATATTTGAGCAGGGTGATACTGGCACACACCCTTTATCCCATCACACTAGAGGAAGAAACAGGCAGATCTCTGAATTCTAGACCAGCCTAGTTTAAACAATGAAGGCAGGGCAGGAACTCTGCTGATAATTAAGGTTGCTTACTAAATTTAGAAAGTTTTGAATTCAAAAACGACATTTTTTCCCTTGATGTTAAGTTTCATAATGCCCTTACTGATATAATGGATAAATACACATAATCTTAAATTTACATAAAGAGAAAGGGGTCACAAGCCAGTCTCCTTAGATGTGGAGCTCCCACTGGAGAACTGGTTTCAAGAGGCATTTTGCCCCTAAAAGAGATATGTTAATTGCTGAGTGTGGTGGTGCATACCTTTAGTCCCAGCATGGGGAGGCAGAGGGAGGCTGATCGCTGTGGTTTTAAGGCTAGCCTGGTCTACAATTGAGTCCATGACAAGGATCCACAGAGAAATCCTGTCTCAGAAAAAAAAAGGAGAGAGAGAAAGAAAAAAATATATTCTGTTAATCAATGTAAGGACCCAGAGTTTGGCTGGGGAAGAACATGCAAACTCCATGTCTGCAACAGCCAGCAGTTAAGAAAAGCTAACATAAAATAGAATATCATGCTATTCTACACTAACCTCCTTAAGAATGGGATTTCCATGGGAGAATTGGAACTCAGACTAATACAAAATGGTTTAAATAATGTTATTGTTTAATAAGGGTAATTCAATTATTTAAATTCAGACCTTGATCTCAAACCTTGGGAGACAAGGAAAAAACAGGTTCCTTGTGTGTTCGAGGCCAATCTAATCTACAGAGCTCCAAAGAACAAATCAAGACAGCCCAAGCTACTAAGAGAAACCTTTTCTCAATAAGGATAGATATATCCACATAGAAATTAAATCTCCAAAGAAAGGAGAAAAGGAAAGAAAAAATATATAAATGCATATCTTTGATCCCAAAACGTGGGAGACAAAGACAGAGACAGATAAGTTTCTTTTGAGTTTGAGGCCAACCTAATCTACAAAAATCCTGAACAACATAGAATAAACCTGTTTTAATCAATGAATAAATGTATGTGAAACTATAGAGGAGAATGTGTAAAGTCCATACAGTCTTATATTCTATTTTCAAATTGAAATAGATTGTATATAGCATATATATGTAATACTATTGCATGCCATATTTTTATGCCATGAATGGAGACTTACAAATGTCTTTCTTCTGTTTAAAGAACAGAAGATATTCCTTAATTGATTTCTGCATCCTGCACATCCAAGGCATTTTGGTAAGTGCAGAACTATATGTCACTTGTAAGAAATATTATATTTTCAGAACAATGGGACCAAAGTCCAAAGAAGACAAGACAAGTAACCCAAATGATCCAGCCTGATAGACTGCCTCAATAGCTGTTTCCTTAAAAATCTCCATCCAGAACAACTTCAAACAGCTTGCTGAGATAGCCCAGCCTCACAGACTGTGCCAGACAGGACTTCAACAAAGCCATGAACTTTCCTAACCAAAGTCCAGCTTCAGACTACACATTGCTTAGGACATTCAAATTGCTGAGCACATAGAGAGTGGACAACAAATGTTACTATTAAATTGATTAACCATTTTTTCCATTTTATTAGGGCCCCCAAACAGGTTTTGTGAGTCTCAATTCAGCAGGAAGCAGTTTTAAGAAAATGACATCCCATTCCCAAAAAGTGGGGTGGATGGTAGATGTGTTTAGCGGGAATGGTTACAAATTGTTATATGGTCTTGTTAAGCAAGGCATTGGAGGTTAGGCTCAGGGATTTCTCTCTTTTTCTTTATCCTTCTTTCTCTCTGATATAGGGGGAGAAGACTTGAAAAGAAAAAGAGGGGGAATATGGATATATAATATAGAATTTATAAAAAGGATAAATTATTGAATCTAATCCTATGGATCCTTGTTGTTAATACAAAATTAAGGTTATAGACATATGAGAATGGTAGGAAAAAAGGGTTGATTATTAAATATACTCCTTTAGATCTTTGTATATTGATACAAAATTAAGGTTATATTTTGATTAGGTATTGTACCTATGTAATACTTAAATTTGCAATGTGAAGTTCTAATCCTTTTGACAGCAACTATCACAAACTGTTTAGGATAATTAAAAATGCAAGTTGATAAACTTGTGATTTTATTAGGATAATTATGTTAGTTGATCTCATATGTTTTCTAAGTTAATCAGATATTAAGTTGTTAGAGACAAGCAACATTTGCTTACTCAATGGATATAGATAGATTTATAAATAAAATAGATGTCTTCAAAACGCTCAGAGGCATACAGAAAATGGCATTTAAAGATGCTTTTTTATTATTTTAAAAATTGTTTGACTTAAGAGAGTCAGCTCCTGACAGCTCCAATTTGACTTGGAAGAAAGCAATGAGCATCAAAAAGAAATCTCCCATTAGTAGATAATTCCTATTGGGCAAAAATGTCCCTGCTCTCAACAGATTATATACAGTCCAAAGATGGACTAGAGCTTAAATGCAGGTAAGTCGATAGCCTGATTCTGCAAAGACAGAATGGGAAAATCCTTATTTCCTGCTACACAATTTAATCTGTGAAAAATGCTTGGCCAAAAGACTGAAGATGATACTCCAGTGGTGTCGAGAGTTATTTGGGTCTGTCTAGGCAGCAAACTGTCATTTTTCCATTCTGGAACCTGCTCTCCTGTGCTTCCTACTCATTCAAATAATAACTTTATCCCTTTTATGTCTTTGATGGGGTTGAGGGCATAATAGTTATAACATTTCAATTGAACTTGAGTTGTTTAGGATTTAAAAGGATATTTTCAAGTATAATAAAATCTTTAGTTTTATAAATATAGGTTATGATAGAAATTATTTAGGTTCAGAACTTTAGACACACCAAGATAGATTGTTATCGAACTTTTTAATTATTATTAAGTATTTATTTATTAGCAATATTCACTTATAACAAATACCAACAATTTCTTGACTATTAACCCTACAAATTCTTACAACCCCTTTAATCTAACCACTAATCCTATTGATAATTATTTTCCTAATCTTTTAGAAGGATACAGTCTCTGGGGCAGTTCCTCAGTCTCCAGGAACACAGTCTCTGGGGTAGACCCTTTAATGCACTTAGCAGTCCTTTTTCTGGAATATCTCAGATGTAGATCCATCAGGGTAAATTGCAGTCTCACTTAAATAAGGCTTGATGCTTTCTTCTCTATGGGAGACTCCAGCCGTCTGTAGGCCAACTTATTTCTTTCATATCAGCAACTCTGCCACTCTGTCTCAGTCCTTAAAGCCAGCCATAGTTTGGACAGATCAAACCGCTCTAGGCAAAAGCTGAGCCACAGGATTTAGTCCTTGGCCTTTTGCTGTCTTGCTGAGGCTTTCTCTGCTCACCAGCTTCTTTCTGCCTCAGAGAGATCTGGCCATCAACTGATGGCCAGCACATTTTAGCAGGACTCTAGGAGCTCTCTAGCATCAGGGCCTCTTGGATGGGGCTCCATGCATTGTCCTTAAATAGGAGGAATTCTGTTTCAGCTTAATTTGGGCTCCGCCCACATAGCAGCTGAAAACAATGCCAGGCCAAATACTTTGTTTCTTAGTCCATTAAGTCCTGTTTTTCCTGGCTTCAACCTTGTTTTTCAGTCCATTGAGTTTCCTGTTTGTTTCCTATTTTCACCTGACTTCATCCTTGTTTTCCTACGAGCTGATAAGCTAATCACTCACAGCCAAGTGGATCTTCATGCCCCAAAATAAGAGATTGTATCAAAAACCCCTAAATATTTTCTAAATCTAATTCCCTACAATAGATAGATGATTTTTTTCTTCTTCAAGACTGCCTGATACAAACAGGCTAAACATTATGTGTGTAACTTTTATATATGGTTTTCTTGATTGTTTCATATTTTTTCTTATTGTTTTTACTGTATGAGTTTAAAAATTTAGCCTTTTTATTAGACAAAAGGAGGGAATTGATGGGGTGGTAAGCATTCTAAATGTTAATTAATTGGTCCTGCTTGCTGTCTGTTAGTTACATTGTCTCTGATTGGTTAAATAAAATGCTCAGGCCTGAGATAGGGCAAAGACAGAAAAAGGTGGGATTTACTGAGATTAGAACAGGAACCATGCTTTTTACACAGAGGATTAATTCATTCCAGCCAGGAGCAGGAAGAAGGAGGACACACACCATGGGTTAGAAAAAAGAACCTCACTCCACATAGCCAGGAACGTCAGCACAGCATGGAGAAAAACAGACCAAGGGGACGTATGTATATATGGGGTGATATTTGGGTAATAGAATTAAGAACTACGCTTAGGTGGGCCATGATTGCTCAATTCAGGCCAAGGCTTATTAAAATCCATGTGGTGTCTTTGTGTTCTCATTTATAATGGCTGGTTAAAAATTAACCACCGCTAAGCCATTCTCTTGGCAAGAAAAACCACTTGCTTCAACTGTAGACAGACTTCTGTCCAAAAAGGACAAAACTTG
>CAJQZJ010010411.1:2110457-2120680 GCA_907164525.1 Lophiomys imhausi
TGAGGGGGAGGAGGGTGGAAGGGTGGGACTGGAGGGGGGATTAGGGAGGGGATTGTGATTGAGATGTAACTTGAAGAAATAAAAAATAAATTATTAAAAAAAAAAAAGAAACTCTTACTTAAGAATCTTTGATTCTTCCCTGGGGTTGCATATTGTTATTTTTCAAGTATAATTTCTGTCCTGACATTTTGAATGATTGTTTGGGGTAACTCATTAATTCCATTCCATTTCTGATTATTAAATGTCACTTTTTGAACTCAAAAAAAAAAAATAACCACCGCAAATCAATTAATGATAATCTAAATATTGTTAAACATTTTAATTAATTATTTCTACAATACTCCAGAAAGGAAGTGCATAGGTGGCTTTTCTTTCTAATAAAATGGTGAATGGGAAATGAGTAATTCTACTCTTATGATGTATTCCCTCTTATTCCCCTTTATCTTCTCTATCTATCATCTATCTATCTACCTATCTATCATCTGTCTGTCTATCTATCTATCTATCTATCATCTATCTACCTACCTATCTATCATCTATTTATTGATCATCTATCATCTTTCTATCTATCTATCTATCATCTATCATCTATTTATCTATCTATCTACCATGTATCTATCATCTATCTACTATCTATTTCTATCTTCCTCTCTCTTTCTCTCAAAATCTATCATTTTAAATAGGGATCATGCGCTGTGTTTGTGAATGTGTTTTTTGAAGACTGCCCTGTAAAATGTGAATAATAACTTTGTATTGATTATAAGATGCTGGGTATAAAAACCACTCTGAGCCTTCTGAACAAAGATAACTGATGTGGTGCTCCTAAAAGGAGTTCCATTCAACTCTGTTGTTTACTAGACCATCAGTAGATGTGGCAAATATCACTTGACTTGAATTCTTTTCAATAATGTGACCACTGGTGCAGTATAGATTACACTTGGTGGAAGAACAAAAGTTTAACCCAGTATAGCCTTTGAAGATAAATACTATGCATTTCTCATATGGATGCAGTGATGTCTTCATCACTTTCTGAAGGAAATAAATTAAAATTGATATAACAATCGAGTATCAAAATAATTCAGTATTTATGTCAAAAAACATAGTGTATCAATTAGTCTAATGATCCTCTGAAATAAAAGTAATCTTCACATAATACTGATTAGTGGGTAATTTAGGCAATTCCTAAAACTGCTGGGTTATACACATAATTTTTGTACTAAAGTGCTTTTTGAGTTTTTAAAAAGAATGTTCAGGTAGGTTTATTAAGAAAGTAATCCTGAGGGGCTGGAGAGATGGCTCAGAGGTTAAGAGCACTGGCTGCTCTCCAAGAGGTCCTGAGTTCAATTCCCAGCAACGACATGGTGGCTCACAACCATCTGTAATGAGGTCTGGTGCCCTCTTCTGGCGAACAGGCATATATACTTCAATTCAGAACATTGTATATAAAATAATAAATAAATAAATCTTTAAAAAAAAAACAAAGAAAGTAATCCTGGATTGAAAGTAGAATTGTGGAGTTGGGCCAAGATGGCGGCGACCTACACTGACGCATTTTGAACGCGGGGAAAAAAGAGCCATAAAAAACACAGAGTTATTGGGCACTGTGCAAAAACCGGAGGGGCTAGACCCCCCCCCCCCGGAACACTCACAGCTCCCAAGGGACTGTTAAAAGTCCCAGGGCAAGGCTCACCCCATCTTTCACAGACATGGAAGCCACTAAACCCGGGATTCGGGAACTCCCATTTGGAGAGGCACCTGGTAAGATCATTTCCAACTTACAGCAGGCAGAATCAGGGACCACTTGGCCATAGATCGCTGGCCTATTGGGCTCCCCACACATCAGGTTGAACTTATACCCACTTAAAAAACTTTGCGAGATAGTGGAAGGCTTAGCAAGGAAAAAACAGGGGGCTCAGAGGGTGGTCCACAGCCGCTCGTGAAGCGGAGGGCGGGAGGTTCCCAGAGAGCTCGGGAAGCAGGGAACACAAAGGCGGGTGGGAGGGGGCGAATCCCGCAAACTTACGGCAGCGCAGCTGGGGAGGGAGCACGGCTGGCAGGGCCAAATCCGCGCAAACCCACATCAGGTCATCTGAGGAGAGAGAAAGGCATGGGCGGGGCCAGGGATCCGTGCACCCACGGCTGAGCTGCTGGGACGAGAGGTCCACTCAGGCAGCCAGAGGATCCGGGGCTTGGGGTACCCATGGGACCCATGGCGGCGCAGACAGGAAGAGAATCAGGCACAGAGTTCAACCCTGTGGCGAGAAGCCTAGAGAGAAACAAGAAATCGGGACCATAACTGTATCCTGGAAAATCCAGACATATTAGGTGTGGAGCCAGACCCAGTCAGCCTCCGTGACAACAAACAAAGCCCACAGAATCTGTGCCTGGGCAAACAGGCCCATACCATCAGAACCATTACAGGCTGATAACTCAGAGTACAACATAGGGAAGTCTGAATTGGGAGCAGTGAAACAATCCCGGTCCATTACTCACAACCTGGGAATAGGCTGCACCAGCTCACAGTGCCTCAGGCGATTAAAACCACAGTGACCTTGAAATCCCCCTGTAAGCAATGACAGATAGCCAAGTAACTTCTCCCCTGCAATAAATCATCCACTGTGGTTCCAAGCACAGAAAACAGACAGCTAAACACATCCAATGGCGAAAGGTCAAAAAAAAAATAGTAATCAAGGAATTATGACTCCAACAAAGCAGAATCATCCTAGTTCATCCAATTCAGATGACCACACACCAACAGAAACACATGAAAACATTGACAATTCTGCATTATGGTCAGTGATAGAGTCCCTTCAAGAAGAACTTAAATCTATAAAGGAATTCAAAGAAGCCACAATTCTACAAATCAAAACAAGGAACAACACCATTAAAGAGCTCCAAGCCAAGGTGACAGAGCTTGAACAGGAAAAGGAAAAAGCCATGAAAGATTTTCATACAAAAACAAGCAGGCTGGAGAAGGAAATGTACAAAACAAACAAAACCATACAATACATGAAAATAGAAATAGAAACAATAAAGAAAACACAGTCAGAGTTAAAAGAGGAGGTGGAGAACCAAGGGAAGAGAACAGGAACTACGGATGTGAGTATCAACACTAGGATGCAAGTGATGGAAGACAGGATCTCAGGCATGGAAGATTCAGTGGAAGAAATCAGTACAACATCCAAAGAAAATGAGAAGGCTAAAAAATCTCTCACCCACAACATCCAAGAAATCAAGGACTCAATGAAAAGATGGAACCTAAGAATTATAGGTATAGAGGAAAGAGAGGACTCCCGACTCCAAGATCCAGGAAATATCTTCAACAAAATCATAGAGGAAAACTTCCCAAACCTGAAAAAAGCGATGCCAATAAAAATCCAAGAGGCTTACAGAACACCAAACAGATTAGACCAGAAAAGAAACTCCTCTCGCCACATAATAATTGAAACTCCAAATGTACAGAACAAAGAAAGAATATTAAAAGCTGTAAGAGAAAAAGGTCAAGTCACATACAATGGCAGACCCATCAGAATTACACCTGACTTCTCCCCAGAAACGTTAAAAGCTAGAAGGGCCTGGTCAGATATACTACAAGTCCTGAGAGATCATAGGTGCCCAGCCAGACTACTTTACCCAGCAAAACTCTCTATCAACATAGATGGAGAAAACAAGATATTCCATGACAAAATCAAATTTAAACAATATCTACCCACAAACCCAGCCCTACAGAAAATCCTAGAAGGAAAATCCCAACCCAGAGAAGAAAACTCCACCCAAGAAAACAAAGGGAATAGAAAACCCCTCAGCAACTAAACCAAAAGAGGCACAGGACCACCACCTATACCAAACTAATGGGAAATAACAACCCCAGGTCACTAATATCCATCAACATCAATGGACTCAACTCCCCAATAAAAAGACATAGGTTTAAGGGGGGATCCGCAAGCAAGACCCTTCCTTATGCTGTATACAAGAGACACATCTAACTACGAAAGATAGACACTGCCTCAGAGTAAAGGGCTGGGAAAAGGTTTTCCAAGCTAATGGACACAGGAAGCAAGCTGGAGTAGCCATCCTAATATCAAACAAAACAGACTACCAACTGAAGTTAATGAAGAAAGACAAAGAAGGGCACTATATACTCATTAAAGGGAATATTCATCAAGAGGAAATCTCAATACTGAAAATCTATACCCCAAATACAAAGGCACCTACTTTCGTAAAAGAAACACTTCTAAAACTTAAAGCGCACGTCGATCACAACACATTATTAGTGGGAGACTTCAACACCCCACACACAACAAAGGACAGATCATCAAGACAGAAGACAAACAGAGAAATATTGAGTCTAACAGAGATCATGAAACAAATGGACCTAACAGATATCTACAGAATGTTTCACCCAAACACAAAGGAATACACCTTTTTCTCAGCACCCCATGGAACCTTCTCCAAATTCGACCACATAGTTGGTCACAAGGATAGTCTCAATAGATACAAGAAAATTGAAATAACACCTTGTATCTTATCAGACCAACATGGAATAAAGCTGGTCTTCTACAGCAAAAGAATCAACAGAAAGCCTACACACACATGGAAATTGAACAGCTCCTTACTGGATGACCACTGGGTCAGTGAAGAAATAAAGAAGGAAATCAAAGACTTCTTAAAATCCAACGACAATGAAGACACAGCATACCCAAACCTATGGGATACATTGAAAACTGTGCTACGAGGAAAGTTCATAGCACTAAGTGCTTTCAAAAAGAAAATTGTGACAGCTCATATTAGTGAACTAACAGCTAAGCTGGGTGAATTGGAAAAAAAGAAACAAACACTCCCAGGAAGAGCAGAAGACAGGAAATCATCAAACTTAGAGCTGAAATCAACAACTTAGAATCAAAAAGAACAATACAAAGAATCAATGAAACCAAGAGTTGGTTCTTTGAGAAAATCAACAAAATAGACAGATCCCTAGCCAAATTAACTAAAAGGCAAATGGAAAGAACATAAATCAACAAAATCAGAAATGAAAAGGGAGAAATAACAACAGACATTGAGGAGATCCAGAAAATATTCTGGCATTACTTTAAAAATCTATATTCCACTAAATTTGAAAACCTAAGCTAAATGGACAATTTCCTCGATAAATTCCACCTACCAAAACTAAATCAAAATCAGATTAACAGCTTAAACAGCCCAGTAACACCTAAGGAAATAGAAACAGTCATTAATAATCTCCCAACCAAAAAAAGCCCAGGGCCAGATGGCTTTAGCACGGAATTCTACCAGACCTTCAAAGAGGAACTAACACCATTAATCTTCAAACTCTTCCACCACATAGAAACAGAAAGAACACTGCCAAACTCATTCTATGAGGCCACTGTCATTCTGATTCCTAAACCACACAAAGACCCAACAAAAAAGAGAACTTCAGGCCAATCTCCCTCATGAACATAGATGCAAAAATACTTAATAAAATACTAGCAAACCGAATTCAAGAACACATCAAAAGTATCATACACCATGATCAAGTAGGCTTCATCCCTGGAATGCAGGGATGGTTCAATATATGAAAGTCTATCAATGTAATTCACCACATAAACAAGATGAAAGAAAAAAAACCACATGATAATCTCGCTAGATGCAGAAAAAGCATTTGACAAAATCCAACATCCCTTCATGCTAAAAGTTCTGGAGAGAACAGGCATACAAGGACCATACCTAGAAATAAAAAAGGCAATATACAGCAAGCCAGTGGCCAACATCAAATTAAATGGAGAGAAGCTTGAAGCATTTCCTCTAAACTCAGGGACAAGACAAGGATGTCCACTTTCACCATATCTCTTCAATATAGTACTAGAAGTCCTTGCTAGAGCAATAAGACAACTAAAGGAGATCAAAGGGATAAAAATTGGAAATGAAGAAGTCAAATTATCCCTATTCGCAGATAATATGTTAGTATACATAAGCAACCCCAAAAACTCAACCAAAGAACTCTTACAGCTGATAAACAACTTCAGCAAGGTGGCTGGATACAAATTTAACTCAAAAAAATCAGAAGCCCATCTTTATACAACAAACAAATATACAGAGAAAGAAATAAGGGAAACAATCCCCTTCAAAATAGCCAAAAACAACATAAAATACCTGGGGGGTAACTCTAACCAAGCATGTAAAGGACCTATATAACAAGAACTTCAAGCCCCTTAAGAAAGAAATGGAAGAGGCCTTTAGAAGATGGAAAGATCTCCCATGCTCATGGATAGGTAAGATCAACATAATAAAAATGGCTATGCTACCAAAAGCAATATATAGATTTAATGCAATTCCTATCAAAATACCAACACAATTCTTTATAGACCTGGAAAAAGCTAGTCTCAACTTCATATGGAACAACAAAAGCCCAGAATAGCTAAATCAATCCTGTACAATGAAAAAAAATCTGGAGGTATCACCATCCCAGATTTCAAGCTGTACTACAGAGCAACAGTAATAAAAACAGCATGGTACTGTTATAGAAACAGACCAGTGGATCAATGGAATCGAATTGAAGACCCAAACATGGATCCACACACCTATGGCCAACTAATCTTTGACAAAGAAGCCAAAACCGCACAATGGAAGAAGGACAGCATCTTCAACAAATGGTGCTTGTCCAACTGGATGTCCACTTGCAAAAGAATGAAATTAGACCCATACCTATCACCTTGTACAAAACTTAATTCCAAGTGGATCAAAGACCTTAACATAAGGCCAGCCACACTAAAGATACTAGAAGAAAAAGTAGGAGAAACCCTCGAACTCATTGTCACAGGTGACAACTTCCTGAACAGAACACCAACAGCTCAGGACCTGAGAACAACAATCAATAAATGGGACCTCATGAAACTGAAAAGCTTCTGTAAGGCAAAGGACACTATCATTCGAACAAAATGGCAACCAACAGACTGGGAGAAAATCTTCACCAACGCCA
Organism: Lophiomys imhausi; assembly: GCA_907164525.1. NCBI lineage: Eukaryota > Metazoa > Chordata > Mammalia > Rodentia > Muridae > Lophiomys > Lophiomys imhausi. The sequence continues at coordinate 2,117,434 of CAJQZJ010010411.1, forward strand.
CATCTGATAGAGGGCTATTATCAAAAATCTACAAAGAACTCAAGAAACTAAATGCCAAGAAACCAAATAATCCAATCAAAAAATGGGAGATGGAGCTAAATAGAGAATTCACAAAAGAGGAATCCCTAAGGGCTGAGAGACACCTGAAGAAATGTTCAACATCCTTAATCATCAGAGAAATGCAACTCAAGACGACCCTGAGATTCTACCTAACACCTGTTAGAATGGCTAAGATAAAGAGCTCAAATGATAGCGCATGCTGGCGAGAGTGTGGAGAAAGGGGAACCCTACTCCATTGCTGGTGGGAGTGCAGACTTGTGCAACCACTATGGAGGTCTGTCTGGTGATATCTTAGAAATCTAGGAATAACCTTGCCTCAAGACCCAGCCCTACCACTTCTGGGTATACACCCAAAGGACCTCTCACGGAGACATAGGGAAGTCTCCTCATCTATGTTCATAGCAGTCTTATTTGTAATAGCTAGAAATTGGAAACAACCCAGATGTCCCTCAACTGAAGAATGGATTAAAAAATTGTGGTACATCTATACAATGGAATATTACTCAGCTATCAGAAACAATGAAATCATGCAATTTGCAACCAAATGGATGGATCTAGAGGAGCTCATCCTGAGTGAGCTAAGCCAGTCTCAGAAGGATGCACGTGGCATCTATTCACTTATAGTAGGATTTTAACTATATCGTACAGGATATCTGTACTACAACCAACACACCAAAAGGAACAAGGACATAATTTTTTTTTATCTTTTTCTTTTTCCTTCTTTTTTTCTTTTTTCTTTTTCCTTTTCCCTTCTTTGTTTTTGTGGGTTTGTGTGTTTGTTGGTCTTTTTTTTAGTATTCCCCCAGTAGCTGTGAGACACCATTCACTGGCAGTACTGCCTCGTAGGCCCCTGGTAAATGAAGAGGCTCTTGGCCCTCATATGACTCCTCATCTGAGGTGAGAGACTGTTAGGCAGGGACACCCAACCCCAGAGGAACAAGACGGAAGGGTCAGGGGGTAGAGCATGGGAGGGTGGGGCTGGGAAGCGGGAAAAGAGGACAATATGATAAGGATGTAACCTGAAGCAACAAACAAATAAATTTATTAACTTAAAAAAAAAAAAGGCAGGGGGCAGGGCTGAAACACTGTGAATGGAATAGAAGATACAACCATTCTGCCTGGTTTTGCAGACCTCCAGGTGTAGAGACGACGTGGAGCTAAGGTAAAATACAAGAGAATTGTGGTATTGGCCCATGCCTTTGACTTCAGCGGAGACGGGGGGGGGGGGAACACCGTAGAGTTGGTGGTCTTATGTATTCTGGAGTCATACAGAGCAGGATGGTGAGGGTGCATACTCTTGGTCCCACCATTCAAGAAGAGTACACCCTTGGTCCCAGCTCCCAGCACACTGGAGACAGAAGCGGGCAGATCCCGGATCTCAGGGTCAGCCTGATGCAGGGCAAACTCTAAATTGAGAAAGACTTCGATCCAGGAGTGGTGGAACACATCTTTGATCCCTTCAGATGGGAAACACAGGTCCCTGATCCCAATAGTTAGAGTTCAGAGACACAAACATGGGATTTGGAGGGACCTAGGTTTGGAGGCTACTTACAAAAGGCCTTCTAGATGCAGGTAGATTGTCCTTTGGGATCTCAAAATATATACACCAGAGCTGGTTTAGCTCCAAGGTGACAGAATGATTTCTTCTTTAACCCGGATTGAAAGATAACGCTTTGTATGTTGTCAGAAGGCCAAATTAGCTTCAGGAGAAGTACTACCTAGCCCCCCCATCCCCCAAAAAAATAAAAAATAAAAAAAGAGGGCAATTGTCCTAGGGTTGGGATTGGGGCAGGACTCTGTTCTTATCATTCCAGGAGAATCGAAGCGTCCATTAGGGGAGCCCGGGGACGGCTGGATAGCAGAATCCTCAGCAGAGAGCTGAATCAGGCACCAAGGAGGACGAATGACCCAGTTGATTCTGCCTGGCAGACTTCCTAATAGCTGTCTCCATCGGGGGCCTGCAACCACCACAGCAATCCAATGTCACTGGGACCGCTCAGCTCTACACAATGCCCCGGCAGGAACCTTAGTGAAGCCTGCAAGATCAGCTTCTGCCTACAAACCCCTTAGGTCATCTAAACAGCTGAGAACAGAAGGACTGAACATAAAAGAAGTGTACTAACATTTTTAGTCATTTTTCCCATTTGGGTTCAGGCCCCAAACAGGTCTACTATGACCCAAATCAGCAGGAAGTCACTTTAAGAGAGCGACATCCCATGCCCAGTGGATGGGGAATGTGTTTCTCCACCCTTCTTTTAGGTTATTTGAAGGATAACTGAAAACTCTGATATATATGGGAAGAGACTACAAGCTGATAAATGGTCCTGTCTTAATGGGTTTTGGAGGTTAGCCCCAGGGAATTCCTACTTTTCCTTTTCTGTATCCTTCTTCCTCTCCTATGTAGGAGTGCATGGGCTTGAGAAAAATGAGATATAGACATAGCACAGGAAGGTCCAAGAAGAAGGGGCAGATTATTGAATATGCCCTTATACCTTTGTATATTGATACAAAATTAGTAGTTTATTTGGCTAAAGTGGTATTGACCATTGTTTATTGTGCAAAAATATGATTGTATTGGATTACATCGGTATTGATCTTTGTATATTGATATAAAATTAAGATTATAGTTGGCCACAATGGTATTGACCCTTTCATATGGATGTAATATTAAGATTATATTGGGCTACATAGGCATTGATCTTGGTATATTGATAAATAATTTAGAGTATATTTAACCACAATTGAATAGATCTTTGTATATTGATACAAATTTAAAGGTAACACTTCCTAATGGTATCATACCTAGAGATACTTAAAAATAAAATGTGAAGCTCTGACCTCTTGATACCAACCATCTAAAATGGTCTAGGATAGTTAAAACAAACTCCTAGTCATGCAAACATGTCACTTTGTTTGCTACTATGACAGTCTATCACAGATATTCTCTAAACTACCCAGTAATCAAGTTGCTAAGAGAAAAGCAACATTTGCTTATCTAAATACAAGAGATGGGTAGGCATTCTTCAAAAACCCCAAGAGATCTGCAGAATATGGCATTCAAAGATGTTATCTTAAATCAAGATTTTTTTTTATATCGAGACATATCAGCACCTGACAGCACCCCCTATTCTACTCCAAGTAGAAGATAAGCATCGAAGAACCTCCACTGTAAGATGGTTGAATTAGT
>CAJQZJ010010411.1:2120690-2142786 GCA_907164525.1 Lophiomys imhausi
TGAGGTGGTTGAAGAATAGACAGCTAGAGTCTCATAGTTAAATTTTGAATTGTTTAGGAATCAAGAGGGTGTTATAGATCTAAGAAGATACTCTTAAAAGTGTGTTGCAAGATAGTATGAATGTTGAGTCACATATAGACCTTTAAACTCATGGAGTTGTTTAGATAGTAGAATGTTATAGTCAGGGGCCAAATATGTATAAACTGGACATTGGGAAGGTATACTGGGCCAATTTACTCTCATAAATGTGGCATATTTATATCTATTGTTTTGTATAATACTTACTGTTATAAGAGAAGGAACCATCTGTTGGACTGAAAGGGGAAACTTCTGGGGGGAAGAGGGTGGAAGGGCGGGATAGGAAGGGGGAATAGGGAGGGGTTTGTTACTGAGATGTAACTTGAAGAAAAAAAAATAAAGTATTTAAAAAAAAGTGGTCAGAAAAACATTATAGCTATATAATGAATCTAAGTTTTATAGTGTTTTAACAATTTATATAAATATATCAGGAAATGTATTATATATTGTGAAGTTCTGTATTTGTGAACTTGACAGGATCTTAAATCATCCAGGAGATAAGCCTTCTGGAACACCTGTGAGGGATTATTTAAACTTCACTGGTTTGGTAGCATGCCAATGGGGGACTATCTTGATTAAGTTATTGAAATGGAAAGCTCACTCTAAAAGAGGGTAGCATCATTTTCTGGTCTGGGTTCTCAGACTGTATAAAACAGAGAAATCCAACTAAACAACATGTGTTGATTTCTTGATCCTAATTGTGGATGCAATATGACCAGTTGCCTCAAGCTTCTGCCACCTCTATGTCATACCATAATGGGCTGAACCCTGAAATTGGACCAAAATAGGTTCTTCTTTTCATAAGTTGCTTTGTCTTGGCATTTTTATCACAGCAACAGGAAATGTAAGACAGATATCATTTTCCTGAAAATGTAGAAATATTGAGATTAAGAAGTACCATGAAAATAGTATTGTATATTAAATATTCTTTCTTTTTGAGACTGCTCAATGTTTATTAACAAAAGTAACAACCACACAGGTCTATTCACAAGGATATTTAGGAACCATAGCACTAATAATACTGACCCCTCCAAACACCCCTCTTCTCTATGACCTACCCCAAACTTAGTTTGGGCCCTTTAGAAAATTTTGGTTTCTAGCATGTTTTTTTTTTTTTTTTAATCTGGAAATCATATGAATGTACTGTCTGGGCTCTCTGCTTCTCATGTCCCACTCCAAATGTCCCTGAACAGAACACCAATAGCTCAGGCTGTATGACCAACAATCAATAAATGGGACCTCATGAAACTGAAAAGCTTCTGTAAGACAAAGCTCACTGTCACTAGAACAAAACGGCAACCTATAGATTGGGAAAAGATCTTTACCAACCTCACATCTGACAGAGGGCTAATGTCCAAAATTTATAAAGAACTCGAGAAATTAAACACCAAGAAACCAAACAACCCAATCAAAAAATGGGGAACAGATCTAAACCAAGAATTCACAAAATAAGAATCTCTAATGGCCAAGAGACACTTGAAGAAATCCTCAACATCCTCCATCATCAGAGAAAGGCAACTCAAGACAACTCTGAGATTCCATCTCACACCTGTCAGAATGGCTAAGATCAAAAGCTCAGGTGACAGCACATGCTGGCAAGGTTGTGGGAAAAGGAGAACACTCCTCCATTGCAGGTGGGAGTGCAAACTTGTATAAAAACTATGGAAATCAGTCTGGCAATATCTTAGAAAACTTGGAATATCTTTACCTCAAGACCCAGTCATACCACTCCTGGATATACATCCAAACAATTCGTTACCAATAAACAAGGACATCTCCTCAACTATGTTCATAGTAGCTTTATTTGTAATATCCAGAAACTCGAAACAGCCCAGATGTCCCTGAACTGACAAATGGATAAAAAAAAAAAAACAAAAAAAAAAACCTGTGGTACATGTACACAATTGAACACTACTCAGTCATCAGAAATAAGGAAATCATGCAATTTGCTGCCAAATGGATGGAACTAGAAAATCTCATCCTGAGTGAGCTAACCCAGACCCAGAAAGATTCACATGGCATCTATTCACTTATAACTGGATTTTAGCCATATAGTACAGGATAACTATCCTTCAACCAACAGACTGCAAGGAACAGGAACGTAGACTTGGTTACTTGTTAGTGGGATGCTTTGCCCTAGTGGAGCTGCCATGTAGGACCCAGTGCAAGAGGAAGCTCTTAGCCCTCATATATCTGTTGAACTGAAGGGGACTGATATGTAAGGCACCCAGCACTGGAGGAGTAGGATAGGTGGGAGAAGGGGGAGTGGGTGGGAGGGTGTGAGGGTGGGCCCAGAAGAGGTGGGGGTAAGGGACTGTGATGGAGATGTGAATTTAAGTAATAAATAAACAGTAAAAAAAGGAAAAAATAAGCCTTGTTAATGACAAAATGGCAATAATAAGAACAACTGAGTTTATTTTTTTCTAAAATACTTTTTCAAATACAGTTCATAACACATTTGGTATTGACAGGAAATGACTTGAATGGTCATCTTCAAAATTTAGTATATTTCTTATATGAATTATTAGAAAATATCTTTGACAAGTCTGATTGAGATGGTCTATGTTTTATGCATCTCCATACAAATATACATAATTTTAGTTATATATAATGTATTACCTATATCTATATGCAAACAAACTATAAAATATTTTATTAACTGAAGAACTATTTTCTTTTCCTCACCCTAAGAAAACAATGAGATAAAGTCTGAAGTGTGATGAGTTTGTTAGGATTTGATTGAATAAAGGAACAGAATAATTGAGATAGAAAGGGGACAGAAGACAAATATGGAAGTGCCAATGAGTTATTTCCCAGTCTAGTGGGGCATTGAGTTCAATTCTACAAAATGCTCCATGGACCCATAATGAGAGAGCATCAGAGCAAGAATTGACATGCCCTGACTTTCATATTCGTTAGTTAAAGTTTACCCCTGAGGGAGTTAATTCATCCATGTTTAGCATATCACGGGTGTCAGACTGTGTGGGCTTTATGGTGTTTGACAAAGAGTCCACACTACTGGTAAGAAAACTAAGTACAGGGAACTATCCACCACCAGAGTGCTGAAATCATGGGCCAGAGTACACTGCAGCATGAACACCATTCAAATCACTGTTTGACATTAATAACCTATATGACTTGGAACAAGCTACTTCACCTTTGTAAATCTCTGCTTCCTGGTCTACAAAATTGTATAGCAATAGTATCTACTTCTTTGGAATTTCTGTAAAAGAAGATGTAGTACTACTTATTAGGTAGTTGAAGAGACTGTTTATCCCTATTCCAAGGTACTAAATCTGAAATGGATGCATGAACCCCGATTAGTCAAACTGAGGGATGAATGTTGCCTCATGGGTTGTTAGGTTTCACAGAGCAATTTAAGACTTTTTATTAGTAAACTTTCTAAGTTACCTTTCTATTGTATCTGTCAAAGGTATGCCAAGACACCAATTTATAGATTCTTAAGAGAAATATGACAAAATAAATAAACTATTTCCTTAAATCATAGCCTGTTCTATTGTGACCAGACAGCAATATGGATTTCGAATTTCCTATGCTGGTGTACTTATTAATTTGTAATTTTTGCTTTTATGTGCTCATTTCTCCACCAGTCTCTGGGATTATAATAAGTGTTGGATCCATATTTTATTTGAAATAATTTAGACTTAAGAGATACCTAAAATTATAACAAAACATACTGAAATATTAGAACATTTGGAAGAGAGGACTGGAGAGGTGGCTCAGTAGTTAATAGCACTTGGTGCCCTTGCAGAGGACCCAGGAAGGCTGGTCCCCAGTAATCACATGTTGACTCACAATCATCTCCAAGTTTGTGGCTACAGTGCCCTCTTCTGGCATCTGAAGGCACCAGGGATGCATGTAATGCACATACATACACGCAGGCAAGCATACACACACACACACACACACACACACACACACACACACACACACACAAATTAAGTTGGAAAAATGAAGAAAATTTGAAAAAAGGATAATAACCTAACCCAGAGTTGGAAAGAAAACTATCAAGAAAGAGTTATTTGAGGATCCTTTGAGGGAACATATATTTGTGACACTTCTCACAATATTTTATTAGTTGAATAATATTTTTGCCTATTCATACTTCATGAGGTACACATGTTTCTCTCAAACATAAACAACTTAGTCTTGAATCCAGGCCTTGAGTCCCTGGCTTCTTATTCAGTTACAGATCCTTACCAAATAAAGGAGGATTTCTGTGGACTTATATGTTGATCCAAAACAGGTTTCTCCAGCTCAAAACCCCAATATTGTACCCATAATAGAGAATTCACAAAAATAAGTCAGTGCGAAATAAGATTGGATAGATGGGTGATTTTCAACCCCCCAGTTATCCAAGATTACTTAGCAGTGTTCTGGAGCTGCAAAGCAAGGGTCAATGGCTTCGCAAATGTGTTCGTGAATGCTGTGCTAAAGTTTGTATACTGAAACCATGCTATTAAACATCAAAGGGCATTCAAACTAAAGATGTTTTGAGGAAAAATTATTTTCACGTCTCTTCATAAAACATGTGTTGAATATAGAAACTGCTGAATTCATTCCTGAAAATTCAGAATTAACTTCTTTATTCATTCAATTGCAACAAGTCATCTGAACTAGAAACAACCCATTATATACAACTCATATTAGGTCTCATACAGGTTTGCCAGGTCCATTGGCACAAGGAAATGAGGAAATTGACCAGTTACTAATAGGAATTGTGCTAAAAGCTTCCAAATTTCATGAGAAACATCACGTTAACAGCTCTGGTTTAAAAAGAAAATTCTCTATCACTTGGCAACAAGCCAAAGAAATAATTAAAAAGTGTCCTACATGTTCTTTTTATAACCAAATTCCATTACCTGCAGGTAGTAACCCTAGAGGTACAAAAAAGAATGAGATTTGGCAAATGGAGGTATTTCATTTTGCAGAATTTGGAAAACAAAGATATGTACATTATACCATTGATACGTACTCAGGGTTTCAATGGGCAACTGCTTTAAGTTCTGAAAAGGCTAATTGTGTTATAACACATTTATTAGAAATAATGGCATTTATGGGTGTACCTGAGCAAATCAAGACTGATAATGCTCCTGCATATGTATCTAAAAAATGAAACAATTCTTTGCCTATTATAATATAGAGCATATTACTGGAATCCCACACAATCCTACAGGACAAGCAATTGTAGAAAGAGCTAATCGTACCTTAAAAGAGATGCTTAATAAACAAAAAGGGGAATTAAAGAATCCCAGGGACAGATCGCACAATGCTTTACTAACACTGAATTTTTTGAATGTCAGTGAAAAAGGTACTACTGCAGCTGAGAGACACTGGGTTATGGAAAAAACTGAGGAACTAAATCAACCAATATACTATACGGATATTTTGACTTTAGAATGGAAACCTGCACTAGTTTTAAGATGGGGATGTGGATATGCATATGTATCTACAGGAAATGAGAAAATGTGGTTACCAACAAAACTTATAAAGATTAGATCTTACCAGGGAGAGCCTCTTAATAGCTGAGACATAAATGTCTTTGTATGGTAAGAACTGTCCGATGTTCATAATATTCCATTCTTTCATTTAGCACAGATGGAGTTTATGCTTCAAATGGACTTACAAAATTAGTCTATGCCTTTCTCGTCCTTAAACTTAAAGAAAATAGCTGGCTATCCTGGGAATTGGCCAATATCTAAAAATTTTAAAGGGTGCCCAAAAAATACTTTCAACTTCATTCCCAGGAGGTGGAATGAAAATTTTTTGTTGTCATATCTTAGGTATTGTGATTGTCTTTTGTTTATGATGTTTGCAATGAATGGATATAATGAATGGAACTGTAAGAATTGGAGTGAAAGATTTTTTTTTCCGTTATTTTTTATTTCTTCAAGTTACATCTCAATCACAGTCCCCTCCCTATTCCCCCTCCAGTCCCACATTCCCACCCTCAACCCCCCATCCTCTTCCCTTTTTTTTTCTTTTAAGTTTAAGGTATATCTTATTTCCCCCTACAGTTTCCCCTTTCAGTCCAACAAATGGCTCTTTCTCTTATAATAACAAATATAATACAGTACAACAAAGGTAATTAGGCCACAGTTATGAGGGTTATATGGCTTAATGTACATTCCCAATGACCAGTCCATATGTATTTGGTACCTGACTTTAACATTCTACTATCTAAACATCTCCATGAGTTTAAAGGTCTATATCTGACTCAGCATTCATACTAATTTGCAACACAATTTTAAAAGTATCTTCTTAGATCTATAACACTCTCTTGACTCCTAAACAACTCAAAATTTAATTATAAGACTCTAGCTATCTGTTCTTCAATCACCTCAGAGACCTGAGAGGGATAAATATATCTGATTTTATAGTAAGTACAGGGCCTGCAGCTTCCCAAACTAAGAAATGACATACCTGTGGCTGCCTGGACAGTTCCCATTTTCTCTCCATACATTACAGCATCGATCTTCAGTCATTTGGCCCCGTTTCTCTGACAGACATTGATTGTAGAGCAGGGGTTATGAAGGACTTACCTACCCTGTCTTGGCAGAGCTAGGCTGTCGACTTACCTGCTTCCAGGTTTTGTCCTTTTTGGACAGCATTCTGTCTACAGTTGGGGCAAGGGGCTTTTCCTACCAAGAGATAGGCTTGCGACTAATTCAATCATCTCCCACTGGAGATTCTTCGATGCTCATCTTCTACTTGGAGGAGAATAGGGGGTGCTGTCAGGAGTTGATATGTCTTGATATAAAAAAAATCTAAAGTTACGAAAACATCTTTGAATGCCATATTCTGCAGATCTCTTGAGGTTTTTGAAGAGGCCCTATCTATCTCTTATATTAGGGTAAGCAGATGTTGCTTGTCTCTTAGCATATTTATTTCTGATTAGCTTAACAAGTAACTCTAATAGGCTGTCATAGTACCTAACAGAATGACCAGCTTGCATAACCATTAGTTTGCATTTCTTAATTATCTTAAACAGTTTATGACAATTGGTAGTAAAAGGCCGAAACATCGCATTTCATTTTTTTTCTTTACCTCCTAACCCTTCCATCCCATTTTTCTGGGGTGGGGTGTCCTTATATAACAGTCCCTCATCTCAGTTAAGAGGTCGTATGAGGGCCAAGAGCCTCTTCATTCATTGGGGATCTACGAAGCAGTACCATCAGTGAAAAGTGTCTCATTGCCCGGGAGAGAAAACTACTAAACAAACAAACCAATAAGCAGACAATAGATAAAAAAGACTAAAAAATAGAGAAAATATAACTAATATATAAAAAATAAAGAATAAAAATTAAAAATAAGAAGTCTATGTCCAAGTTCCCTTTGGTGTGTTAGTTGTAGTATCGATACCTTCTACTATATAGCTAAAATCCTACTATAAGTAAATAGATGCCATATGTGTCCTTCTGAGTCTGGGTTAGTTCACTCAGGATGAGCTTTTCTAGTTCCATCCATTTGGCTGCAAATTGCATAATTTCATTGTTCCTGATAGCTGAATAATATTCCATTGTATAGATGTACCACAGTTTTTTGACCCATTCTTCGGTTGAGGGACATCTGGGTTGTTTCCAGTTTCTAGCTATTACAAATAAGGCTGCTATAATTGTTAGAAATTTAAGAATCTGTTTATTGATGCAATTTTTTAAAATGTTTTGTATGTCATAGAAAGTAAGTTTATTGATAAGAATTTAAAATATTTTGTTTGCTTTAATGTCTTTTGTCAAAAGATGTAAATACAAGTATGTATTGTGAGAAGTTTAAGGATATTTTAACACTTGCTTTAATGTATATTGATAAAAATTTAAAGTTAGTTTATGTATTGTACATAGACAATTTATTTACATTGTATATGTAGTTATGATGTAGATTTATTTTTTTATTTTACTAGAAGGGGTATATGTAGGGAGTTAGATAAATTAAATTAGATTTAGAAAATATATAGGGGTTTCTGATACTGTCTCTTAATTCGGGGCATGAAGATCATTATCAGCATGTGGACTAAAAACAGGAAACAAACAGGAGACTTAATAGACTGAAAAACAAGGTTGAAGTCAGGAAAAACAGGAACTTCTCAATGGACTGAAAAACAAGGTTGTCAGAAAAACGGGAAAGACTTAATGGACTTAAAGAAACAAAGTATCTGGCCTGACATTGTTTTCAGCTGCTAAGTGGGTGGAGCCCAAATTAAGCTGAAACAGAGTTCCTCCTATTTAAGGACAGTGCATGGAGCCCAAAGGAAGAAGAGGCCCCTGATGCTAGAGAGCTCTGAGAGTCCTGCTGAAAAAAGTGCTGGCCATCATTTGATGGCCAGATCTCCCTGAGGCAGAAAGAAGCTGGTGAGCAAAGAAAGCCTGAGAAAGACACCAAAAGGCCAAGGACTAAACCCTGTGGCTCAGCTTTTGCCTAGAGGTGTTGATCTGTCCGAACAGTGGCCTAAAGGAAACTGTGCCTGGCTTTGAGGACTCTGAAGTAGAGCAGCAGAGTTGCTGATGCGAAGGTGCTGGGGTCTCCCAGAGAGAAGAAAGCATCAAGCCTTATTTAAGGTGAGACTGAAATAACCAACTTACCCTGACGAACCTGCATCTGAGAGATCCAGAAAAAGGACTGCTAAGTGTGTTAAGGAATCTACAACAAAGACTGTGTTCCTGACGACTGAGGACCTGCCCCAGAGACTGTATCATTCTAAAAGGTTAGAAAAATAATTATTAATAGGTTTAGTGGATAGGTTAAAGGGGTTATAGGAATGTGTAGGATTAATAGTTAAGAAATAATTGTTATTTGTTATAAGTGAATATAGTAATAAATAAGTGTTAAATAATACTTAAAAACTTCTGTTACAAACATGGAAGCTTTTTTTTTCTCATGCTACTTGTCAGAATTGTGACATTTAGGTTACTTTACATATTGTTGACATTTACCTTTCTATAAAGGAAACATTTTTTGATAAGCCTACTCATAGGTACATATAGAAATTAGTGTTATTAGTTGCCTTTTCAAGTACATCTTTATAACATAAGGTTGATTAAATATACAGCTTTTATTAATGAGAGTTGAATAAAAGCAAAAGAAAGATCTAACAACAGGGAAGCTGCTTATATTTCCTTCAAGTTTTTTTTATCTTCGGGATGAATTCTTGTTTCTGAATTCTAATATTTTGCTTTACATTTTAAGGATTGAAATAATAAAAATTATTATGTGGAAGACACATAGGACAATGGCTATATGGAATCAGAAATACAGATAGTAAAGTTTTTTTTTCTCTATATCATATCTGGAGAGAAATAAGTAATTATAATAGCAAATGAGTTTAAAATCCTACTTAGCCAAATTTCTTCAAATAAAAGGATCTCTTTTCTTCTCAGTGGATTAGCCATGAGCCACCTCCCCCTAGACTCTTAGTGTTACCTCTGCTATTGATTTTAGCTGATAAAAATTTAATAATCCTCCCTGTGGAATTGTGTGGAGCTTTTATCTCTTGTGCATCCAAAGTAAAATAAAATCTGGCTTATGTCAGAGTTATGTTTTAGATTGAGGAATTACTTGTATAGATTTTTTAATCTCTTAAGAAATACAGTCCTTCTGTTAGTATCTCCTCACTGTTATGCAGTGAAAGGAGAGCTTGTGCATGATCATAAATAAAGCACTCATAAACCTCAAAGATGAATAAAGAAAATAAGAGTCATGGAAACTTTACCAACTATTCATGGAAAGCCCTTTATGAAAAATTTATACAAGGGTCAAAACACAAAGAGACTATCCTGACACATATTAAACTGTGAAGAAAGGACCATCCAAAGGGGAAAACTATAGCTTACTGTAGACACACATAAAAAAAAGAGAGAGAGAGAAAACACAACCTGAGAAAAGTGGGAATACAAGCTCAAAAGAGTATGATTAGTGACTTAACCACATGTGCTCATTTCTTTACTGCTATCCTTGCCAGACTTACTCTCTGTGCTATTCAGGAAACCTGCTTCAGGTTCACAAACCTGATCATACCACCTAATACCTGCCCTATTGGGCCATGCTGTATTCTAATCACCACTTGGGCATCTGAGGTGATAGTTGAACTTGGAAATCAATAGCGACTGCTCGGGATACATATTTCAGATTTAACCTTTTCAGACATAATGCTGCTGTACTTGCAGCAGAATTCACACAGCTAGTTTGGGGAATATAGTGCTCCTGGGTTTAGAAAGAAACGTTGATTTGATTTGAAGTTAATGAATGGTGAATTTGTTCTATGATGATACATCAGCTTCACGCTAAGAAATGGAGCTTCAGAATATCATTATGGAATTCAAGTTGCCAGACTATGTTGTTTCACTTTAATTGAGAAATCTCATCTGAAGTCCAGCTCTACCCTGGGACAGAATGCACAAGGTATACATAGCACAAATAAAAGCAATTAGATGGTCTGCCTCCTCAGAATGCCTGATTAAGTTCTAGTCCTAAAAGAAGGCTCTTGTGCAGTAACTTAACTGTTTCTTCTCCAGGTAGGAAGTACATCTAGGAAGCATAACTTGCCCTGGAACAAAAGCAGTGCTACTTCTCCAGTGGCGGCTACAGACTTATAATATTTTATATATACTGGCAACTCATGTTTGCTGTGTAAGAGCCTTGGTTACATGGAAAAATTGTAGCCTTTCCTTTTTACAGAGGATGATCTCATTCTATAAAACTATTAATTATCAATATGAGAATTTCTAAATTTGTACCTGAGAATTTCACTCACAAAAGCTATATTCAGATACTCCAGTCTCCAAGGATACCTTATAATGTTATCGTTGATACAAATAAATATAGTTTATCATACTTGCTGATTTCTTTTTCTCAAACTGGATGTATAAGCAATAAATAGGCTTTTAGTAAGTTTTTATGGAGTTTTTCTAAGTAATTCAGGCTTAAATGTACATGTTGTTCGTTCAAATTTTATTGTTAAAATAAAATTTAATCATGATATCTCATTTTTTAACTCTGACACAAACACAGCGCAAGCAGACAAATAGATAAATAAATGTAATAAAGTGGCAGTAGCTATTTTAATGTTAGGCAAATTAGACTTTAGAACAACTAATATTATCAGGGACAAGGACCATGACATAATGACAGAAGAGGTGAAGACTCACTCAGATGACAATAATAAATATATCTGTACCTAACAGGAAAGCATAAAGATATAGGACACCAGGCTAATACAAACAGAAAGAGAAACAGACACTTACAGACGAGTCTCTGCCTCTTTTCTGTCTGTAATTGATGAAGAAGTTCATAAAAATAAATAAATAAAGGAATGTATTTGTCCTAACATCTTTACCATCCAAGTCAATCTAGCTAATATTGAGAAAAGACATGGAGGGCCAGAGGGCTAACACAATTATCTAAGTAAAAGAATTAATAAGCATAAATGAAGCAGGATAAAATAAATAATAAATGTTATAGCAGAATTAATATTAACAATATTGAAATGAGGAAAACCATAAAGAAAATTAATGAGGCCAATAGCTAGTTCTTTCAAAAGATTAAACCACAACAACAAAACACCAATCAAGCAACTAAGGAAAAATGAAGATACAGATTTGTGTTATCAGGAATGAAAGGATTATGGGTGCTAGTTATATGACATTAAAAAGATAATGAAGAAAAATTGTGAGCAATTAAACCCACAAATGTGTCAGTCCACTCAAAATAGGCAATCCTTTAGAAGATGTCTCAGTTAGGGTTTCTATTGCTGTGATGAAACACCATGAGCAAAAAGCAAGTTGGGGAGGAAAGGGTTTATCTGACTTACACTTCCATATTGCTGTTCATCTTCAAAGGAGTCAGGACAGGAACTCAAACAGGACAGGAATTTGGAAACAGGAACCTGAAACTGGAAGAAGCCATGGAGGGCTGCTGCTTACCAGCTTCCTTCACATGGCTCGCTCAGCCTGCATTGTTACAGGACCCAGGACCAAGAGCCCAGGGTTGGCACCACCCACAATGGGCTGGGCCCTCCCTTACTAATCACTAATTGAGAAAATGCCCTACAGCTGTATCTCATGGAGGCATTTTCTTAGCTTAGGCACCTTCCTCTCTGATGACTCTAGCTTGTCAAGTTGATACACAAAACCAACTGGTCCAAAAAAAGCCTATAAAAAGAGAAAAGCGCCACCAAAATTGTCCTAAATCTATTAAGTAAACTGTAACCACAACTAGGAATCTTCTCAAAGAGAAAGCAACAAGTGTATAAGATTCCAATGGTGAATTCCATAAAGTAATTAAAAACCTAATAGCACTTAGTCTCCATAATATCTTTCAAAGCAAATGGTAAAAATGCACCTTGGCATCATGGTGAAGTTAAATACTCATTTCTATCTAAGAGATCACTGAGATTCCACTTCACAGAATTTTCCTTCAACTTCCACACCCATGTGCCCACACACCTACAAATCATCATGATCATTTTAAATCATGTGGCATGTTTTTAAGTTAGTAATGCAAGTTAGGATAGAAACTGAGTTAGGTATAGAACTTTAAACTCATCGAGATAGATAGATAATAGAACATTAATATCAGTTGCCAAATATGTATAGACTGGACATTGGGAATGTATATTATACCTTATAATTTTCATAATTGTGGCCTAATTGTTCTTATTGTTTGTATTTTATTTATTGTTATAAGAAAAAAGAGCCTTTTATTGGACTAAAATGGAGAGTTGTTGAGAGGGAAAGATACACCTTAAAATTACAAAAAAAAAAGGCATATAGGAGCGTGAAAGGGAAGAGGGCAGGAGGGTGGGACAGGGAAGAGGGAGGGGACTATGAGTGAGATGTAACTTGAAGAAATAAATAAATGTTAAAAAATATTTATTTCATCTCTTCATCTGTCCTCTTTCCATCTGACAGAACTTTTCAGCTTGTAATGACAAGTCTTAAAATCTAGAAATTATGCTTAATCCTCAAGAAACCTATTTTGCATCAATTCTAAAATCAGTCCTGTTAATTTTACTTCCAGTGTAATCTAAATCCCCATGCTGCCTCCCTCTCTTGTCTCTCTAGGGCTGCCAGCATCATTCATGTTGGCTTCTTCCCATGTGCAGTAAACATGCCATTCTGTTCTCTCTGTTCCTCTAATTACATCTGTACTTCACCAAGAGGACTTGCCACTGAATCAGACTTTAGCATCACACTACTTAGAACAATTCAGCAGCTCTGTTCACTGAACTTACACCAACATTTAGTACTAAATTTGATCTTCAAAGCCCTGCCTGCTTCAATTCCTATACTCTCTCACCCCTTGTTTTTTTATTATACTCCAAAATGGACCACTCTAAACTCAAAACATCCATCCATTACCTTTTGGGAGAATGAGTGTCTCCAATTCACCTTCCATTGGCTCCATTCTCAACATACTCAACATTTACTACTTCTGGTTTTGGCTCAGATTTAATTTTTTTTCCTTGATCATCATTTTTAGAGAACATTTTCCTCCTTTTTTTCTCATAAATTCATCCATATAAAAGTAAAACAAGCTACTTCATTTCATTTGCTTTCTTGGGTTGTTCTGGAATATCTTTGATCCTGTGAGTAACCCCTCACCCTTACTTCTGTTGGTTACACCTGCTTTGTGTTTTGTGGCAGATGCATGTTTGTGCAAGTGCTACATCACCCCAGGGGAAAAAATCTGTTACATAACACAAAATTAAATTATTTTTCTATATACACAGACTGGAATTCACCAGATTTGTTTAGGATTGTGATTTTGGATTTCCTCATGGGATAACAAGCCAGAAGAGTAGTTATCAAAACAATGGAATCAGAGCCTTGATTTAAATTTGGCCGGTGTACCAGCCACAGTTTCTATCTCCTTTAAAAACATGATGTTATCCTGAGAGATGCTCAAATATGCTCCACATATATAAAGGGCATTTTGTGAGAGAGATTGCCAGTTGGTGGCTTCATGAATCTTTTCTTAGTGAACAGTATCTGTTCATTCCTTTATTTCATAGTCTCCATCCACATTCAGTGAGCCTAAGTACTTCCTTGGTATAAGATAAATTTGAATACTTCATCCACATGTAATAAACCCAAGTATTTCATCCATACTAACAATGGTACCATGTAAATACAAAAATTTTCAAGTCATTATATTTCAGCCAAAGCTTATTATGGAATTTTGAATATTTCTCTAATCAAAAATTAAATTCTTTCCCTTTTTCCTATGTGTATTTCAACTACATTACAACTAATTGTATATTTACACTTTTTTTTCCTGACAGAGGATATATATATATATTTTAATAATTTATTTTTTATTTCTTCAAGTTACATCTCAATCACAATCCCCTCCCTACTCCACCCTCCAGTCCCACCCTTCCACCCTCCTCCCCCTCAATCCCCCCATCCTCTTCCCTTCTTTTTTTTTTTTTTTTAGTTTAAGGTATTTCTTTTTCCCCCCAACAGCTCTCCCTTTCAGTCCAAAAAATGGTTCTTTTTCTTATAACTATAAATACAATACAAAACAACAGAAATAAATAGGCCACAATTATAAGAGTTATATGGCTTAGCATACATTCCCAGTGTCCAGTCCATATGTATTTTGCACCTGACTTTAACATTCTACTATCTAACCATCTCCATGTGTTTAAAGTTCTATATCTAACTCAGCTTTCATACTAACTTGCCTCATAATTTTAAAAATATCTTCTTAGATCCAGAACACCCTCTTGATTCCCAAACAACTCAAAATTTAACTATGAGACTCTAGCTATCTATTCCTCAACCACCTCAGAGACCTGAGAGGGATAAATATATCTGATTATAAAGGAAGTGCAGGGCCTACAGCTTCCAAAACTAAAGAATGACATACCAGTGGCTGCCTGGACAGTTCCCATTTTCTCTCCATACATTACAGCATCAATCTTCAGCCATTTGGCCCCATTTCTCTGACAGACATTGATTGTAGAGCAGGAATTATGAAGGACTTACCTACCCTGTCTTGGCAGAGCTAGGCTGTCGACTTATCTGCTTCCAAGTTTTGTCCTTTTTGGACAGAAGTCTGTCTACAGTTGAAGCAAGGGGTTTTTCTTGCCAAGAGAATGGCTTACCACCAATTCAATCATCTCCCACTGGAGATTCTTCGATGCTCATCTTCTACTTGGAGTAATATAGGGGGTGCTGTCAGGAGCTGACATGTCTTGATATCAAAAAATCTTAAGTTAAGAAAATATCTTTGAATGCCATATTCTGCAGATCTCTTGAGGTTTTTGAAGATGCCCTATCTATCTCTTATATTTAGATAGCAAATATTGCTTGTCTCTTAGCAACTTGATTTCTGAGTAGCTTAGAAAATAACTGTGATAGACTGCCATAGTAACTAACAAAATGATACGTTTTCATGACTATTAGTTTCCGTTTCTTAATTATCCTAAACAGTTTATGTCGGTTGGTAGCGAGAGGTCAAAACTTGACATTTCATTTTTAAGTATTACTATGAACAATACCTTTAAGAAGCGTTACCCTTAATTTTGTATCAATATACAAAGATCAATACCAATGTGGCCAAATATAATCTTAATTTTGTATCAATATACAAAGATCAATACCAATGTAGCCCAATACAATCTTAATTTTACATTAATATACAAGGGTCAATATCATTGTGACCAAATATAATCTTAATTTTGTATCAATATACAAAGAACAATACCGATGTAGCCCTATATAATCTTAATTTTGCATTAATATAAAATGATCAATACCAATTTAGCCAAATATAATATTAATTTTGTATCAGTATACAAAGGTATAAGGCTATATTCAATAATCTGTCCTTTTTTCTTGATCTTTCCTATACTATGTCTATGTCCCATTTTTCTTAAGTCTGTTCACTCCTATATAGGAGAGAAAGGAGGATACAGAAAAGCAAAAGAGAGAAGTCCCTGGGTCTAACCTCCAAAACCCATTTAACAAGACTATTTAACAGCTTGTAGTCTTTTCCCCTAAATAACAAAATTTTCTATTACCTATCAAATAACCAAAGTGGGGGGAACACCCTCCCCACCTTCTGGGGATGGGACGTTGTTCTCTTAAAATGACTTCCTGCTGATTTGGGACGTAGTAAACCTGTTTGGGGCCCAAATAAGAATGGAAAAATGGTGAAAAATGTTAATAGAATCATTTGATGTTCAGTCCTTTTGTGCTCAGCTATTTAGATGTCCTAAGAAGTTCATAGACAGAAGCTGATCTTCAGAGCATTACTGAAGATCTGGCTGGAGCAGTCTGTGGAGCTGAATGATCTTAGCGATTTTTAGTTGTTGTGGTTGTAGACTTTTGAGGAAACTGTTATTGAAGAAGTCTGCAAGGCTGGATCATCTGGGCCACTCGTCTTCTTTGGTATCTGATCTGTTTTCTGCTGAGGTTTCCGTTGTCCAGTTGTCCCTGGATTCCTTGAATGGATGCTTTAAATCTCCTGGAAAGATAAGAACAGAGCCCTGCCCTAATCCTTAACAGTAATATATAAATACTTTATTTTAATCATTATTGTGAACATTTATCTTTTATAGTATGGTGCTTTTATATATTTTAGACATAATAAAAATTTAACTACAGTCAGGAAAATTAATATAGAATGCATCTCTTCACAATGTTACTTTGTAGGAAAAGAGTCTGAAATATGAACAAATTTCCAGTATGCACTACTTAAAAGTTTACTGCTTTCCTTCTAATGGCTACAACAAATCAAAACAAATGTAACTACTAAGAACATATATGGAGTAGTAACTAAAACTATGGAATCAGAGCCATGATTTATATTTGACAATTGTACCAGCCACAGTTTCTATCTCCTTTAAAACATGATGTTTAGATGTATACCCAGAAGTGGTATGGCTGGGTCCTGAGGCAAAGCTGTTCCAAGTTTTCTAAGATATCCCCAGACTGATTTCCATAGTGGTTGTACCAGCTTGCACTCCCACCAGCAATGGAGTAGGGTTCCCCTTTCTCCACAACCTCACCAGCATGTGCTGTCATTTGAGCTTTTGATCTTAGCCATTCTGACAAGTGTGAGATAGAATCTCAGAGTGAACTTGAGTTGCATTTCTCTGATGATTAAGGATGCTGAGCATTTCTTCAAGTGTGTCTCAGCCATTAGGGATTCCTCCTTTGTGAATTCTCTGTTTAGCTGTGATCCCTATTTTTTGATTGGATTATTTGGTTTCTTGGCATTTAATTTCTTGAGTTCTTTATAGATTTTGGATATTAGCCCTCTGTCAGATGTGGGGTTGGTGTAGATCTTTTTCCAGTCTGTAGCCTGCCGTTTTGTTCGAATGACAGTGTCTTTTGCCTTACAGAAGTTTTTTAATTTCATGAGGTCCCATTTATTGATTGTTGGTCTTAGGTCCTGAGCTGTTGGTGTTCTGTTCAGGAAGTTGTCACCTGTGCCAATGAGTTCAAGGGTTTTCGCCACTTTCTCTTCAAATAGATTTAATGTGTCAGGCCTTATGTTAAGATCTTTGATGCACTTGGACTTAAGTTTTGTACAAGGTGATAAGTATGGGTCTAATTTCATTCTTTTACATGTTGACATCCAGTTAGACGAGCACAATTTGTTGAAGATGCTGTCCTTTTTCCATTGTACGGTTTTGGCTTCTTTGTCAAAAATTAAGTGACCATAGGTGTGTGGGTTAATTTCATTGATTTCATTGATCCACTGGTCTGTTTCTATACCAGTAACATGTTGTCTTTATTACTATTGCTATGTACTACAGCTTGAAATCTGGGATGGTGATACCTCCAGGTGTGTTTATTGTACAGGATTGATTTAGCTATTCTTGATTTTTGTTACTCCATATGAAGTTGAGAATTGCTTTTTCCAGGTCTATAAAGAATTGTGGTTGTATTCTGGGTATATATCCAAATGATTCCTCACCAAACTACAAGGACATTTCCTCATCTATGTTCATAGCAGCTTTATTTGTAATAGCTAGAAACTGGAAACAACCCAGATGTCCCTCAACCGAGGAATGGATAAAAAATCTGTGGTACATCTACACAAAGGAATACTACTCAGCCATCAGAAAATAGGAAATCATGCAATTTGCAGCCAAATGGATGGAACTAGAGAAGCTCATCCCGAGTGAGCTAACCCAGACTCAGAAGGATGCACATGGCGCCTATTCACTTATAATCAGATTGTAGCCATATAATACAGGATAATTATACTACAACCAATGCACCAAAGGGAACAGGAACATCGATTTTGTTACCTGTCAATGAGACACTGTGCCCTAGTGGTGCTGCCTTGTAGGACCCCAGCGTATGAGGAGGCTCTTAGCCCTCATATGACTGCTGAACTGGGGCGGAGGACTGATATGTAGGGACATTCCATTCCACAGGAGTGGGATGGAAGGGATAGGGGATAGAGGGTGGAAGGGTGGGACTGGGAGGGATGGAAAGAGGGCACTGTGATGGAGATGTAACCTGAAGTTATAAATAAACATAAAGAAAAAAACATGATGTTATCCTGAGAGATGCTCAAATATGCTCCACATTTATAAAGGGCATACACAATTGCCAGTTGGGATTGGGATTTTGGATTTCCTCATGGAATAACAAGCCAGAAGAGTAGTAATCAAATCTATGGAATCAGTGCCTTGATTTAAATTTTGCCAGTGTACGAGCCACAATTTCTATTCAACTTTTATTTGCTCCATTCATCACATACTTTAGCCTCACGTGACTTAGAACAATTTAGCAGCTCTTTTCACTGTACTTACATCAACACTCAATACTATTTAACACACACAATTATGATTTACCATGATCAAGGAGCCAGCTGGGCAAGGCTCGGCTATTCCTTTAGCTCAAAATCTCTGAAGATTACAATCCAGTACAGTTTGAATGAGTTCTGTCTTGGACTTTAGGAAAGAACTTTCCAATCTTACCATATAACCAGCAGAACTCCATTATTCACTAAGGTTCCTCCCATGTGTTGCTAGCAGTTGGACAAAACATCCCCCTACTAGGACATATAGTATGACTATTGCCAGCCAGCCAGAGACTATCTCTCTGAAACATTACACTGTTATAAAGTCAACCCCATCCGGGCACTGCCTGTGTGATTAAGTCACTAATTACAGACTACTATAGCTTAGATAAGAGAACCAATGGCCTGGGGGCTAAAGACTTGTTTCCCCAAACAATCATACAAGTGAAAGGGGGTGGAACCTTTAGGATGTGAGTGGCCACTGTTCAAGGTCACTGGGAACATGCTTAATAAAAGAATAGTGGTACCCCGAACCACTTCCCTCTTCTTCCCCATCCCCCTTTCTATCTCTCTCCTTCCTTCCCTCCCTCCCTCACTTCCTCCTTCCATCCCCTTCTTCCTCCCCTCCCCCTCTTCCTCACCTCTCTGCTAATACACTCAAAACCATGATTCTCTGCCTCACCACAAGCCCAGTTATAACAGGGTCTACTGGTGATGTATGATACTTCTAAAACTGTGAGCCAAACTGAACATTTCTCTTTACAATGCTACCTCATTGTCTCAGGTATTTGCTATAGTAACAGAAAGTGGACAAGCACAGCAACTTAATCAGGGAAGAAATATATATTATATGTAACAGTCACACCAACATTGCACATCAGGAGATTACACACAGCCGATAAATCAGGTTCTGAGGGTATTGGAATTATGGTGGAATTTTGTCCACAACACTCACTACAAATCTGTTTCTACTCTTGGCCCCTTCCTTATTAAATCCTTGTACTTCATCAAGAAGCCATATAAAGAAAACAACATACCTGGACCAGGGAAATGGCTCAGCAGGTAAAGGTACCTGCTGCAAGCTTTGTGACCAGGGTTCAATCCCTGGAATACACATGACTGAAGGAGAGTGCCAACCCCTGCAAGCTGTTGTCTGTCTTCCACATGTGCACACACACTTACGCAAACATACACACATACACAAGCATACACACATACAAAAGAAATAATTTTAAAAATACGAAAACTTAAAAACAGTAAGAAAAGAAAAAATTATAGGAGACATTTTCTGTCCTTGAGTTTCTTCTCTGCCAAAGGTCTTTTTTGGATAAATGACAGCTTGGGTAAATAAACATTCTTAGGTCATTTTTGTTTTCCTCTTAGGATTTTATTGGAAATACCATTCCCAGATGGCATTGAAAGCTGTTATGAAGAGCTTGCTGATATTTATGGTTTCCTTCACCCTTCCCACTATAGGAGACAAGAATATTTTCCATGTCTACATTTCTAAAGAATTCTTGGGTTTGTATCTATAATTTGCCTTTGTATATGTTTGCATCTATCTAAATTTGGTAGAAATTTCCTCATCTTATGTTTATCAATAGTTTTCCTCTTCCATTAAATAGATTCTCTCCTCCACGGATAGCAATTATCCTTATATTAGATCATCTTTGGCCTCGGATTGCCCATCTCCTATAATTTTTAAGTCTCTATGTTTATAGTTCTTTATTGAATTTATCATCCTAACTTTTCCTCTGGGGTTGAAATTCAATATTTTCTTCTCTCTTTCTGGTCTCATCTTGTTTCTAATTTATTTATTAGAGCTATAAATGTTGATGTTTTGAACTTGATTGGTTTTACTAGCTCTGAAATTTCCCCTTTCATTTTATTCTTGTTTAATGCCATGTCTTTGACCTGTTGTTTTATTGATTTTGTATTTTTATTAAGTTCTTTATAGCTGAAAACACACTTGGAAAGATATTTCCCTTCTTTGATAATATGTTTCTTTGATTGTGTATTTCATCTCCCCTCTACTTTGTTATTGTATATTTGTCCAGCAACTGATAACTTCTGAATACGATTCTGTTGGTCATTGGTATATTTCTAGGATAGCTGTTAATTTTTTCTGAATTGTGGGAGTGACTTCTTGACACTTCCACATTTATTCAAGCTGCAGCTTCAATGCAAGATCTTGTTTTCTGTACATTTAAACTGTCATTGGCTTTGCTGTGTTGAGAACCAAGGACATAGTTGAAAATATTGAAAATAAATGCAAACCTTCTAAGAAATTAACAATCCTCCATCTTAGCATTGGAACTCACAGTAGAGGATATAACCTTGAACTTCTGAACCTCCTGATTCTACATCCCAAGTTCCAGAATTATAGGAATTCTAGTTTATTTATTCCTAGTTCATTTATTTTTGGAGATCAAATTGAGGACATTGTGCTAGACGAGCATTCTACTAATGGAGCTATTATATGCCTCAGCCTAGAATATCTTTACAAAGTAAAATCACATAACCAGCTCTATTTCCTGTTCTGAAATACATTGTCTATTGGAGTGGGGGGGGGGGGAGAACATGTCCCAATACATTTTTTTAAGTTCACCTGAGACTATTCTTTTGAGTTTCTGGACCCTAGCTTCCCAGTCTGTCTAAACCTCTCCATTCAAGAACACTTGTCCATTATTGCTTACAGTCTGGCAACAGAGTATAGTAACAGCAGAGTGAGAAGACATTGGGTGATTTTCCTAGTCCTGTCTTGGATGTCATTTTTGAACTTTGCTGTGTACCAGCCTAGCACTGTCTAATCATCATATATTAGGAAAGCTAAACACTGTAATGAGGCCTCCCATAGTCATCTTTACCTTAGTTTCCATCTCCTTATGCTTCAAAATGTAAATTTAAAGTGCCTAAATATCAGTGGCTAAAAATTGCTGAATATTCATATAGCTGTAAATATGAATAGGAAAACCACAGATATGTTTCTATGAAAAGTGATCTCCACACCTGCTGCCAGGTGGAAAGTGAGAAATTCAGCACAGCCTGAAGAATGAGCTTTGACAGAGAAGGGGAAATGGCAGGAAAATGTTGTGTATGGTCATGTAGGGATCAACTCTGGGGAGGTATTGGTGTAACCAATGAACATCAAAGAGCCTAAGCCAGATACTCTATAGTGCCTGGAGTTTCACACACACACACACACACACACACACACACACACACACACACACAC
>CAJQZJ010010411.1:2142796-2184988 GCA_907164525.1 Lophiomys imhausi
CACACACACACACACACACACACACACACACACACACACACACACACACAAAACCTAATCAGCATTAAATAATTATTTTTAAAAGGTCTATTGTACTCTAGAGCCTGTCAAATTTTTCGATGTCTTTTTTCATCTTCAACTTCAACCTAAATGTTGACCCATCCCATTCAAGAGTGACTTAATTTCATTAGTAACCTTATGCCCAAATAAGGTTATATTCTGAGACCCCAGGGTCAGGATTGCTGCAAATCCTTTTTATCAAACCAGAGCTAAGCTGTAAACCCAGATTTCAACCTACTGTGAATATTTAGATTTCTCTGACACTTAGCCACTATTAAGCAGACAGTGTTACATGTAAAACCACTCAATCTAGCACTGTCTTTAAAACATGATCATTGCTTGTTTAAAATACATGAATCTTTCAATTATTTATAGGGAATGAATAAAATAATACATGTAGCATCTATGTATATGCAACTAGATTAAGACTTAAAAATTATTTATTTAAAAGATTCAATGATATCCATTCACATTATTTTAAAAAACACATACATATTTAGGTATGTGTATATATATATATATATATATATATATATATATATGTCTACATACACATATAATACATACATACATATAGGGATAGAGTCAGTGATGGAGCACCTACCTAGCATGTATGAGGCACAAGTTTTATGCTCAACAGTAAAAAAATTTAAAAACATATACAATTTATAGTTTGTTTATAATTGATACATAAGCCATAAAAATTAAGACAATAATTTGCTATTTTAATACATGTATACATTGTATAATATATAAATCAAGTTAAACATATGTATCACTTCTTTATGGTAAAAACTTTCAAAACCATTTTCTCTAGTTTATGGAAATATATACTATATTATTGTTCTCCTTGGCCATGTTACTATGCAAGCACACAGCACAACTTCCCACTCCTGTCTTACTGTCTTACAATTCCTATAGATCAGCCACTCCTCAAACCAACCCCAGAATTCCCAGTCTCCCCAGTCTCTGGTAAACACCATTATACCATCAGTGGCTACAAGACCAACTCTCAGGGTCCACACAGGAATAAGGTCATGGCAGACTTGTCATTCTATCCCAGTTTTATTTCATTTAACATAATGATTTCTGCCTCCATCCCTGTTACTACAAATAATATGATTTCATCCTCTCATAAAGAAATAGTATTCCATAAACAAAATTTCTTCTACTCCTTATTTATTCTATATAGTGCCACAATAAGCATGGGAACAGCAGCAGATTTCTTTGATAGACAAATTTTATGTCTTTTTTATGTTTATTTATTAGTTCAAGTTACATCTCCATCATAGTGCCCTCTTTCCACCCCTCCTGGTTGTACCTTCCAACCCTCTCCTCCCTCTCTTACCCATCCCACTCCTCTGATGTGGAGTGTCCCTACATATCAGCCCCTCTCAATTCAACAGTCATATGAGGGCTAAGAGCTTCCTCTTGCACTGGGGGCCTACATGGTAGCACCCCTAGGGCAAATTGACCCATAAATAAGTAACAAAGTCTATGTTCCTGAATCTTTTGGTGTATTGGTTGTAGGATAGTTATCCTGTACTATATGGCTAAAACCCAAATTTTATGTCTTTTTTAAAAATTCCCATAAAGGAATTTCTAGGACATATCGCACTTTGGCCTGTTTAAGAAATTCTACATTCTATTCAACAATTCCTTTCATAATTTACAATCCCATCAACAGTGAGCAAGCCTTTCCTTTTCTCCACATCTTTGCCAGAGCTTGCCATCATGAATTCTTGATGACTGATCCTCTTATGAGGGTAAGGCAACATGGCATTATCATTTAATTTGCTTCTCCCTGATGATCAGTTATATTTAATATTTTTCCATTTACCTATGGGCCATTAGCATGGTTATCTTTGAAAAATGTGCTTTTATGTTGTGAATATTGATCCCCTGTCATATGCAGTTTGTAAACTCTCATCCTAAATGGAGGACCTATTTACTACTTTTGTGCTGTTTATTGCATAATAGCTTTTAAGTTTCATGTTATCATATCTGCCTTTTGTCACATTTTATGTGTTTCCCTGTGCTATGAGGAGAGAGAGAAAGAGAGAGAAGAGAGAAAGTCCCACCAATTCATATGTATGGAAGTATTTCCCTGTGTTTCCTTCAGATCTATCAGGTCTGCTTTTAATATGTTGTGAACTTATTTTCATAATAAATAAGAGATATTGAGTGTCATGTTTCATTCGCTCTTCTTGAAAGAAGCTGTTCTTCTGCTCAAGAGGTTTTCATGACATTCTGCTGTTAATCTTTGCACATTTTAAGTCAAATTCCTTGACCTATACTCCTTGGTTTCTGTTAACTTCTTTTGCTAATGGTCAATATTTCTTAATAAATACACCCTTGTTGATACGTGTAGTTAAGGTTATTCATCTTTTAATATAGAATTATAGTCTGTGAACATGATGCAATCCATTTGCTTATTCTTTAAACTATTGGTAAGTTATGCATGACACCCTGTGTTTGTAATCTTGGCACTTGGGAAGGTATGGCAGGATGATCATCACAAGTTCAAAGCCAGCATTAGCTATACATTGAGCCTGTCTCAAAGACAAGAAAAGTCAAACTACTGATAGACAGTTGAAATAATTTTGAGTGTTTTTTTCTTAATGAAAGAAAGGAAACAAATTAAGAAATGGGGTACAGGTCTAAAAAGAGAATTCTTTATAGAGGAAACTTAAATGGCAGAGAAACAAGGAAATATACCCTGAGTCATCAGGGAAATGCAAATTAAAACCACTTTGAGATTTCATCTTGTACCAGTCAGATGGTGTAATGGCCCATATTAAAAATGATAATAATGCTCTATCAAGAACTTCAAGTACTATATTGAAGAGATATGATGAAAGTGCACATCCTTGTCTTGTCCCTGAGTTTATAGGAAATGCTTCAAGTTTCTCTCCATTTAATTTGATGTTGGCCACTGGCTTGCTGTATATTGACTTTATTATTTCTAGGTATGGTCCTTGTATGCCCGTTCTCTCCAGAACTTTTAGCATGAAGGGATATTGGATTTTGTCAAATGCTTTTTCTGCATCTATCGAGATCATGTGTTCTTTTTTTCTTTCATCTTGTTCATATGGTGAATTACATTGATAGACTTTCGTGTGTTGAACCATCCTTGCATTGATGGGATGAAGCCTACTTCATCATGGTGTATGATACTTTTGATGTGTTCTTGAATTCAGTTTGCTAGTATTTTATTAAGTATTTTTGCATCTATGTGCATGAGGAATATTGGTCTGAAGTTCTCTTTCTTTGTTGGGTCTTTGTGTGGTTTAGGAATCAGGGTGACTGTGGCCTCATAGAATGAGTTTAGCAGTGTTCTTTCTGATTCTATTTGTTGAAAGAGTTTGAAGAGTATAGGTGTTAGCTCTTCTTTGAAGGTCCAGTAGAAATCTGTGCTAAAACCATCTGGCCCTGGGCTTTGCTGGTCCAACTGGATGTCCACTTGTAAAAGAATGAAATTAGACCCATACTTGTCACCTTGTACAAAACTTATGTCCAAGTGGATCAAAGACCTTAACATAAGGCCGGTCATACTAAATCTACTAGAAGAAAAAGTGGGAAAAACCCTCGAACTCATTGGCACAGGTGACAACTTCCTGAACAGAACATCAACAGCTCAGGACCTGAGACCAACAATCAATAAATGGGACCTCATGAAACTGAAAAGCTTCTGTAAGGCAAAAAACACCGTCATTTGAAGAAAATGGCAGCCTACAGACTGGGAGAAAATCTTCAACAACCCCACATCTGACAGAGGGCTAACATCCAAAATATACAAAGAACTCAATAAATTAAATGCCAAGAAACCAAATAATCCAACCAAAAAATGGGGAACAGAGCTATATAGAGAATTCACAAAGGAGGAATGCCTAATGACTAAGAGACACTTGAAGAAATGCTCAGCATCCTTAATCGTCAGAGAAATGCAACTCAGGACGACTCTGAGATTCCATCTCACACCTGTCAGAATGGATAAGATCAAAAGCTCAAATGACAGCACATGCTGGTGAGGATGTGGAGAAAGGAGAACCCTCCTCCATTGCTGGTGGGAGTGCAGGCTTGTGCAACCACTATGGAGGTCAGTATGGCTATATCTTAGAAAATTTGGAATAACTTTGCCTCAGGACCCAGCCATACCACTTCTGGGTATACACCCAAATGACTCCTCACCGAATCATAAGGAAGTCTCCAAATCTATGTTCATAGCATCCTTATTTGTAATAGCTAGAAACTGGAAACAACCCAGATGTCCCTCAACCAAAGAATGAATTAAAAAACTGTGGTACATCTACACAATGAAATATTACTCAGCCATCAGAAAAAAATGAAATTATGCAATTTGCAACCAAATAGATGGAACAAGAGAAGCTCATCCTGAGTGAGCTAACCCAGACTCAGAAGGATGCACATGGCATCTATTCACTTATAGTAGGATTTTAGCTATACAGTGCAGGATATCTATACTACAACCAACGCACCAAAGGGAACATGGACATAGACTTTTTTTTCTTTGTTTGTTTGTTTCTTAGTTTTCTCTCCCTGGCAATGAGACACTTCTCACTGGTGGTGCTGCCTTGTAGGCCCCCAGTGTATGAGGAGGCTCTTGGCCCTCATATGACTTCTGAACTGGGGTGAGGGACTGTTATATAGGGACACTCCACTCCAGAGAAATGGGATGGAAGGGTTAGGGGGTAGGGGGTGGTACGGCAGGGCTGGGATTAGGGAAAAGAGGACCATATGATGGAATGGTAACCTGAAGCAACAAATAAATAAAGAAAAAATTTCTAATAATAATAATAAAAATAAAAGTGATGAGGATATGGAATAAGGAGAATACTCATTCAGTGCTGTTGGGAGTGCAAATGTGTACAGTCAGTATGCAAATCAGTGTCAATTCCTCAGGAAAATAGGAATGGATCTACTTCGAGACCCAGCTATATCACTCCTGGGCATATACACAAAGGATGATTCATCCTACCACTTGCTCAAACATGTCCCTTTCTGTTCTACTTATAGCAGTCAGAAATCAAAAACAATCTAGATGTCCCTTAACAGAAGAATGGATAAAGAAAATATGATACATTTATACAATTGAATATTACTCAGATGTTAAAAAAAATGAAATTTACAGGTAAATATGGTGTCGCGTCCCCCTCGACCAGCAAGGAAGACGCAACTCGCAAAAGCTCTTCTCCAGCAGTTTATTCAGGTCCCTTGAAAACAGTCTTCCGAATGCCCGGGCAGACCCAACCCACAGGCTAAATACTATATGAACAGCCAATCAAGTAAAGCCACGTGGTGCTATCTTAGAGGCCCACGTATGTGGAAGCAAGCCAGATCAGCAGTCTTAGCCAAATATGGACTTGTTTACCACCGAGAGCGCTCACCGTCAGGCAGGTGGAAGGCGGAAACCAGTGCCATCTTTAGGGCGCGGCACATCGCAGCTCTCTACAGTTCCCCCTTTTTATTTTTCCTAAGTTGGTAGAAGTCCCTGGAAAGGCTTCGTAATCCCCCTATCTGGGGATCTCACGGTGGGCCTGAGCCTGTAGGAGGGCAGTGCTCAAACTCTTACCCATCTCTGGGTCAGCCTCCCCACTCAGGACTGCCCTGTCTTAGGTGGCCGAGACTTACCCGTCAACTCCATCATTGACTTGCCAGACCCTAAAATCCGTGGAACGAATACCTTAGTGGGCAGGGACTATGCTCAGTGAAGATTTAAGGCTTCATGGCAGCGAGCCATGCCTGAGGGGATTGGCCCGCCTCAATGGCGACAAGGGCCTGTATAATCATGGCTGCATTACGCTTTTGTGTGGGTCTCATCTTGTAGATGCACCATAGGCAAACCAGAGAGGCTACTATCATTAGTATCGCCAAAGAGCCTACGCCCGCCCACTCCTTAAGATGATCCATAGCCATCTGAATCCAGGAAGTCAAACCAGTGGCCAGGCTCAGATCCACCCGAGTGGAATTGATGTGGACGATTGTCGCTCTCAGCTCTCTCATCAAATTTTCAAATTCAGCTGACCAATCCTGTAAGAGGAACTTTGACAATTGTCTAGACAAATTAGCAGCCTTTGTAAAATTTTGATACTGCACGGAAGTAACACACAAACCTTGCATTTTCCACTCACACCCTAATTGTGCTAGTTGCCAAAGAGAATCAATCTGTTCTTGTATTAAATCTATGCGTTGATTAACTATCATAAGGCCTCCTTTGAGATGAGAATTCATAGAGGTCTGAGTATCCAATGTCTGTGCTACAGTGGCTGAGATGTTATTCAAGGCATTGGCAGTCTGTATAGAACTAGACAAGGCAATAGCTGAGGCAGTAGCCCCCACAGCAGCAATTGTGATGGCAGTAACAATAGCTGCAGTGATACCAAAATCTCTTTTAAACCTGAATAGCATCATGGTATTAAGGGCCTCTACAGGAACTGGTACATATCGAGGCATTCTAGTCACCACAGCCACAGGAAAGGCTGTGGCATTCCAGCATAGGGCATAAAAACATATGCCCGGAGTGCATACTAACTTTTCTTCACCCAAGGATGCACTCCCATTACTTACAATCCATAGAAAAGGAGGCCAGAGACATACTGGCGAAGCTGAAAAGGTCTTGTTGCGATAAGAATGAAACAAAGATTTCCAAGTACCAGAGCCACTACTGCTAGAAAAATCCAATTTGGTAGCGGACCCTAGGGAAAAATTACCTCTTTGATAAATTCCTCCCCCAAGCATAATGACAGGTCCCAAGTTCATGCAACTTCCATTTACCCCACACAAAAGCCACAAATCAAAAGGATTGGTGGCAGTCTGCTGAGGATCCCTAGTAGATATATCAAGCATTCCTGTACAAGACTTATTCACTATATTACTAATCATGAGGCTAAAGGAAAAATAATCTTGTTTAACCCAAACTGCTCTGCGCTCCTGACATCCAGTCCAGGGAAAAGGTCCTTCCTCTCCTGTGGATCCTCTACAAAAAGGTGCCCAGCGTGGCTGTCTGGGGGGGTCCCGGTCAGAGACTCGTGTGGGCCACCATCCTTCAAGGTGAGAACCGTTGCCTGAAAACAAACCACCACTCCTACCCCCAAACCTCAGTTGTGGTAAAAAATATGCTGACTGCTGAGACAATTTAATGCATTCTGTATCATCTGATCTATTGAAGCTCATTAAAAAGCACAGACTACCCTTCAAGCTGACATTTCTATTACCCTCTATAGGGCTTCTCTGATCATCAAAGGGAAGGTAGGGTAAGCCTAGGCTTCTATTACTGCTAAATAAGCGTGGAAACACAGTTGCATCATGTCTGACCGGCATCGGCTTTGGGAATATCGACAGGATCCCCCATCTCGGCTCGGTCATTCCTGACATACTCACTGCTACTAACACCAGGATCCTTAGGAAGGTCTTCATGACGAATCTTCCTCACAAGGCGTTCAGGCACCCACACTGGATCTTGTTGATCCTGAGGAAAAACACAAACAGACCCTCTCGCCCATGTTAGCACGGGGTCAGGCCCCCGCCAAGAGCCTGTCAAAATATCCTTCCACTTCACCATGCTTTTAGGTGGACCATGGGAAACCTGATGTCTGTCCGCTGCTGAGCGGCCTTGAGCATCCAAATTGAAAAAGTTTAAAGTAAATAAGGCTAAAGACATTCTCTCCTTGGGGGTACGGCCTTGGCCTTTTCCCCCTTTCTGTTTTTGCAAGCATTCTTTCAAGGTGCGATGAGCACGCTCCACAATTCCTTGTCCTTGAGGATTATATGGTAATCCATGATTAAGCTGTACCTCCATCTGGTTACAGAAGGAGACAAAGGACTGTGCCATATAGGTTGGTCCATTGTCCATTTTCAGCTGCTGTGGTTTTCCCCATGCAGCCCAGGTTTCTAAGCAATGCCCTATGACATTGTGAGCCTTTTCTCCACTCATAGGTGTAGCATGTATGATACCTGAGCAGGTATCCACAGATACATGAATATATTTTAAGGTTCCAAACTCTGAAATGTGGGTAACGTCCATTTGCCAGATTTTGAGTGGCATCAACCCTCTAGGGTTCACTCCCACACTGGGAGGATGATGATGAATCACACACTGAGGACAGTCCAAAACCACTTGTCTTGCATCTGTTCTAGACAAATGGAATTTCTGCTGTTGAGTTTTTGCATTTACATGAAATAATTGGTGAAACTGTCTGGCTTGGTCCAGGAATGAGCTCCAAAAAATGCATTCCATCCTGGTCCATTGATCAACTTTATCATTACCCTCACTTAATGGTCCAGGTAATCCTGTATGTGCTCTGATATGTTGAATATAAAAACACCTTTTTCTCTGCCAGATTAAAACTTGTAACTCTTGTAATAAGGCACATACAGTACTACTATTCTTAATAGGACCTGCTAATTCTAATACTTTCACTGCGTTGACTACATAGACTGAATCTGAAATCAAATTGAATGCAAATTGACATCTTTTAAACACCTCAATCACTATTTTCAACTCTACTATTTGGGGGGAGCCCGGTTGAAATTGACATAACACGGGCTCTTGTCTTTCTATCAAATAGGCTCCGCAGCCTGTCTTTGAGCCATCAGTAAACACATTTGGTGACCCTTGAAGTGGTACTGCTGAAGTAACCTTAGGGAATATCACTGGGTGCTCCTTTAAAAGTGATAGCAATGGATGCTTAGGATAATGGTTATCAATCACTCCTTCAAAGCTACATTGCAATATTGCCCAGTAATCTACAGTGCCACACAAAATCTTAATTTGATGACTGGAATAGGGCACTATTATACTGGCAGGAGCAACTCCAAAAGACTGCAAGCATTGTTGGATACCATTTAAGGCTAAAGCAGCAACTGCAGTGGGATAATGTTCTATGGATTTTTTTGGAGAAATCTTTGAATAAGTCCATAATACTGGTCCGTCCTGCCATAACAATCCTGTAGGTTGACCATAGGTGGCAAATATGCATAATGCAATGGGCTGTCCTTCCTGCCATCTCTTTAGTTAGGCACTCTGTAACCTTTCTTCCACTTTACATAAAGCTTTTCTTGCTTCTTCTGTAAATTGCCTAGGAGAATTAAGTGCTGAATCACCTTTCAAAATATCACATAGGGGTCTTATTTCATAATTTGGTAGCTTCAAATATCCTCTTACCCAATTGATATCTCCTAACAACCTTTGAAAATCATTTAGAGTCTTTAAATTATTTTTCTTATCTCAATCTTTTGAGGTATTATCTTTTCAGGTCCAACCTTCGCTCCTAAATAATCAACCACATTTTCCTTTTGAACCTTATCAGGAGCAATAAACAAACTTTTCTTTTTTAATAATTGAACTAATTCTTTATAGGCCCGATCTAACATTTGTTCACTCTTAGCTGCCAGTAAGATATCATCCATATAATGAACACATCTTAAATCTGGAAAATTCTTTCTCAAGGGAGCAATGGCTTCCCCTACATACAGTTGGCACATAGTGGGGCTGTTTGCTATGCCCTGGGGTAATACTACCCATTCAAACCGCTGATCAGGTTCCTCATGGTTACAGGATGGAACAGTAAATGCAAATCTCTCACTATCTTTGGCACACAAAGGGATGGAGAAAAAACAATCCCTTGTATTTATAACTATAATGGGCCATGAGGCTGGCAAAGATGATAAAAGCGGCAAGCCGCATTGCACCGGGCCCATGATCTGCATTTGTTGGTTTATGGCACGCAGGCCATGCAACAATCTCCGTTTTCCAGATTTCTTTTTAACGACAAAGATAGGTGTATTCCAGGGAGATACAGATGGTTTTATATGCTTTAAAGACATCTGTTCATCCACCAACTCTTTGGCTGCATTCAATTTTACAGAGGAAAGTGGCCACTGAGGAACCCATACTGGATCCTCCATCTTCCAAGTTATGGGAATGCCCTCCTCAGTGCCCCTAGGAAAAACCCAGGCCCTGTCTCTTTTGTCTTTGCTGCATAGATATGGGACTCTTCCGCCCCTGCAAATATTTTCCTATTCCAAAGCCTGGAGCATATCCCATATCTTGCATCATACGTTGGGCTGAATCAGAATAATCATTACTCAATTTAAATCCCATATCCTTTAAAAGGTCTCTTCCCCAAAGGGAGATAGGGAGCTCAAGTACATATGGCTGCATTTCCCCTGAGTGGTTTTCTTGGTCCTGCCACTTTAATAATCTTGCACTCATATCTGGAGTCTTAGCATAACCCAGGCCTTGAAGTGTTTGAGAAGAGGCTTGTATGGGCCAACCTGAAGGCCAGTCTTTCTTTGCTATGATACTCCTATCAGCCCCAGTATCCAAAAGGCCCAGGATCTTTTTACCATCAACTTTTAACTCCAAGATGGGGCGTTGGTCCAAATCCAAGGAGAGAAAAGTCAGATCCGTGCCCGTGGACCCAAAACCATTTTTTCCTCTCTCTCGATCCCTTGCCACATAGCGATCATGTAAGCTCGGCAACATGATCAACTGAGCAATTCTATCTCCAGGAGAGATAGCTGTTATACCACGGGGGGAGGCTACCATGATCTTAACCACTCCTGTATAATCTGGATCTATTACCCCAGGATGGACAATAAGTCCTCTCAAGGCTGATGATGACCTCCCTAACAGCAAACCAACTCTACCAGGTTCAAGGGGTCCTTTAAAATCTGTTTCAATTAACTGGGCCCCCATTTGGGGCATTAATACGAGTCTGGTGGTGGAGCAGAGGTCTAATCCTGCTGAGCCTGTAGTGGCTCTCCGCGGACTCTCGGATGGTGGAGGGTTGGCCATCTCTCTTTATTCTGTTCTTTGTCCCGATTCTCTACTGCCCCATATATTTGTGGGCCCTGGGGTCGTGGGCCCTCTGTCCGTTTTTTGGACGAGCACCACCATAACCTTGAGTTAAAGGCTGGCCATGGATGTCTGTCACTGAACGGCATTCATTAGCCCAATGGTTCCCTTTTTTACATTTTGGGCATAAACCCGGCCACCTGGGGCGTTGTACACTTCCTGTACTTTCTGTACTCCTTCCCCTGGGGCACTGTCTTTTAAAGTGTCCTATCTTGCCACACTTAAAACAAACTCCTGAACTTCCTCCACCTTTTCTGGTCAACTGTACTACTGTAGCAGCAAGACCAGCATTAGTTAACGGCCCTCCAAGTTCTCTACACACTTTCATCCAGGCTTCTAGGCCTTTGTTCTTGTAAGGGGTGATAGTGGCTCTACACTCTTTGGTACATTGCTCATAGACCAACTGTTTTATTAGTAGCAAGGCAGCATCCGGGTCACCAAAAATCTTCCCTGCTGCTTCCACCATTCGTGCCACAAAGTCTGAAAAGGGCTCCATGGGGCCCTGTAGAATCTTAGTTAAGTTCCCACTGACCTCCCCTTTATTAGGAAGAGATCTCCAAGCCTTGATAGCTATCTTGTTTATTTGCTCATAAACCTGAATAGGATATCCTATCTGCTGGTTGGCAAATCTCCCCTGCCCAAGCAGCATATCTCTATTGCAGGCTGGATTTCCATCTCTCTGATTAATGGCTGCTTGCTCAGTGGCATACTCAATCAAGAAAGCTTTCCAGTCTAAGTATTGCCCTGGACTTAAGCAGGCGCGGGCCAGGCCACTCCAATCACTTGGAGTCATACAATGTCTGCTTAATGCTTCCACTTGAGCCATTGTAAAAGAAGCGGTAATACCATAGGTACGAACAGACTCTGGAAGGGATTTAACTACCTTAAAATCAAGCGGTTCCTCGTACCTGTTCCCTTGTGGGTCTTGGTATCCCGGATAGGCAAACTGTAATTCTGTTCTTACTTGTGTCCACATCCCTGGGCAGAAAGATCTCTCTACTTTCAGGGACTGAACAGGCTGATCTATCTGAATGGCTTCTGGATATGGAGGGGGAGTTGAAGGCGCCGCGGCAACGGCTTTACTTACACCGACCGCCGCCAACGTGGCTGAAGGCACCGCGGCAACGGTTTCACTTACACCGACTGCTGCCAACGTGTCTTTCTCTTTTACCCTTTTCTTTTCCCTTTTTCTAATAGCAGTCCTCTCCAACTGTTCTATTAGAGTGTGTAGCTCCCCTTCAGAATCCGTGCCCTCTGAGTCCTCAAAATCTCTAAAATCTCTAAAATCTCTAAGATCGGGATAGAGAAGAACCTTCTTTTTGCTTCCCTTTTCACTGTCTGCCTGCTCAAATCTTTCGCCTTTGTTACTTTCCTTTTCACTGTCTACCTGCTCAGATCTTTCCCCTTGCAGCAGTTCCAAGGCTGATTCTCCCTCCTTGACTACGTTACAGCATCTCTGATCTTCTAAACAACTCCTCACCATCTTCCAAATCGGTCTTACTCCATGCTTCAGAGTCCCTTGCTCCCAAGCAAAATCCAAGTCCCTGCCTAATTTGTCCCAGCAGGATTCGTAAGATTCCCGTAAGATTCCCGGACACCGCAAACCACGGAGCCACGGAATCGCATTCATTCAAAAATCTCTCTAGGGTAGACTTCTTAATTTTCAAATTCCTAGCTAAAAGTAGCTCCTGAAGAGCCAGAAAAATTGGATGTGACTCAGACAATCCCATGATTAAAAATTTACTTTCGGTTCGCAGCTTCCCCGCGAAACTTTACCTTTTGTTCGCAACTTCCCGCGAAACTTTACCCTTTGTTCACAATCTCCGCGAAACTTTACCGTTTGTTCACTATCTCCGCGAAACTTTACCTTTTGTTCGCTATCTCCGCGAAACTTTACCTTGTGTTCGCTATTTCCGTGAAACTTTATTGTCCCAATTTATCCCAGGAACTTACCAGTACACTGCCCCTGACTGCAGGAGTTCTGAGTCTTTTTTGGGTCCCCGTATGGGCCACCACTTGTCGCGTCCCCCTTGACCAGCAAGGGCGACGCAACTCGCAAAAGCTCTTCTCCAGCAGTTTATTCAGGTCCCTTGAAAACAGTCTTCCGAATGCCTGGGCAGACCCAACCCACAGGCTAAATACTATATGAACAGCCAATCAAGTAAAGCCAAGTGGTGCTATCTTAGAGGCCCACGTATGCGGAAGCAAGCCAGATCAGCGGTCTTAGCCAAATATGGACTTGTTTACCACTGAGAGCGCTCACCGTCGGGCTGGTGGAAGGCGGAAACCGGCACCATCTTTAGGGCGTGGCACGTCGCAGCTCTCTACAATATGGAACTAGAAAAAAATCACCCTGAGTGAGGTATCCCAGACCCCAAAATAGAAATAAGTTATCTATTTGCTTGTATGTGGATATTAACTGCTATGTTAATAATAA
The DNA here is from genome assembly GCA_907164525.1 of Lophiomys imhausi. Taxonomy (NCBI): domain Eukaryota; kingdom Metazoa; phylum Chordata; class Mammalia; order Rodentia; family Muridae; genus Lophiomys; species Lophiomys imhausi. Next base: position 2,156,173 of record CAJQZJ010010411.1, read on the forward strand.
CCAAGCTACAATCCATAGTACTGCAGAGGTAGGTATAGAGTAAGAGACTTGGGTACAGGGGATAAATCTAGTTAGCAGAGGAAAATAGAACAGATAGGGGACTGTAACTGGCTGATCAACTGGTTGGAGGAGGGAATAAAGAAGAGACAGCTAAAATTAAGAACCATTTGAGAGATAGTATGGAAACTGAATACAGTAGAAATCAACATGTGTACATATACAAAATCAATCTAAATATAATTACCAAATAATGGGGGACACAGAATCCCAACAGTTCATCTATTATCACTAAACAAAGCTTCCAGTTCACTGGGTTGCATCTAATTGAGTTGTTGGCCAAAGGGTTACCAGAGGAATCCCCAAGCAACTCACAGTGTTACTGATGCTACAGGTTGCTCCCCACAAATTGATGGCAAAGCCCCATTGCTGAAGACAACACCTATAAGCTCAATGACTCATTGAGCATGAAAAAGGCCAACTGCTCCCTACAGAGAGCCTTCACCCTATGCTCAAGCATCTTTGGTACAGGAAGCTACTCTGCACATTTCCAAAAGAGAAACAGAAACAGCAACTCAGTCACAAAACTTTTGACCTACAATGCTATTGTAACTGCAAGATACGCTAAGACAATTGTGGTATTAGACTTGTGGGAGTGATCAACCAATGTTGGATTTGACTTACGGCCCACTTCACAAGACGGAAACTATACAGGACACTGCTTGAGGGGCCAAGAATTTGACTAGTTTAAAGCCAAATATTACTGTTCTAAAGAAGAAAAAGGAGGAGGAGGACGAGGACGAGGACAAGGAAGATAAGGAGGACGAGGAGGAGAGAAAAAACAACAACAAATCAAAATCAATAAAATGGCTCTCACTGATATTGTGCTATACTCATAGATTAGTATGTTTTTCAGCCAGCGTTAAAGAAGCTATCTCCTGCAGCAGAAGAGAACAAGTACAGAGACCCACAGCCAGACACTGAGAGACCTTAGACCACTCCCTCCTAAATGGGATGTCTCCATCAAATCCTTCACCTCAGGGTTCAGGGAATCTCAGGGAAGAAAAGGCAGAAAGATCTAGAGGGGATGGAGGACACCAAGAAAACAAGATCCTCTAAATTGGCAAGATCAATATATAAACTCAAAAGACTGAAGCAGCGCACCCAGATAGGGCCAACACAGAACTAAACAAGGTCCTCTTCAAATATGCTATAGCTTCCAGTTTAGTGTATCTACGGGAATTCATGAGCGTATAAACTAGTGGATCTCTGATTCTTGTGCTCTCTCTTGGTCTCTTTTCCTTGTTTGTTTTGTCCAATTCTGGTGTGTTAATTTTTGTCTTATCTTAGTATATTATATTTCATTATCTTTTTGAAGCCTGTTTGTTTTCTAATTAGAGACAGAAAGGGAGTTGATATGGATGGGAGGGGAGTTGGGGAGCAATTGGAAGAAGAAGGAGGGGAAATCTAAATCATGATCATGATATATTATGTGTGTGGTAAAATATCTATTCCCATTACAAGAAAAATAATTAAAAAATAATAAGTGGACTTTAGGCAGCCACGGTGGCCCATTCCTTTAATCTCAGCACCCCAGCAGCCAATTTAGAAAGATCTCTATGAGCTCCAGGCCAGTTCCAGATCTTGTCACACACACAAAGTGAAGAGAAATGTCACATAAATACTTTAACTCTTTGAATCTTCTTTAGCATATTTTCATGCCCATCTACCTGTAAAGTCTATAAATAGTAATAAATACAAACTACTACTATTAGTACTTTGGTGAGATTCATCCATTGTTTTACCCTAATTGTAGCACCTAATTATGTATCCTCAAATAATATAGTTTGGTTTAAAACATTTTCAAAAGTCCAATAACTGCTAAAAGAATATGCATGATATTGTCTTTGGATGACTTCTTTCTCTCAACTCACACTTCCATTCTCTTCCATGTTGAGTGTACTTGTAATTATATTTTCCTTATATTCTTATACAAAACTCTGTTTATTATCAAAAGGTAATCATTAATGCATAGGAATTTTGGAAAGAGTGTTCTAATTGGAGAGTCTAAAAAAGTCTTTCTAATCAAGGAAGTAAATTTCTCTATGTAGTTCAAGGCCTGAGACTTACATGAATTAAGTATCACAAAGTGTGGCTTCTGTTCCATGCAAATAAACAAAATATTAAACTTATTTCACTTACGTGTATAAAGAGTATTGGACATGTTTGCATGATATGATATACTGAATTACATTTTTAAAATGAAACAAACAGAATTTGACTTTCATGACATTGAAATCTATGTAGGAAATGTAAATGAAGCAAATGTACCAGTATGGTACCAGGTGGTAAGCTGTGAAGGACTATGAAGAAAATGACAAGTTACAGGACAAGACTGAAGAAATTATTGGGTATTCTACTTTGGCCTTGTGTCTTAAGAAACTAGCATCTTATTCTTTTTATTCTGACTTTCACTCACAGATCCCAAATGGCATGTGTTAGGAAGCCCAGGCAGTCAGTGGAGAGACACACATAGAGAAACACAGCTTTGCATAGAGAACAGAAACACAAAGAGGAGTCAGATAAGAGAAGCACCATCGTCATACTCCACTCTTTCCAGCCCCTTAGAAACAAATGCATGTTGTAGTATTTTCCTGTCCATGTATTTCCCTTCTTCCTGGAACTTGTCAAGATACGACTGACAACAGCAATAGAGTGTTAAGGCTCAGAGAAAATCCCGACACGTGATGGATTAGAGCGCAGAATCACTCAGCTCTCTCATGATCCTCAGAGAGCCCCTGCAACTGCTTATCTTTGATACACCAGTGAGCAGAATCGAGAATGAATGTTTATCCTGGCCAACAGTGCACAGAACGTCCATGTCGTATCAGCTTTCCAGAAAGCTTGTTACACAGTAGTTGAGTAGTTTCTCTCTCTCTCTCTCTCTCTCTCTCTCTCTCTCTCTCTCTCTCTCTGTGTGTGTGTGTGTGTGTGTGTGTGTGTGTGTGCATATTTATGTGTCACATTTAGGTAATAATAAGTTCAGAATTATTTTTCAAAATTTAGAGTTTGCCTTATAAAATATTAAAATGTGTATTAATGTTTGGGAAAGTGGCAGAGGCATTAACATATATTGCTAGCAGCATGCTGCTGTTCTTCAGCCACATACTAATTAGCACACATATAAAAATACCTCACTTGAATTTTCTCTTCATTGTTCAGAAGCCACACAGTGAAAGGTACAGAGAAACACATTCAAAGTCCCTTACAATAAGCCATTTTTAAACCTGAAACATTAACTATTAACTAAAACATGTCAAATAATACTTATGAACATATGGCCACTTTTAGAATTTCTTGTATTTTCACTTGGAAATAGAAATAAATTCTTATTCCTTGCTAAAAGCATACATTTTCAAATTATGAATCATCTAAAGGCTTTGGTTGCTAGTACCAAGTATGACATTTCCCCACTGGGTAGGGGAAATGAATTTTTGCTTAGTTCACTTTCTCTGATGTCTACAGGGTACATTTGCAAGGTGACTACTATGTTGTAAATGCACCCTCACCCAGCGAACAGTCCTGGACATGTACAATATACTGTTCAGTGGACTCAGCTAATCAAAACTAAAATTGTTTGTGAAAATATATATGTAATTGTGTGATATCCATAATCTATAAACAAAAGACTAGTAACAATATCTTTTGCCTTTACCACTAATTAGGAGTCATTGTAAAGCAACCTTAAGAATACATTAAACCACGGTCAAAGAATTATTCTGTTGAGTCAACTTTAGGAGCAAAATGTTTTTAGACATATGCCTGATGGGAATTTTGCATATAAACTCATTTTTGGCCTCTTTTCCATTTAAGGATCTTTACTGGGATTAAAGGAAAGGAAAATAAGAAAGTCAGCAGGAAGTAGATTCTTCATTCCAGGAACTCCTGACATTATTACTCCATTTTCCACAACAACTTTAGTTATGTGAACTAGTAACAGATAAATGCATCTCTTGTATTTTATGGTGACTGGGGGCAATTCTGTCTTTTCAAATAAGACAGTACCTAATTTTCTTCTTATTAGTAAATGACAATAGAAAGCAGTTCTACCTTTGTCAACTGAATTTCCTAAGCTAAAAAGCTAAAATGAGAGCACTTTCTTCAAAGAACAAAATTAAATGAAACCACTTACACCAAGTACTAATCACAACGTCAGGTCTCAGATATTAACTGTATGGCCATGTTGAAGTAACTGTTGGGGGCAGAATATTGGCCCCTGCTTAGCCAAACTGAGATGTTGAACTCTGGCCACCATCATAACAATGGAAAGGTATTTGGGGACAGGATCTGTGGGAGATAATTAAGTAACGAGCGTGCAGCCTTACTGATGGCTTTTTAAAGAAAAAAAAAGATTTTTAAAGCTTGTTTTTCACTTGGTTTTCAACCTGTGGGGACACAACCCAAATTCGTCTTTAAACCATCTGCAGATATTAGCTTTTTCTTAATTGGTTCATGGTTTACCAGGCACCGAAAATTGTAAGAATTGAGTATTTGTGGTTTAAGCCACATAGTGTGGCATTTTGTTACAGAGCTCAAACTGACACACATATGAAAAGTAATAACTTCTGAAGTTATTACATTTAGTACTTGGGCTGAATTAAATATTTTTTAGGAAATTATACAAATTGTGATGAAAGGAGTAGAAATTAAGGGAGCATAAATTGTAAATGTTACTTTTGTTTCCTCACCTGAAGAGACGAGATGAGAGTCATACTCAAGTTGTGCAAATACAAGGCTTGAGCTGAACCCAGAATATTTTTATCTAACTATCCTTTAGGCCTAGGCCTGAAAGCTTCTAGCCTCTGTACAATCTAATTTTCTACAAGCCTAGACCTTGAAGGCTTCAGCTTTCGAGCCTCCATCTGCTAACCTAGGCCTAGAATGTTTTCAGCCTCCAAGACTTACTGCTGAGTAAGCTCACCCTTCCTAGTTCTTTCTGAAGTCTGGCTGGCTGGTTCAACTCATCTGTTCTGGTTCAAGACTCCTCTCTAAGATGACTGATTCTATTGGGTCTGAAGATTTGGAAAATAATCCACTATGAAAACCAAGTTTGAGTCAACAAAGCTACCTTATTCAGAAGCCAGGTAGAAGGTAGAAGACAGGATTCTGAATCCAAACCCTGCCACCCACGAGCAGAGTAGGGCAACCTTTTAGAGTACAAAACCTCAAATGAGGGGTCAGGGCATCCAATCAGATACAGGCATACATTGTATGTTCCAATGTATTTCACACCTGGCTTCATATGTGGGTATCACCTGGTATCTTAAGTGTGTTTCTATGTCAAGTATCTCAGAGGGCTTCCTTGATAGCTTGGCCTGAGACGAGGCCGGCCAATCAAAGTCCCTTCAGCAATTTCTACATTTTGGGTCCCAACTAGGTGCTAATCAATAAAGCATGGGATGAGATACTGTGGTCTAGATGTGTCCAGGATATTTGACTCTGAAGCTGTTACTGGGAATTAGTTTAGTACGAAATGGAGACTGTATACTAGATGGAGTCTCTCAAGCTAAGGAGGCCCCCAACAATTCAAACTGGATTCTCTCTTCTTACTAAATTGTTCTGCTTGTGAAAACTGCCTCTGAATTCAACAAATGTAACTGCACTGACTGTATAAACTGAAGAAAACTATATTCAACTGAATAGCACTGAACTCAACTACACCCCTTCTCCCTGCACTGCTCTTAAGTAGCCTCTCTTTCCTGTCCCCTTTTTTTTTTTTCAAGTTACATCTCTATCAAAGACCATTCCCTCCTCCCCTCCAAGCCTCTCCCCTCTCTCCCTCTTTCCCATCTCAGTCCTCTCCTTTTCCTTGGATGAAGGGAGCCCCCACTTATCAACCCCCCTCATTAGTCACATGAGGGCTGTTCTTATGAGAGTCGGTGTATTGTATCTCTGACTCATTCTGTCAAATCTTTCTCTGATCTTTCGCTTTGTCTCACCCTTAGTTAGATGTCATTGTTTTGGATTAAATGTTTGTACTAAGGGTGTGTCTATATTCTAGCCAAAGGGGTTAAAGGTGTGTGTTAAGGGTGTGGCTATATTCCATCTTTAGGGAATGGATAAAGAAACTGTGGTACATTTACACATTGGAATACTACTCAGCTATTTAAAACAAGGAATGCACCAAAGGGAGCACAAACAAAGAATTTTTTTTCTTGTCAGTGATACACTTTGCCCTAGTGGTGCTGCCTTGTAGGCTTCCAGTGTATGAGGAGGTTCTTGGCCCTCATATGACTGCTGAACTGGGGCAGGGGACTGTTATGTAGGAACACTCCTCTCCAGAGGAGTGGGATGGAAGGGATAGGGGGTAGAAGGGGGGGCAGGACTGAGAGGGGTGGAAAGAGGACACTGTGATGGAGATGTAACCTGAAGTAATTAATTAATTAATTAATTTTAAAAAAAAACAAGGAAATCATGCAATTTGCAAGCTATTGGAATTAACTAGGAAAGATCATCCAGAGTGACATAACCCAGACCCAGAAAAATATACATGGTATGTACTCACTCATAAGTGGGTACTAGCAATATAGTACAGGATAGCCATCCTACAACCCACAGACTCAAAGAAGACAGAAACCCAGCAGAATCCTCTGAGAAATCCCACCCAGCAGTGGATCAAACAAGATGCTGAGACACACAGCTCTAGGTAGAGCTCTGAATGTCTTGTAGAAAACAGGGAAGAAGAATATAGGGAGACTGACAGGACAAGAACTCCACAAGAAGACCAACAGATTCAACCAACTTAGGCCACTAGAGGATTACAGAGACTGAAGCACCAACTAAAAACCATCTAGAGACTTGACCTAGTGTTATGTCCAGACTACAAAACCATCAAAGAACACCAGAAGCCTTTGCCCGGATGCAAGAACAAAGGATCTTTATTTACAAGCCCAGGGCAGGGAACAGACTCATCTCCACACAAGGAATCAAAGAAACAGCCCCTAGCCCGGAGAATGAGGGGATATTAAAAGCTAAGGGAAGATGGGAGAAATCTCAAGCTTTGGCATTATGTGACTGGCTGAACATATCTGATCTTAGATTGATCTGGGCTAGGTGGCCAGACCATAAATATACCAGGGGTGCCTCTGGTATTGTAAAATATGGCTGGGAACTTCTGATAAGCTTGTTCCTCAGAGTTGAGGGATACTCTTAGCTTAACACAATTAATAGCTCATAAAACCACTAAGCAAACTTTGTTAGACAAGTCCTATAAAGCAGGGGACAGAGGTCGGTTCTTTGTGCAAGGGCAATCTCCAGGCTGACTATTGTCATAAGGCTGAAATGTACAAACACCGAGCCATTCTCCTTTGAAGGTCCCTGTTATCTGTGGCTTACACGGATGGTTTCTGTTTCCCTGGGCTCAAGGTCTTTGAAGAGAGGAAAGCTATCCTGACTGATTTTATTGTTTTATTCTTTTATAGGCTGCAGTGGCTAAGCGCTAAGTAAAAGCAAAATGGGGGACTTCTTCTAACAGCAAAATAGGGGGCTTCTTATCCCTCTCACTAGGCCCCCAACACATATGTAGCTGATAGCTTGGTCTTCACACAGATCCATTGATAAGTGGCGGGGGGGGGGGGCTGTCTCTGACATGGACCCTGTTGCCTGTTCAGGGAACACTTTACCCTAGTTGGGCTGCCTTGTCTGGCCTTAGTGGAAGAAGATGATCTTAGCCCTAATGCATCTTGATGATCTAGGGTGGGTTGACATGGGAGAGCTCCCCTCATCTGAGGAGAAGGAGAAGAAGGAGAGGGGGAAGAGGGTGGGAGGGTGGGATTGGGTGGGGAGGAGGGATGGGGCTGCAATCTGGATATAACTTGAAAAAAAATAATTAATTAATTAATTAATTAAAAACAATATATTTTGATCTTAAAAATAAAAAATAAATTCCTCTACAATAAATGACACTTGAGTTGAAAGAACAAAAACCCAGTCTCTCATCCTAGCCCATCCTGGTTCTTACCCACCCCCCTCTGCTGTAACAGTAACAAGCTCATAAAAAGTAAGGCAACAAAGTGTCTAGCTTCCCTTCCCTCAGAGACCTTGAGAGACCATCTGGGCAGAGCCATAGATTACAAGGAGCTCTCAACTAGATGAAGGAGCTTAATGTTTACACATGCTGGCTATAAGGTAACAGCTCCAGAAGTTATTTAGATCACGGACCTCTTGGTATGTGCAGGGAGGACTGACCTCTACCAGGACCATAAACACCTTGGCCCAGGAGGGCTGTTGAGATTGCTTTGTGTCTTGTTAATCATCAAACTGTTAACTGGGAGTTTTCTTTTCATCCTGAGAACAAAGTTATCAGAGGACTCTCAGGGCTCATCTTACAAAATCAGATGTGACTCTGTTTTGTGCATATCTCCCTACTTGCCCACCACCTCCCCTTACGATCCCCTTAAAAGCCTCAAACTTTTCAGCCTTGGGGCCGTTCACAATATCCCTGCATGGAGAAGGTGTGATGGTCCCTGCCCTGAGCTTGTACCACAAATAAAGATCCTTTTTGTTTTTGTATCAAGTCAGACTCTTTCTGGCTGTCCTCTTGTGGCTTCATGAACTGGGCATTATAGAGTGAATATTTCCTGTATCACCCAAATGGCTATACTATAGTTCTGAAAGTTTCTTATTATTGTTTCTTTTCATTAAGGATTGTATTCAAATTTCAGGGAAACAATGGTCTTTAACCTGAGAAAGTACATATAGTTCAAGGCTAATGCTTTAAAGTAGCCGTTCTCAACCTGGGGGTTCGACCCCAATAACCGTTTCTCAGGGGTCATATATAGACATCCTGAATATAAGATATGTACATTATTCTTCATAAGACTAACAAAATTACAGTTACAAAGTAGCAAAGAAAATAATTTTATGGAAGGGGTCACCACAACATGAGGAGCTGTATTAAAGGGATGGCAGCATTTGAAGATTGAGAACCACTGCTTTAAAGTATCCACATAAGGAAAGGAAATGTGCTTTTACTTAGAAAAAGTAGCAACTCATCTGTTTTTGTTTCTTTTCCCATAGCTGTGTTAAATACCTCCCCAGAAGCATCTTAAGAGAGGAAGGCTTTATTCTCGTTTACTGTTCAAAGGTTCAACATTTGTGAATTTGCTCTAATAGAGAACTCAGGTTCAATTTCCAGCTCCCTAACAGGGGCTCACAATGTGTGTAACTCCAGTCCCAGAGGAACCTATTCCTTCTTCTGATGTCAGAGGGCCGTAGGCATGCACATGGTGCATTTACATACATGCAGATGAAACCCTCACTCATATAAAATAATAAAATAAAATACTTTAAAGTTATTTTCAGATAAATGACTGATAGAAAGATTATCATCAAAAATATTTCTAAACAGCAGTTATTTCTGACACATTATATAGGAAATGTTTAATGTTTCTCTGTTTTATGTATAAATACATTTAAAAATCAAAATACATAATTTTGTGTGCTCTCTTATATAAGTCCTTTCCATTTTGTAAAATTTCTCTAAACTGTTGTTTATGGCAGGGTGTTTTATTACTATAGTACTGAATAACAGGTCCCTTCGAGACTGAAACATTCTGTTCTGCAGGGAAGCTCTTTAGAACAGAAAATAAGCAACTCAAAATAGCTTCAGGAAGTCCATGAAACTGACCAGATTCTCTGGGTTCCAGTTTCCCCAGAGTAAATAGTAAAGACAACTGAGAGAGTCTGGGACTAGACAAACAGCAGAGAAGACTCTGAGATCACACCAGCTGCCTAGAAGAAGCAGAAACCTGTCTACCGGCCTGGAACAGGTTTAGACCCACTGAGCCACTTCGAAAGGACAACTTTTACCTGGTGAGCTGCCTGTAGGCTGGCAGGCTGCTCCAGATTCCCATATTTTATGAGATGCCATTCATGCTAGTGTGGGCCTTAGTGACACCAACGTCTTTTAGCCATTTCTGCCCCTGTAAGTAATTCCAATAAAACTCATTGGTTCACCAAAATGGACTTCGGTCATGTCTGTACTTCGTTTCTGTCATCTGCTCCTTCTTTGGGGTGAGTATACTTGTGTTGTTGTGTCTCCTCAGGAAACCCCTTCTCCTACAATGTAAAGAGAACTACTTTTATTAATCTTTTTTAAATTGCTGGGCACTATTTAGAAGTCGATGAGCTGGAGTGTACCTCCTTCAGAGAGCACTTTCATAGCATGGGCACATGGTTTTACACACAGCAGAGAGCCGGGAGAAGGTAACACCGATAAGAGCCAGTCTAATATGTAGACTAGCACTCACACTCACATATTTGCTACAAAGCCAAAGGATTCTGTTATATGTTAAAGTCCATCCCAGGACCAGCAAGACCAAGTAACAAATCCTGATATAGGGCCGATTCAACTTGAGGCTACATACACTGTGACAATCAAAATGCATGATGGTTATCCAAATTGTACCCTTCAATAAAATATAGCATCCTCCCATACAAAATAAATGCACATTATCTAGGAAGTATTGTTCCACCTAAAATTGCCTTGGTCTAGGCAAAAAAAAAAAAAAAAAGTTTATTTAAGAAAACAAAAACTGTATTTGACATTTATAAAAGAAAATTCATTATAGAATATGAACATGTTTTGTGGGTTTCAAACATTTGTCATGCATGTAAACCTGTATTTAGTTAATATGATTTAAATCTCCCTGAAGTTTAATGGACTGAGGAAAAGAAGAAAAATGTTCCTAAGCTCCATGTTCTCAGTTGATAACCTACACCCTGCTTTCACATTTTCTCTTTTTACATCAAAGGGTAATTAAGGATACTTAATGGTATCATATACTTGCTCTTCTGGAAAAGTATATGACTGGATTAACCACTGAGACTACAGATTAATTGAACTCTTGAAAAGAATTGTTGACAGCCACTGACTATTGGTGGTGACCTAACTTTACACAGTGACAAAAGCAAAACATATAATACTACCCCCAATCCCAGAAGCCTTTGGCCAACTCAGCTCAATTTGAAATTTTAAAGTGATTTTATATTTCCAAAAAGCAAATAAAAAATGACAAGAACACTTTATAATGATAAAACTAATTTACATAAAACAGTTATTTACCAATGCAGTAAAAATGAATTATTGTTACTTATGAATAACATTTCACAGAGCAGAAATACAAGCATGAAAGAAATAAAGAAATTAGAATCTCTGTAATCAACATAGCACACTTCTTACACTCCAAGAAAAAAATTCATCAGCCTTACCGATTTATATAAAATCAACTCTAGTTATATGTAACATATAGTTTTGGGAAATTTTAATTGCTAAAATTGAATATAACAGAAAATTCAAAAAGTTATAAAACTTACTCACCTCTCAAGAGAGAAAAATAATGGATGGCACAATTAGCATAATTGTGAATACCAATAACTGAACTAGTACAGAACAATTCCAGGGAATATTAAATGAAGCAAAACCTAAAAATTAAAGTTATGAGACAAATATGAAAAGGTACTGAAACAAATCCGTAACAACATCACACAAACACATTACTAACAAATCTTTCTCATGGATACTAAAGCAAACATCTAAAATACTATCCACGTGAGTCCACTATCTTATTGTCCCTAGCAGTTTCTCCTGTCAGTATCCTATAATAATATACTATACATTTTACACTCAATAAACCAATAATAACTTTATTATTATTAAACAAAGCCCATAATTTTTATTGTTTTATTCAATAGTATTCACTGTGCTGTGTAGCCATCTATCCACTATAGTGTCCTACAGAATGTGGTATCTTATACTATGTGGTGAAAATATCATATGTAATGATTCCACAGTCCTGAAACTTTCCTGTGCTTCAATGCTATCTCATTTCTTCTTCCTATAGATTTCCTACCCATTACTGACCTTGTCAGTCCCTGAATATCTCCCAGAATATCGCATCAGAGAAATCATACAGTGTTGACCCTTTCCCACTTATCCTTTCTACTTCCCATTATGCATTTAAGACATCCCCATCTTGTCTCATGTCTGGAAAGAGCATTTCTTTTTTTTATCACAAATAATGTAATACACACACTCTGAATCACTTACGGATTCACCTAGTAAAGGATGTCTTGCTTACTTCCGGTCTTTAGCACTTAGGAATAAAGCTGCAAAAATTGTTTTAAATGAATTTTCAACTCATTTAGGTAAACCTTTAAAAGCATGATTCCTAAATCGTAATGGTAATCCTATGTTTAGCCTTATGAGAAATTTCCAAACTTATGTCACAAACGACTGTACTTTTCTGCATCCGCGACAACAGTGAATGATAATTCCTGTTGCCCCATCTTCTCCAGCATTTTCTATGTCTTTCTAGTAAATGCATAGTAGAACCACTTTGTTTTAATTGCAATCTCCTAATAACATGTGGCATAACATTTTCATATGCTAATTTGCTATCTCAGTGTCTTGATGAATTAAGAGATTTTTTCCCATGTCTTCATTGTGCATATTCCTTTGTCTCACAAGATTCATTGTACACTTTGTATACAAAATTTCTCATTGCATATGTTTTGCAAATATTAGCTTCCAGCGAATGGTTCTGAATGAACACCCCATGGTCTGTTATCTTTGTATTGTCAATGCTTTTATCAAGACACAAATATTTAATTTTAATGACGTAAAAACTATTTTTCCTTTCAAGTATTATGCTTTTTAAATACTGTGAGAGAGAGAGATTCTGTAGGTTTACCGCATGTGTGCATGAGCTCACATTCATCGAAAGAGGGTGTCAGATCCTCTGTAACTCAAGTTACAGATAGTCATGAACTGCCACATGGGTACTGGCAATAAAACTATTGAGCCATCTCTCTAGATCTATGTCATTTTCTTTATTTTAAAGATTCATCATTTAGATTATTTTCCAAGTTTAAACAATTTTTTTAGTAATTTGCTCTTGGGCTTTTAAGACTCATTTTAATTTTACATTTCTGAAACATGTAAAGTGTCTGCCTATTACCATTTTTTATATAAATGTTCAATCATTGTAGCACCATATGATGAAAAACATACGTTTCTTTGTTAATTGTTCCTTATATTTCAGTGTGTTCTAGGATCTCATTTCTATCCCATTAGTATATCATCTGTCATTTAGCATCACACTGTCTTGGGTACTATAGATTTACAGAAAATACATATATCAGGCAATGTTCTTTAATATTCTTCTGGTTACTCTGGATAGATAATTTTGCTGTTCCATTTAAACTTTAGAATAAAACTGTTCATATCTACAAAATAACCCACTAGGAATGGATTGTGATAGGATGTAAATTAATAGATTAACCGGGCATGGTGGAACATGCCTATAATCCTATTATTCTGGAGGCTGAGGCAGGAGAATTGTCAGTTGAAGAAGAGCCTGATTTATATAGTAAGTTCCTGGCCAACATGGCTACATATTAAGAGTTTGTGTCAAAAATATGAAATAGCTTATGTGGGAATTGTGGAAATGGGACAAAAAAGTGTTTTGATTTTTTTTATGGTGTTATGTCTAGGCAAGTTTTCGTGATAAATCTTATACATAGGTTTATGATTGACCTTTATGGTTTATGGTTTTATTTTTATGCTAATTCAAATGACATTATGTTTTTTCTTTTAGTTTCCAGTCTTTATTTCAAGTCTCATAGACACCACTGAATTTTGGAATTATATATCCTGTATCCTTCAATTTTGCTTCATAATTTATATTTTGATATTCCTGATGAATTTTCTGGATTTCTAAAACAGTCATGTTATCTGTGGCCAATGATGGTCTCATTTCTTTCTCCCAATCTGTATATTTTCTGTTTCCATTTTTTGTTGTTGTTTTACTGTATAGACTTTCATGCAAAGTTGAGTAAATAGCAATGAGAGGAAACATTTTCACCTTGTTACCCATCTTCAAATGTAGATAGTTCTTTCATGATTATGATAGCTACAGCTTTTTGTAGATGTTCTTCTCCAAGCTGGATGAATTTCTTCATATGCATTACTTGATCTGGGTTTTTAAATCATGATTTGATGTCAAATTGTGTCAAACCTTTTTCAGTATCTATTGATATGATAGAATGATTCTTCTTCATTAGGCTATTGCTGTGAATGATAGGACTGATTGATTGATTTTTCAAATGTCAAACTAACAGTACCCACTTGAAATAAACATTTAATCATTGCTTACAATTAATTTTATATATGCTAGTCAAATTGTCAATATTTTATCAAAAAGTTTTACAAGTATGTGAGTAAGATATATTAATATGTAGTTGTTCTTCAGGTAATATTTTTATTTGATTTTGGTATGAGGTTAATGTTACCTCATAGAGCTAGGAATTATTCTATTTGGCTCATGCTTTCTGTAAGATATTGCATAGAATTGATACCATTTTTCTGTGTTTGAAAGAATTTACCAGTGGGAGCATCTGAGCTTAGTGTTTTTCATTTTAGTAGATGATATAGTCATCTTAAATCAGTAGGCAGTGTGTCATTCTCATTTAGAAGATAAGATGTAGCTGTTTTGCAAAAAATTAATCAGGACCCAAGAATTAGTCTGTGTTGTCTGCAAAGAGGGCTTAGAATGAAAATAATATTTAAATTGGTAGAGAGATTATTTCCAACTAGTTAAAGGCCTGAATAGAGCAATGGGCTTGCATCTCTGAATAAAAAGGAATTGCTTCTGGCACTTTGCTGCCAGGGATCTTGGACTTTTCTTGACCTGAGACTTGAGAGACATGAGTTCCTCCTTGGTCTCAAGGCTTCATCATTTCAAACTGAAGTTTATACCATCGATTCTCCTGACTTTGCAGATTTCTGACTGTAGATATTGAGTTATTAAACAATAACAATTATAATAAATCATTTATAATCTATTTTTCTATGTAAACATTTACTTGTTCTGTTTCTCTAGAGAACTCGAATATTCAAGATTATAAATTAGTGATATGAATTATTTCATTGTCATCAGCTTACTTATTTGTTTTTGAAATATTAGTTTGCACCCTTCAACTAATTCATCCATCACATCCAAGCTACCAATCTGTGGGAGTCAGGTAGTTCAATATCTTTATTATATTTTTAATGTCTGAAGGATCAGTGTGATACCTTCTCTTAACTCTGATATTAGTTAATTGATGAGTGTTTTTCTTCTGAGTTAGCCTGGGTAGAAGATTTTTAATTTTATTGATCTTATCAATCTAACAATATTGCATTTTAGATACATTAATTTTCGCAATCTATCTGTCAATATTTTTATGAATAGCTTAGTCACTTTGTTCATGCTGGCTTTTCTTTTTAATTTGTGGTGCTGAAGATGTATGTGTTTGGATCCACCTTTTAAGACCTGTTTAAATTTGAGAATTTCCTGTTCTACTTCACCTCCTCAAGGCTACTCAAATAACCAACTAATAAATAACAATGACCAAATAATTTGGGGAAACATTTCACATTTAGACTTTAACTGTAACTTCAAGGAATGTTATGAAACATATCTCTTCATCATATTATAGATCAGAAGGTTGCACCATTTAAAATATTCAACATCATCCTAACAGGGACAAACTAACACATGGAAATAAAGAAGTCAATGTTTCATTCATGTATTAAGGAGCAATTCTATCACTTCAATTGATAGCTTCATTTCTGAGTCATTTGTTTTCAGGAAAAAAAAAAAAAGAAAGAGGAGACATGAAGCACACTCCAAACAATGATGATGGCAAGATCCAGACTGGCACAAGCTAGCATCCCTCCCTAATTTCCCTTACTTTCCACTTGTCTGGCAATTATTCACATGTCACAGTGTAGATAAAAAGCAGTGTACCCAATGTAATCTTTAGCTGGAGAGTCTGGCACATGACCTGACATGTGGCTAGTTGCCAATCTTGAGTGCCTTTCTCCTAAATTTAACTGCAATTTAAGTCTTTATGGAGGATATATTCCTTCCTTTCACTGAACTACTGAACTTAATTCATTTTTAACAGATGTTTATTCTGTTGCTATGACATTATTTTCTTGCTTTACAATGGTCTTATAGCCAATTGGTTTACCTTTATTAATATCAGCTTCTCTGGCTATTATATTAACTTGTCTTGATTACTCCATAAATATTTAAATTATCCCAAATCTAAACTACCAATATTCAAATGTAGAGAGAATGTCTTGTGTATTGTATGGATAAATCACTTGTCAATTTAAAAACCTGTCGCCTATAGGAAAGAGTATAATAGAAGTTAAGGCATTTTGGAGGCAGAGAAGATTCTGGGATAGTACCAGGTATGGGAAGATTCATCCAGGGAGATGTGAGGAGGACAGATGTATAGTACCTGAGCAGAGGTACAAAGCCATGTGGCAGAACTTTGATTAGAATAACTATGTTATTAAGTTATGAGCTAATCAGGGAATGAGCCTAGCTATATGGCTTAGGTATTTGTAAATATATTTTGAGACTCAGAGTCTTTATTCTGGGAGCTTGGGGCTGGGAGAAAAAATACACAATTTACATTCAAGTAAGAGTTATATTCAGGAGCGAGCAGCTCGGAACCCCAAACAGGGTTACTCACCAGACTCCTGGGCTCCCAGATTCCACACAGGCATTCCGACACCAAAGGGAAGATCAGTGGAGCCGTGGGATCAGAGATATATTCTCAGTGGAACCATTGTGGCCATGGGCCACAGCACATTCTGAGCTCTGGGACAGCAGAGGGACCACAGAAGAGCACTGGTCGGGGAGAGGCAAGCATATTTGGGCTTTCCCAGAGGGGTGTTGGACATACAGGCCCTTCAGTTGGATTTGCAGTCACTGGGAAGAACACTGCAGCTAGACAGAGCAGCGGGATACACTTCAGGCAGTGGGCTATGCTGCCAGGACCAGTGCAGTGGCCTGGGACTTGGAGGACAGCGACCCGAATTGCCAGTATCCACAGGTCAGCTCCAGCACCCAAATTGGATCCAGCACAGACACAGGAGCGGTGAGGTCAGAGTGGGCTGAAAGGCAGGTGGGCAGGTTGGAAGGCTGCTTGGATCTCCACTAGGTCCAAGCCCTGGATGGGCTGTGGGGTTAATATGGGACTCCTTTGCTAGTGCAGGCTCCTCCAGCAGGAAACCAGATCTTCAGCATATATAGTTCTACCCCTAGAGGAGCAATTTCTTGGCCTATGTGCACTATTTGAGTGACTCAGACTACGAGGGCTTAGTGTTTAAGGCCGAGAGGCACAGAGGTGCTCTGGGAACCATCTAGACAGAGTGGACAATCGCAGAGATACATGCATGCTGAAAGGCAGTGAGTGAGGCGCAAGCCCATCTGGGCCTGCCCCAGCAGGGACAACAAAGAACTCGGCACTGGAAATATAGACACTGAAGGATTGGAGTCACCAGATACGAACACTGAGCGCCCTCCACTGGGAAACTATACTCCCTTCCTGTGGGATCCTTTCAGGTCTCCAGGTGGCAGATTCAACCCCCAAACTTAGGACCTCCAGAGTCCACAGCATCTGTGCTTGGACACCCACCCGGGAGCATTACAGCAGAGCCCCTACATGCTGAATACCTAGGCTACAACACAAAGAGCTCTGACTCCAGAGCAGTGAAACAATCCCAGGCCATTGTTCATTGCCTGGAAGACATGGGATGTACCAGGTCACAACGTGTCTGGCTATTAGATGGACATCGATCCTGAGAACCCCCTGAGAGCAGCTAGAGAGGACCATAACATGGTCCAACAGGTAAGCTCCTGGGGAGCTACAGCTCCAGCCAATAGTCTGTGGCTTGCCAACCTGCCCTGTCATCCATACAAAGACCAGTTGGATCTCAGGAACCTACAGGAACACATCCCACCACAACCCCTGACTTGAGTCCCCAACTGGGACACAACAGGAAGGGGTGAGCTCTGGGAGACACAATGAGAAACAACTCCAAACGCCCCATCCAGACTGTGAGAACTACAGATCACCAAGATTTAAAACTTCTACACCAAAGCTCCCTTCGTGGCAACAAGCCCAGAAGGCACCAGGAACAAACAGCTAAGAACAACCAAATGGCTAAAGGTCAGAGAAAGAACAGATCCAACAAAAGTCAGGGAATCTGACTCTAACAAAATGCAGCTATGCTAGTACAGCAAGCCCTGACCACTTCACCATAGCTGAAACACATGAAAACGATGGCAAATCTATATTCTGGAGAGTGATAGAGTCCTTTCAAGAAGAAATTAAATCTCTGACGAATTCAAATATTTTACAATTTTACAAGTGAAAGCAATGGAGAATGCCATTAGAGATCTCCAAGCCAAAGTGGCTCATCTTGAACAGAAAAGAGACAAGAAAATAAGCAAATTGGAGCAGGAAACATCAAAAATAAATAAAATTGTTCAAGACTTGAAATTGGAAGTGGAAGCAATAAAGAAAACACATGCAGAAATAACCCGGGAGGTGGAAAATCAAGGGAACAGAACAGGAACTACAGACATGAGTATCAAAAATAGGATACAAGAGATAGAAGACAGAATCTCAGGTATGGAAGATTTGATGGAAGAAATCAGTACAACAACCAAAGAAAATTAGAAATCTAAAAAAGTTCTCACCCATAACATCCAAGAAATCAAGGACTCAATGAAAAGACAAACCTTAGAACTATAGGCATAGAGGAAAGAGAAGACTCCTGACTCCAAGGCCCAGGAAACATCTTCAACAAAATCATAGAAGAAAATTTCCCAAACCTAAAGAAAGAGATGCCAAAAAAATTCCAAGAGGCATATAGAACACCAAACAGATTAGATCAGAAAAGAAACTCCTCTCGCCACATAATAATTGAAACTCCAAATGTACAGAACAAAGAAAGAATTAAAAGCTGTAAGAGAAAAAGGCCAAGTCACATATAATGGCAGACCCATCAGAATCACACCTGACTTCTCCTCAAAAACTTCAAAAGACAGAAGAGCTTGGGCAGATGTCCTACAAGCCCTGAGAGAACATAGGTGCTCAGCCAGACTACTATGCCCAGCAAAACTCTCTATCAACATAGATGGAGAAAACAAGATAGTCCATGACAAAATCAAATTTAATCAGTATCTACCCACAAATCCAGCCCTACAGAAGATCCTAGAAGGAAAATTCCAACCCAGAGAAGATAGCTACACCCAAGAAAACAGAGGAAACAAAAAACTCCACAGCAGCTAAACCAAAAGAAACCCCAACCATCACCTACACCAAAATAATAGGAAATAACAACCTTTGGTTATTAATATCCATCAAGTCAATGAACTCAACTCTCCAATAAAAAGACACAGGCTTAAAAATTGAATCTGTAAACAAGACCCATCATTTTGCTGCATATAAAAAAATATCTCACTAACAAAGGGGTGTTTAATCTGTTAACCTTATCTTGATTTAACTTTGGAAGGTGGAATCTATCAAGAAAATTGTCCATTTTGCTTGGTACCTCAGAATAAAGGGCTGGGGAAAGGTTTTCCAAGCAAATGGATCCAGGAAGCATGTGGAGAAGCCATCTTAATATCAAATAAGATAGACTTTCAACTGAAGTAAATCAAAAAAGATATAGAAGGACATTACATACTAATTAAAGGAAATATTCATCAAGAGGACATCTCAATATTGAATCTATATGCCCCAAATACAAGGGGAACATAAATTTGTAAAAGAAACTCTTCCAGGATGATGGCGCCGACCATAGAGCAGTGCATCTGAGTAGTAGGTGAATGAGATTAGTCACTGTGGAGTGAATGTGAGGTCCCCTAGCTGACAGTGAAACACAGACGGTGTCTGAATTCCCACCGCGAACATTGAGACCAGTCACCAGGTAAAACAGCCCACACAGTTCCCAGAAACACCACCCTGAGATCAGCCAGCTCCATCATCGGTCTGGAGAGGAGCTCCGGCTAGAGGAGATCTAGCCCACGGCTCCAGCCACAGACCAGCGGCCCCACCTGTCTGCCTGATATCCAGCCTGCACTGGGACCTGTACACCCAAGAGGGAAAAACAGCCGCACCACAAGAACAAAGGTAAGTGAGATTATTTTTTCCGGAGTTTCCAACATGGTGGCACAGTGTGCACTGTAACGGAGAGGCAGAGACCTAACCCAGTCACAGCAAAGCAATTAGGAGCCAAGACTGCCTGCAAACAGAGCCCATGACTGTGTGTTCTCCACAAATACTGGGGGGAGTGGGTCACTCCTCCTAGCACCCAAGCATCAGAGGCAGTCAGCAACAGGCACACTGAGGCCTGCATCTGTTGTGGGTGGAGCTCCCTGCCTGCACAGTCAGCCTAGCTGGGGAGCCAGAACAACTGGGTCAGTGAGAGGAGAACACAGACCCAACCACACCAATACCTGCCTTTCTGAGGAGACCTGTCAACTCCCAGATCCTCAGAGGCTAGCCCTCTCCCCAATCCAATCCCCTCTATATTGGTCCAATTCGGTCACAAGCAGTTGAGGAGAGCGGCAGCCACCCTCCTCTCGGAGAGCCAGTCAGTCTATTACAGGAACCTGCCCGCCATCTGGAGGTAAACACCAGGATCTCAAGATCAGCCAACCCCCAGGGCAGGGAGTTTTCCTGAGCACCAAGGTCAGGTAACAAAAGAAACAAACAGATAACACCTGGGTCCATCAGGATGACAAAAGGTCAGCACAAGAACATGGTTAAAAACAAAAACAAAAACAAAAACAAACCCAAAACAATAGTATGTCTCCAGATCCTAGCAATAATGCTACAGACAACTCTGGAAAGCCAAACACAATTGAAGCAAAGGAAAATGACCTTAATCCTACGCTTATATTAATAATAGAAGGCCTAAGGGAGGAAATCAAATACCTCAGAAAGCAACAACAAAGGAGGTGATGGAAATGAATAAAGCGCTTAAAGGAATGGAAGACCTGAAAAGGGAAGTTGAAGCAATGAAGAAAATCCAATCCGAGACATCCACAGAATTAGAAAACCTTAAGAAAAGAATCGAAACTACAGACACTAGCATCACCAACAGAATACAAGAGATGGAAGAAAGAATTTCAGGCTCAGAGGATAAAATTGAAGAAATGGATACATCTGTCAAAGAAAATGTCAAATCTAAAAAAGTCCTGACACAAAACCTTCAGGAAATCAAGGACACAATGAAAAGACGAAATCTCAGAATAATAGGAATAGAAGAAAGAGAAGAGTCCCACCTCCATGGACCAGAAAATATCTTCAACAAAATCATTGAAGAGAATTTTCCAAATCTAAAAAAAGAGATGCCTATAACTGTACAAGAAGCTTACAGAACTCCAAATAGATTAGACCAGAAAAGAAAATCTTCCCACCACATAATAATCAAAACACTAAATTTACAGAACAAAGAAAGAATTTTAAAAGCTGCTAGGGAAAAGGGACAAATAACATATAATGGCAAACCTATCAGAATCACACCTGACTTTTCTTCAGAGACTCTAAAAGCCAGAAGGGCCTGGACAGACGTCTTGAAGACCCTAAAAAAACACAAATGCCAGGCTAGACTATTATTCCCTGCAAAACTGTCAATCAACATAGATGGAGAAAACAAGATATTCCATGACAAAGCTAAATTCAAACAATATCTATACACAAATGACCCGACCGGCGGGTCCTAGTAATTCGTGGGGGCGAGGAGGACTACAACCTAAAAAAAGAACGCGCGAGAGAGGGAAAGGACTCAAGGAAGCAATTGCTTGTCAAGATCCATGTATTTGAGCGCAAAGCGCCTTTTTATAATATATTTTACAAGGGGAGGAGGTGAGAGGGGCCAGGTGGTGGGAAAGTACAGAATCTTCTTGGCCTGTGCCCTGGACATTGTATGATCTACCCATTTTTCTCAGAAGACACGGTACACTGCTTTGAATCAATCTGTAACTGCCAACCCATTTTTCTTCAGAAGACACGGTACACTGCTTTGAATCAATCTGTAACTGCCAACCTGGAACTTTGCGGTTGCCAGGCAGTATGAAGCTGCAGGGGACATTGTGCAGGTGGGGAAAGGTAGGGGGTGAGGGTGAGAGGCAAGGGTCTTGGCTTCTGACATCTCCCCCTTCTCAGTTTAAATGGAGAGGATGTCTTGTGATCAATCCCAACTATGTGAATTTAAAATTTTGGAGGTCTAATCGTGGGAGGTCTCGGACAAGTTCACAACCCTAAGACATTGGTGTGAGGTGAGTCACGCCGATGGTCAAAGGCTTTAGGCTAGTGATGATAGGCAATGTCAAGGGACCCTGAGGTGGGTGAGAGGAGGGTGAGGGCCCTGTCTTAGGCTATGTAGGCTGCACCCACTCCCAGCACCATGCACTCCTTTTCGGCTGCATTGGGTGGGCCCCTGGGAAATGGACCTACAATAATCCCATCATCGGGTTAACTCACAGCCGTCCTAATCCCTTTGTGAATGCCCAGGTTATCAGCCGTTTGTCAGCTTGGGGTGTAATATTGTCATAAAGGAAGACTTCCCGATATAGAGGGCCATATCAAAGGCAGGTTTTAGTTTAGGAAAAAGGCCAATTTTTTGTTGGGGTGATCAAGAGGCCAGGCTGCCTAGCGAGAGAAGCGAGGGCAGAGCCAGGTATACCATGAATCCTTCTTGAGGTTGTGGAAGTCTAAGGGTTGGCCGTAGGGGGAGGCAGGGGGGCTGGCAGCTGTGCCAGTCTCTGGCAGAATCACTTCAAGATCTTCTTTAGTCTTTAGTTGATGGTAATGAATTTCGACCAGCTTCTTGATGGAATCAACCTGGTTCTTTTTTTTTTTTTTTAATAATTTATTTTTTATTTCTTCAAGTTACATCTCAATCACAATCCCCTCCCTACTCCCCCCTCCAGTCCCACCCTTCCACCCTCCTCCCCCTCAGCCCCCACATCCTCTTCCCTTCTTTTTTTTTTTTTTTTTTAGTTTAAGGTATTTATTTTCCCCCCAAAAGCTCTCCTTTTCAGCCCAAAAAATGGTTCTTTTTCTTACAACTATAAATACAATACAAAACAACAGAAATAAATAGGCCACAATTATAAGAGTTATATGGTTTAGCATACATTCCCAATGTCCAGTCCATATGTATTTGGCACCTGACTTTAACATTCTACAATCTAACCATCTCCATGTGTTTAAAGTTCTATATCTAACTGAGATTTCATACTAACTTGCCTCATAATTTTAAAAACATCTTCTTAAATCCAGAATGCCCTCTTGATTCCTAAACAACTCAAAATTTAACTATGAGACTCTAGCTATCTATTCTTCAACCACCTCAGAGACCTGAGAGGGATAAATACATCTGATTATATAGGAAGTGCAGGGCCTGCAGCTTCCAAAACTAAAAAATAACATACCAGTGGCTGCCTGGACAGTTCCCATTTTCTCTCCATACATTACAGCATCAATCTTCAGCCATTTGGCCCCATTTCTCTGACAGACATTGGTTGTAGAGCAGGAATTATGAAGGACTTACCTACCCTGTCTTGGCAGAGCTTGGCATCAACCTGGTTCTTAACACAACTTGTGAGATGGTTAAAAGCCCAAGGGCCAAACGAGAGAAGCAAGAAAATGCCAACAAGGGGTCCTAGTAAACTAGGCAACAGGGTGGTGAGCCAAGGAGAGGTAGAGAACCAATTTTGATACCATGACTCTTGTTGTTCTCTGGCTCTTTTTCTTTCTTCTAAACTCTTTTTGACCTTATCCAGACTATTTTGAACAAGGCCTGTCTTATCAGAGTAAAAGCAACATTCTTCTCTGAGGGCCACACAGAGACTCCCTTCCTTAAGGAAGACAAGGTCAAGTCCTCTCCAGTTCTGTAACACTACCTCAGAAACAGAAGCCACAGAATCCTTAAGGTCTTGTATTTCTTCCCTCAAATTATTTAAGTCTTTGTCAATGAGGGATTGGAGATGAGCATAGTAATTATTGGAAGTCACCAAGGAAGCGATACCTGTGCCCACTCCGATAAAACTGATTCCTAGTACAACAGACAAGGTGAGGGCAGTCAGGGGTTTTCTCTTGCTTCTCAGAGAGGGTCCTCGATCTATGAAGGTGAGGAAGGATTCTGGGTCATGAATGAGAAAATGTGGGAGAAAGGTAACAACTACACAGTAATCTCTGGAAGATAAAAAGGTGGGAATGTATATATGAGGGGTCAAGCCAGAAGCACAGGTGAAATATGTACCGTTGGGTGCCAGGGTGAATTGAAAGGTGCCATTAAGGATCAGTGTCTGATTGCACACCGGAATCAAGTCCCTAGCGGGGAGCATGGAGGGTCCTAGGAGGCAGAGGCCTATTCCTGAAATGGAGCTAAGGGTAAGACCTCCTTCAGGTGAAGAACTCCCAAGGAGTCTGTTACTATCATTGGTAAAGGTGGGAGGGGAGAGGATAGCTATTCCCTCGTAGAAGGGAGGAGTAGGTGAAAAGCAAATCCAGCATTCTTTTTTTTTTTTTTACAATTAATTTTTTTCCTTTATTTTTTATTTCTTCAAGTTACATCTCAATCACAGTCCCCTCCCTATTCCCCCTCCAGTCCCACCCTCCCACCCTCAACCCCCCATCCTCTTCCCTTTTTCTTTTTTCTTTTAAGATTAAGGTATATCTTATTTCCCCCTACAGTTTCCCCTTTCAGTCCAACAAATGGCTCTTTCTCTTATAATAATAAATAAAATACAGTACAACAGAGATAATTAGGCCACAGTTATGAGGGTTATATGGCATAACGTACATTCCCAATGACCAGTCCATATGTATTTGGTACTTGACTTTAACATTCTACTATCTAACCATCTCCATGAGTTTAAAGTTCTATATCTG
The DNA here is from genome assembly GCA_907164525.1 of Lophiomys imhausi. Taxonomy (NCBI): domain Eukaryota; kingdom Metazoa; phylum Chordata; class Mammalia; order Rodentia; family Muridae; genus Lophiomys; species Lophiomys imhausi. Next base: position 2,180,986 of record CAJQZJ010010411.1, read on the forward strand.
ACTCAACATTCATACTAATTGGAACACAATTTAAAAAGTATCTTCTTAGATGTATAACACTCTCTTGACTCCTAAACAACTCAAAATTTAATTATGAGACTCTATCTGTTCTTCAATCACATGCCTTTAATCCCAGCACTTGGGAGGCAGAGGCAGGGTTTCTGTGATTTCAAGGCCAACCTGGTCTACAGAGTGGGTTATAAGATAGCCAGGGTTATCCAAAGAAACCTTCTCTTGAAAAAAAATCAGGTATGGGATAAAGGAATTTGAAAAGATAAAAAATATGCATTAGTTTCAAAAGGTCAGGGAAGTATTTGGATTCAATATGCTACTTCCTTATGTTTACAGGGAGCTGGACCCAGGTGACCTTTTGGGACTGGGATTAGCTGTCTCTTGGAGCTGGGCAAAATGAAGAACCATTGAGATGGGAGGGACCATTGAATGGTCATGCAAAACCTTGCTTTTTGGAGGAGGACCCTGGATGGAAGTCACTTGTGCATGGCCACATCACTAGTTAATGGCAGGAGGCAGCCTAGAGGATAGGCCTTGACTCCACTGAGACAGTTTCCTGTCTACATAAGCTCTGAACTGACAGGCACCAGCTGCCTGAGTTTGCTGAAGGACTGACATATTTCACTTGTAGTAGACGTCTTGCCTGCAGTGCTGTTTCTTCTAAGGACACCTGGCTGCTTCTGGCTTGGGGCAGGGATGCGATTTATGGAAATTAGTCTAGTGTTGTAATAAAATTAGCAGTTGTTGGTCACATCCAATGACAGGTGACAATTTTATTCTGAAAGAAGCTAACTCTAAAGTGAGGAAGGGAAAGATTTTTTTTATTTAAATACTTTTTTTTTTCGAGTTACATCTCAGTAACAAACCCCTCACTAATCCCCCTTACTATCCCACCCTTCCACCCTCTTCCCCCCCCCCAGAAGTTTCCCCTTTCAATCCAACATATGGTTCATTCTCTTATAACAGTAAGTATTATACAAAACAACAGATATAAATATGCCACATTTATGAGAGTTAAATGGCCCAGTATACCTTCCCCATGTCCAGTTTATACACATTTGGCCCCTGACTTTAACATTCTACTATCTAACCATCTCCATGAGTTTAAAGGTCTATATGTGACTCAACATTCATACTAACTTGCAACACACTTTTAAGAGTATCTTCTTAGATCTATAACACCCTCTTGATTCCTAAACAACTCAAAATTTAACTATGAGACTCTAGCTGTCTATTCTTCAACCACCTCAGAGACCTGAGAGGGATAAATATATTTGCTTATATAGGAAGTGCAGGGCCTGCAGCTTCCAAAACTAAGAAAGGACATACCAATGACTGCCTGGACAGTTCCCATTTTCTCTCCATACATTCCTGCATCAGTCTTCAGCCTTTGGGTCCTGTTTCTATGACAGACATTTGTTGTAGAGCAGGAATTATGAAGGACTTACCTACCCTGTCTTGGCAGAGTTAGGCTGTCGACTTCCCTGCTACCAAGTTTTGTCCTTTTTGGACAGCAGTCTGTCTGCAGTTGGTGCAAGGGGTTTTTTCATGCCAAGAGATAGGCTTGCCACAAATTCAACCATCTTACAGTGGAGGTTCTTCGATGCTTATCTTCTACTTGGAGTAGAATAGGGGGTGCTGTCAGGAGCTGATATGTCTCGATATCAAAAAAAATCTTGATTTAAGATAACATCTTTGAATGCCATATTCTGCAGATCTCTTGGGGTTTTTGAAGATGCCCTATCTATCTCTTGTATTTAGAAAAGCAAATGTTGCTTGTCTCTTAGCAACTTGATTACTGGGTAGTTTAGAGAATATCTGTGATAGACTGTCATAGTAGCTAACAAAGTGACATGTTTGCATGACTAGGAGTTTGTTTTACTTAACTATCCTAGACCGTTTTAGACGGTTGGTATTAAGAGGTCAGAGCTTCACATTTTATTTTTAAGTATCTCTAGGTATGATACCATTAGGAAGCGTTACCTTTAAATTTGTATCAATATACAAAGATCTATTCAATTGTGGTTAAATATACTCTTAATTATGTATCAATATACAAAGATCAATGCCTATGTAGCCCAATACAATCTTAATATTACGTCCATATGCAAGGGTCAATACCATTGTGGCCAACTATAATCTTAATTTTGTATCAATATACAAAGATCAATACCGATGTAATCCAGTACAATCTTATTTTTGCACAATAAACAATGGTCAATACCACTTTAGCCAAATAAACTACTAATTTTGTATCAATATACAAAGGTATATGGGCATATTCAATAATCTTCCCCTTCTTCTTGGACCTTCCTGTGCTATGTCTATATCTCATTTTTCTCAAGCCCATGCACTCCTACATGGGAGAGGAAGAAGGATACAGAAAAGGAAAAGTAGGAAGTCCCTGGGGCTAACCTCCAAAACCCATTAAACAGGACCATTTATCAGCTTGTAGTCTCTTCCCCTAAATATCAGAGTTTTCAGTTATCCTTCAAATAACCAAAAAGAAGGGCGGTGAAACACCTTCCCCACCTTCTGGGCATGGGACATCGCTCTCTTAAAGTGACTTCCTGCTGATTTGGGACATAGTAGACCTGTTTGGGGCCCGAACCCAAATGGAAAAAATGGTTTAAAATGTTAGTACACTCCTTTTATGTTCAGTCTTTCTGTTCTCAGCTGTTTAGATGACCTAAGGGGTTTGTAGGCAGAAGCTGATCTTGCAGGCTTCACTGAGGTTCCTGTCGGGGCATTGTGTAGAGCTGAACGGTGCCAGTGACATTGGATTGCTTTGGTGGTTGCAGGCCCCCGATGGAGACAGCTATTGAGGAAGTCGGCCAGGCAGAATCAACTGGGTCACTCATCCTCCTTGATGCCTGATTCTGCTCTCTGCTGAGGTTTTTGCTGTCCAGCCGTCTCCGGGCTCGCCTAATGGACGCTTCGATTCTCCTGGAACGATAAGAACGGAGCCCTGCCCCAATCCCAACCCTACGACAATTGCCCTCTTTTTTGGGGGGGGGGGGGGGGGCTAGGTAGTACTTCTCCTGAAGCAAATTTGGCCTTCTGACAACATTCAAAGCGTTATCTTTCAATCCGGGTTAAAGAAGAAATCATTCTGTCACCTTGGAGCTAAACCAGCTCTAGTGTATATATTTTGAGATCCCAAAGGACAATCTGCCTGCATCGAGAAGGCCTTTTGTAAGTAGCCTCCAAACCTAGGTCCCTCCAAATCCCATGTGTGTGTCTCTGAATTCTAATTATTGGGATCAGGGACCTGTATTTCCCATCTGAAGGGATCAAAGATGTGTTCCACCACTCCTGGATCGAAGTCTTCCTCTATTTTAGAGTTTGCCCTGCATCAGGCTGACCCTGAGCTCCGGGATCTGCCCCTTTCTGTCTCCACTGTGCTGGGAGCTGGAGCCAAGGGTGTACTCTTCTTGAATGGTGGGACCAAGAGTATACACCCTCACCACCCCGCTCCGTATGACTCCAGAATACATAAGACCACCAACTCTACGGTGCTCCCCCCCCCTCCGTCTCCGCTGAAGTCAAAGGCTTGGGCCAATACCAAAATCCTCTTGTATTTTACCTTAGCTGCACGTCTTCTCTACACCTGGAGGTCTGCAAAACCAGGCCGAATGGCTGTATCCTCTATTCCATTCACAGTGTTTCAGCCCTGACCCCTGCCTTTTTTTCTTTTTTTTTTTTTAGTTAATAAATTTATTTGTTTGTTGCTTCAGGTTACATCCTTATCATATTGTCCTCTTTTCCCGCTTCCCAGCCCCACCCTCCCATGCTCTACCCCCTGATCCTTCCGTCTTGTTCCTCTGGGGTGGAGTGTCCCTGCCTAACAGTCTTTCACCACAGATCAGGAGTCATATGAGGGCCAAGAGCCTCTTCATTCACCGGGGGCCTACGAGGCAGTACTGCCAGTGAAAGGTGTCTCCTTGTTACTGGGGGAATACAAAAAAAAAGACCAACAAACACACAAACC
>CAJQZJ010010411.1:2185388-2214835 GCA_907164525.1 Lophiomys imhausi
ATTTCTGATTTTGTTGATTTGTGTTCTTTCCCTTTGCCTTTTAGTTACTTTGGCTAGGGGTCTGTCTATTTTATTGATTTTCTCAAAGAACCAACTCTTGGTTTCATTGATTCTTTGTATAGTTCTTTTTGATTCTAAGTTTTTGATTTCAGCCCTAAGTTTGATGATTTCCTGCCTTCTGCTCTTCTTGGGTGTGTTTGTTTCTTTTTTTTTCCAATTCACCCAGCTTACCTGTTAGTTCACTAATATGAGCTGTCACAATTTTCTTTTTGAAAGCACTTAGTGCTATGAACTTTCCTCGTAGCACAGCTTTCAATGTATCCCATAGGTTTGGGTATGTTGTGTCTTCATTGTCGTTGGATTTTAAGAAGTCTTTGATTTCCTTCTTTATTTCTTTCCTGATCCAGTCGTCATCCAGTAAGGAGCTGTTCAATTTCCATGTGTGTGTAGGCTTTCTGTTGATTCTTTTGCTGTTGAAGACCAGCTTTATTCCGTGGTGGTCTGATAAGATACAAGGTGTTATTTCAATTTTCTTGTATCTATTGAGACTATCCTTTTGACCAACTATGTGGTCGATTTTGGAGAAGGTTCCGTGGGGTGCTGAGAAAAAGGTGTATTCTTTTGTGTTTGGGTGAAACGTTCTGTAGATATCTGTTAGGTCCATTTGTTTCATGATCTCTGTTAGCCTCAATATTTCGCTGTTTGTCTTCTGTCTTGATGATCTGTCCTTTGTTGTGAGTGGGGTGTTGAAGTCTCCCACTACTAATGTGTTGTGATCGACATGCTCTTTAAGTTTTAGAAGTGTTTCTTTTATGAAAGTAGGTGCCTTTGTATTTGGGGCATAGATGTTCAGTATTGAGATTTCCTCTTGATGAATATTCCCTTTAATGAGTATATAGTGCCCTTCTTTGTCTTTCTTCATTAACTTCAGTTGGAAGTCTGTTTTGTTTTATATTAGGATGGCTACTCCAGCTTGCTTCCTGGGTCCATTTGCTTGGAAAACCTTTTCCCAGCTCTTTATTCTGAGGCAGTGTCTATCTTTCGTTGTTAGATGTGTCTCTTGTATACAGCATAAGGAAGGGTCTTGCTTGCGGATCCACTCTGTAAACCTATGTCTTTTTATTGGGGAGTTGAGTCCATTGATGTTGATGGATATTAGTGACCTGGGGTTGTTATTTCCCATTAGTTTGGTATAGGTGGTTGTCCTGTGCCTCTTTTGGTTTAGTTGCTGAGGGGTTTTCTATTCCCTTTGTTTTCTTGGGTGGAGTTTTCTTCTCTGGGTTGGGATTTTCCTTCTAGGATTTTCAGTAGGGCTGGGTTTGTGGGTAGATATTGTTTAAATTTGATTTTGTCATGGAATATCTTGTTTTCTCCATCTATGTTGATAGAGAGTTTTACTGGGTAAAGTAGTCTGGCTGGGTACCTATGATCTCTCAGGACTTTTAGTATATCTGACCAGGCCCTTCTAGCTTTTAACGTTTCTGAGGAGAAGCCAGGTGTAATTCTGATGGGTCTGCCATTGTATGTGACTTGACCTTTTTCTCTTACAGCTTTTAATATTCTTTCTTTGTTCTGTACATTTGGTGTTTCAATTATTATGTGGCGAGAGGAGTTTCTTTTCTGGTCTAATCTGTTTGTTGTTCTGTAAGCCTCTTGGATTTTTATTGGCATCGCTTTTTTCAGGTTTGGGAAGTTTTCCTCTATGATTTTGTTGAAGATATTTCCTGGACCTTGGAGTCGGGAGTCTTCTCTTTCCTCTATACCTATAATTCTTAGGTTCCGTCTTTTCATTGAGTCCTTGATTTCTTGGATGTTGTTGGTGAGAGATTTTTTAGCCTTCTCATTTTCTTTGGATTTTGTACTGATTTCTTCCACTGAATCTTCCATGCCTAAGATCCTGTCTTCCATCTCTTGCATCCTATTGTTGATACTCACATCCGTAGTTCATGTTCTCTTCCCTTGGTACTCCACTTCCTCTTTTAACTCTGACTGTGTTTTCTTTATTGTTTCTATTTCTATTTTCATGTCTTGTATGGTTTTGTTCGTTTTGTACATTTCCTTCTCCAGCTTGCTTGTTTTTGTATGAAAGTCTTTCATGGCTTTTTCCTTTTCCTGTTCAAGCTCTGTCACCTTGGCTTGGAGCTCTTTAATGGTGTTGTTCCTTGTTTTGACTTGTAGAATTGTGGCATCTTTGAATTCCTTCATAGATTTAAGTTCTTCTTGCAGGGACTCTATCACTTTCCATAATGCAGAATTGTCAATGTTTTCATGTGTTTCTGTTGGTGTGTGGTCATCCGAATTGGATGAGCTAGGATAATTCTGCTTTGTTGGAGTCATATTTCCTTGATTTCTATTTTTCTTTTTTGACCTTTGGCCATTGGATGCGTTTAGCTGTCTGTTTTCTGTGCTTGGAACCACAGTGGATGATTTGGTGCAGGGGACGAGTTACTTGGCTATCTGTCGTTGCTTACATGGTGATTTCAGGGTCACTGTGCTTTTAATCGCCTGAGGCACTGTGAGCTGGTGCAGCCTATTCCCAGTTTGTGAGTAATGGACCAGGATTGTTTCACTGCTCCCAATTCAGACTTCTGTATGTTGCACTCTGAGTTATCAGCCTGTAATGGTTCTGATGGTATGGACCTGTTTGCCCAGGCACAGATTGTGTGGGCTTTGTTTGTCGTCACGGAGGCTGACAGGGTCTGGCTCCACACCTAATATGTCTGGATTTTCCAGAATACAGCTATGGTCCTAATTTCTGGTTTCTCACTAGGCTTCTTGCCACAGGGCTGGCCTCTGTGCCTGATTCCCTTCCTGTCTGTGCTGCCACAGGTCCCCCTCCCTGGCTGCTAGGCTTTGGGTACCCAAAGCCCCGGATCCTCCGGCCGTCTGAGTGATCCTCTCGCCCCAGCAGCTCAGCCATGGGTGCACGGATCATTGGCCCGCCCACGCCTGTCTCTCTCCCCAGTTGACCTGCCGTGGGTTCACGGGGATTTGGCCCTGCCAGCCGGACTCCCTCCCCAGCTGCGCTGCTGTAAGTGCTCGGGATTCGGCCCCTCCCACCCGCCTTTGTGTTCCCGTCTTCCCGAGCTCTCTCGGAACCTCCCGCCCTCAGCTTCACGAGCGGCTGCGGACCACCCACTGAGCCCCCCTGTTTGTTCCTTGCTAAGCCTTCCACTATCTCGCAAAGTTTTTTAGTGGGTATAAGTTCTACCTGAGGTGTGGGGAGCCCAATAGGCCAGCGATCCATGGCCAAGTGGACCCTGATTCTGCCTGCTGTAAGTTGGGATCAATCTTACCAGGCGCCTCTCCAAATGGGAGTTCCTGAATCCTGGGTTTAGTGGCTTCCATGTCTGCGAGAGATGGGGAGAGAGCCTTGCCCTGGGACTTTTAACAGTCCCTTGGGAGCTGTGAGTGTTCCGGGGGGGAGGGGGGGTCTAGCCACTCCGGTTTTTGCACAGTGCCCAATAACTCTGTGTTTTTTTATGGCTCTTTTTTCCCTGCGTTCAAAATGAGTCAGTGTAGGTCGCCGCTATCTTGGCCCGCCCCCCCAAATCCAGCATTCTTGATAGTTAGGATTGCTGGTGTGTGGATAGCTTCAAGAGAAGCATTTACCAAGGAAACAATGAGGTCAGCAAAACTAAGAGGGCCCTTAGGAACAGTGGGCTGAAACATGGTAGTCAAAGGTGTCAAGGGAGAGGATGAGGGCAAGGCACCAGGGGTGGCGACCGTGGGTTTGGAGACTTTGGGGGCTGGATTGAGAGGCTTTGAAGGTTGTTGTAAAACAGGATTGGGACCTACAGCGGCAATATTTTTATTGGGGATAGTCTTAAGAAGCTTTATTTTAAAGGTGAGCCCTGGGTCTGAACAGCCAAGTGACCAACTAGTGCACTCTCTCAGACGTAAGCCCCATGTGAATCCTTTGGTAGTCCAATCCTTTGTCTTCCCCTTTTCAGTAAAGGAAATGAGGAGGGGGGAACACCACTTATTTTCACATTAGGATTTTATAGAGTTGGGCGTGGTTGTACTTAATTTATTTTGTAAATACTTAGGAAGAAATTTTCTCTGTAGGGTAATATAATCCCAGGAGGAGGTGGGCTTCCAATATGCATCCCCCGTGGTCTCACAGCCCCAGGATGCACAGTAAAAGTCAGAAAGATAGGCGCATCTGTAGTTCTGGGAACGATCTCTGTGAGTGGGGCTAGGGAATACATAAAGGCCAGACGCATCGTCGGCCAAAGAGGCTCTTTTAATATGAGAATTACAGCCGGCTAGGTGGCCATCATAATTGGTGTCTACAGTATCAACTGGCTTCTCCAGGGGCCAAAAATGAGAGGGGGTTTGGTGTGGCCCTGTCTGGCTGTTCCCCGAGGCCAGCAGGAAGGAGACTGGCTGAGGGGAACACTGGCTGGCTCCACATCCCATTTCCCGGAAGGGGAGGGAGGGGATTGCCCAGAATATCAGTTTTGGAGCGGCAGGAATTAGCCCAGTGTTTGCCTCACTTGCAGCGAGGGCAATGGGTCGTTGGGGGTGGACGCTCTACCCTTAGCTGAGGGTGGGGTAGAGTTATAAGTTTACCTTGAGGGCACTGTTTAACAAAATGACCCAGTTGACCACATTTGAAACAGGCGGACCCGGTGGCCCCACCACTAGTGGCTGCTCCCATAGCCAGATGGATGGCTTGTGAGACCTTTTGGGCAAAGGGATCGACATCTCTGCAGATACGGATCATTTCATCCAAGTCTTTATCTTTATATTTTCCTCGAAGGGCAGTCCTACAGGCAGAGTTAGCATTTTCATAAGCAAGCTGTTGGAGAAGTTTATTTTCTCCCTGGCCAGGTCCCAAGGACCTCTGAGCTGCCTCTAGGAGGTGAGCAACAAAATCTGAAAACCCTTCTTGATTGCCTTGAGTGATCTTAGTCAAGGGAGAAAGAACAGAGCCTTTTATGGGAATGGCTCTCCAGGCGCTCATAGCTGCTGAAGGGGACTGAGCTAAGAGACCCAGAGAAAAAAATTGTTTTTGTATTTGGTTAGAGGCATATTTTTCTCGACCTAGGAGTTTATCAAGCATCCACTTGTTGGAGGGTGAGCGTGTGCTCGAGAGATTGGCTTGTGCCTGAGACCTGCAGCGGTCGGCCCAATCAGCCTGCCAAAAAAATGAAACTGTCCCCGAGTCAGGACTGACTGGGTGACAGTGAGCCATTCATTGGGAGTTAAGTATCCGCCTCCACCGAGACTCTCAAGGAGGGAGAGAGTGAAGGGGGCATTGGGGCCATAATTTCTAACGGCCGAATTTAACTTTTCAAGATGTTTAAAACAGAGTTTTTTAAAGACTGTGGGGTTACTTGTATCTTTGTTATCACTTTCATTATCAATTTCTGAATTGGGCTCATCCTCAGAGGAATCAGCCTCAGTCTCGGGCCGGGGAACGGATGTTCGAGAGGGCTTGTGAGAAGGACAAGAAGAGGAAGAAGGCACAAGGCGGGAAGGGGTGGGTGTGACAGACATGGAGGAGGGGGGATGCCGAACACAGGACCAAGCGGCTGGGGGAAGCGGTGGAGTCTGTCAGAACTCAGAATCAGAAGCTGCGAGTGCCTGCAAGGGAGGAACCTGTGACCGGGTGACTGGAAAGGCTAGGTGGAGGGAATCTGGAGGAGGGGCAGAGGAAGAACAAAGGACTGAGAGACGCGAAACTTGTTTTTGGAGGCAGAGGATGTCTGTCAGTTCACGAATCTGAGAAGCAAGGCAGTCTCGCATATCAGAAAGAGAGTTAGGCAAGGTGATAGGGAAGGTCAGAAAGGCAGAAGGCGCCTTGAGAGGAGGCCAGTCAGGACTGTGATAGCAGGTGGCTTCATCCTCAAGGGAGGCGGCATCACAGGGCCCAAAGGCTCTGGGTCGGGGAGAGCAGCCAGAGCTGTCGGCTGAGAGGGTGGCAGAGGAGAAGAAGAATGTTGTTTAATAGGAAGGCAGGGAGGGCAGAGGGAAGCAGATTTTTGAAGGACAGGGTTGCAAAGGTGAGTGGAAGAGGGAGTCTGCAGGTCAGAGAGAGCTGGAAAATCAAAAGGAGGAGGCTCGAGAGAATGCAAATCTGGATAAAGGCGAGGCAGATCAGAAGGAGGGGAGTCCCGTTCAGGGGGGATGTCTATAAGAGTGAAAGGAACGCAGGCCTGAGACGGAGACTGAGAGGGGCAGGTAGAATTAGGCCAAGACTGTGACAAAAAGTACTCAGCAACAGACAAAAGCTGTCGTTTGCCTATATCTTTGTCTGCATCTTCAATAATGTCCATAATAATACCCCAGAAAGAGAAAATTGTCACAGGAAGAGGAGTATTGTCTTCATTTTTAATTTTTTCATTTAACTCACGGCCTACCTTTTGCCATTTTTTGGATGAATAGTAGGACCATCTATTATGAACCACGGACAGTTTTTATCAATAAACACAAAGAAATTTATAAGATCCTTCTTTTTAACCCTTATTCCTCTCTCTCTGAGTGTATGTTTGAGGTCCTTAATGAAGGAAGCCTCCTTTGACAGAGAATGGCCCATTCTTATGGGATGGAAATGAAAAATAGACTCACTCAAGGACGACAGGTCACGGGTGACAATAGCTGTCTCGCTCAATCTTAATGTCGTGTACACGCTTCGTCGAGAGTCCATCCGGAGGGGTCCGTGCCTCAAGCCCCATGTTGGGCGCCACGTGACCCTACCCGCGGGTCCTAGTAATTCGTGGGGGCGAGGAGGACCGCAACCTGAAAAAAGAACGGGCGAGAGAGGGAAAGGACTCAAGGAAGCAATTGCTTGTCAAAAGCTGTGTATTTGAGCGCAAAGCGCCTTTTTATAATATGTTTTACAAGGGGAGGAGGTGAGAGGGGCCAGGTGGTGGGAAAGTACAGAATCTTCTTGGCCTGTCCCCTGGAACATTGTGTGGTCTACCTATTTTCCTCAGAAGACACAGTACACTGCTTTGAATCAATCTGTACCTGCCAACCCTGAACTTTGCAGTTGCCAGGCAGTATGAAGCTGCAGGGGACATTGTGCAGGTGAGGAGAGGTACGGGGTGAGGGTGAGAGGCGAGGGTCTTGGCTTCTGACACACAAATCCAGCTCTACAGAAGATGTTGGAAGGAAAACTTCAACCCAAAGAGGTTAACTACGCACAAGAAAGCACAGGAAGCAAACAGCATGCCTGCAGCAAAACCAAAAGAAAAGAATCTCACTCACACACTATTTCCACCAACATCAAGATGGCAGGAAGTAACAATCACTGATCATTAATGTCTCTCAACATCAATGCACTTAATTCCCCAATAAAAAGGCACAGGCTAGCAGAATGGATGTGAAAACAGAATCCCACATTCTGCTGTTTACAAGAAACACACCTCAGCAAAAAAGATAGACATTATCTCCAAGTAAAGGGCTGAAAAAAGATATAACAAGCAAATAGACCCAAGAAAAAAACCTGGAGTAGCAATTCTAGTATGCAACAAACTGGACTTTCAACCAACATTAATCAAAAGAGATGGGGAAGGACACTATATACTCATCAAAGGAAAAATCCACCAAGATGAAATTTCAATACTAAACATCTATGCCCCAAATGTAAGACCACCCACATTCATTAAAGAAACACTACTGAAGCTCAAATCCCACATTGAACCTCACACATTAATAGTGGGAGACTTCAACACACCACTCTCACCACTGGACAGATCAACAATGCAGAAACCAAACAGAGAAATAATGAACCTCACAGATGTCATGAATCAAATGGACCTAATTGATATCTACAGAACATTTCACCCCAAAACAAAAGAATACACTTTCTTCTCGGCATCTCACGGAACCTTCTCCAAAATTGACCATATAGTCGGTCACAAAGCAAGCCTCAACAGATACAGGAAAATTGAAATCACTCCTTGTAATTTATCAGACCATCATGGAATGAAGCTAGGCTTCAACAATAACAAAAACAACAGAGTGCCTGAAAAACATGGAAACTGAACAACTCTCTCCTCAATGACCTCTGGGTAAGGGAAGAAATAAAAAAAGAAATTAAAGTCTTCTTAGAACTCAATGAAAATGAAGCCACAACATACCCAAACTTATGGGACACATTGAAAGCAGGGCTAAGAGGAAAGTTTATAGCACTAAGTGCCTTCAAAAAGAAACTGGAGAATTCCTATACTAGCCACGTAAAAGCACACCTGAAAGAACTAGAACAAAAAGAAGCAAACACTCCCAAGAGGAGCAGATGAGAGGAAATTATCAAACTCAGGGCTGAAAACAACAACTTAAAAACAAAAAGAACAATACAAAGAATTGACAAAACCAAGAGCTGGTTCTTTGAGAAAATCAACAAAATAGACAAGCCGTTAGCTAAATTAACTAAAAGGCAGAGGGAAAATACCCAAATCAACAAAATCAGAAATGAAAAGGGGGAAATAACAACAGACATTGAGGAAATCCAAAGAATGGTTAGGTCCTACTTCAAAAACTTGTACTCCACAAAATTGGAAAATCTAAATGAAATGGATGATTTTCTTGATAGATTCCACCTACCAAGGTTAAATCAAGAACAGGTAAACAAATTAAACAGTCCTATAACCCTTAAGGAAATAGAAGAAGTCATTAGAAGTCTTCCAACCAAAAAAAGCCCAGGCCCAGATGGTTTCAGCACAGAATTCTACCAGACATTCAAAGAAGAGCTAACATCAATATTCTTCAAACTCTTCCAAAACATAGAAACAGAAGGAATACTGACAAACACATTCTAGGAGGCCACAGTTACCCTGATACCTAAACCTCACAAAGACCCAACGGAGAAAGAAAATTTCAGACCAATTTCCCTTATGAACATGGATGCAAAGATACTTAATAAAATACTCGCAAACCGGATCCAAGATTACATCAAAATATCATACACCATGATCAAGTAGGCTTCATCCCAGGGATGCAGGGGTGGTTCAACATTAGAAAATCCATCAATGTAATCCACCACATACACAAGCTGAAAGAAAAGAACCACATGATCATCTCATTGGATGCTGAAAAAGCTTTTGACAAAATACAGCACCATTTCATGATAAAAGTCTTAGAGAGATCAGGCATACAAGGACCATATTTAAACATAATAAAGGCAATTTACAGCAAGCTAATAGCCAACATCAAACTAAATGGAGAGAAACTTAAAGCATTTCCTCTAAAATCAGGGACAAGGCAAGGCTGCCTACTCTCTCCATATCTCTTCAACATAGTACTTGAAGTTTTAGCTAGAGCAATAAGACAACTAAAAGCGATCAAGGGGATACAAACTGGAAAGGAAGAAGTCAAAGTATCCCTATTTGCAGATGATATGATAGTATATATCAATGAACCCAAAAATTCCACCAGAGAACTTCTACAGCTGATAAACTCCTTCACCAAGGTGGCCGGACACAAAATGAATTCAAAAAAATTAGTAGCCTTTCCTTACACAAAAGATAAATGGGCTGAGAAAGAAAGAAGGGAATCAACACCCTTCACAATAGCCACAAATAATATAAAATACCTGGGGGTAACTCTAACCAAGCAAGATAAAGACCTGTATGATAACAACTTCAAGTCCCTGAAGAAAGAAATTGAAGAAGATATCAGAAGATGGAAAGATCTACCTTGTTCATGGATAGGTAGGATCAACATAATAAAAAATGGTAATCTTACCAAAAGAAATATACAGAATCAATGCAATTCCTATCCAAATACCAACTCAATTTTTTACAGATCTGGAAAAAAACAATTCTCAACTTCATATGGAATAACAAAAGACCCTGAATAGTTAAATCAATCATGTACAATAACAGAACATCTGGAGGTATCACCATCCCAGATTTCAAGCTGTACTACCTGGCAATAGTAATAAAAACAGCATGGTACTGTTATAGAAATAGACCAGTTGACCAATGGAATCGAATTGAAGACCCAGAAATAAACCACACACCTACGGTCACTTAATTTTTGATAAAGAAGCCAAAAACATACAATGGAAAAAGGAAAGCATCTTCAATAAATGGTCCTGGTCTAACTGGATGTCAACATGTAGAAGAATGCAAATAGATCCATACTTATCACCCTGTATAAAACTTGAGTCTAAGTGGATCAAGGACCTCAACATAAATTCAGACACATTAACATTAATAGAAGAGAAAGTGGGGAAAAGCCTTGAACTCATTGGCACTGGTAGCAACTTCCTGAATAGAACACCAATAGCTCAGGCACTAAAACAAACAATCAATAAATGGGACCTTATAAAATTGAAAAACTTCTGTAAGGCAAAGGACACTGTCCTTAGAACCAAACGACAGCCTACAGACTGGGAAAGGATCTTCACCAACCCAACATCCGACAGAGGGTTAATATCCAAAATAAATAAAGAACTGAAGAAATTAAACACCAAAAAAATCAAATAACCCCATCAATAAATGGGGTACAGAGCTAAATCGAGAATTCACAGAAGAGGAATCTCTAAAGGCTGAGAGGCATTTGAGGAAATGTTCAAGATCTTGGGTCATCAAGGAAATGCAACTTAAAACAACTCTGAGATTCCATCTCACAACTGTCAGAATGGCTAATATCAAAAGCTCAAATGATAGCACATGCTGGCAAGGATGTGGAGAAAGGGGAACACTCTCCCATTGCTGGTGGGACTGCAAACTTGTGCAACCACTTTGGAAATCAATCTGGAGATATCTTAGAAAATTGGGAATAAATCTACCTCAAGACCCAACCATACCCCTCTTGGGCATATATCCAAAAGATTCGAAATGAAACCACAAGGACATTGCCTCAAAAATGTTCATAGCAGCTTTATTTGTAATAGCCAGAAATTGGAAACAACCCAGATATCCTTCAACTGAAGAATGGATAAAAAAAACTGTGGTACATTTACACAATGGAATACTACACAGCTATCAGAAACCAGGAAATCATGCAATTCGAAACAAATTGGATGGAACTAGAAAAGCTCATCCTAAGTGAGCTGATGCAGTCCCAGAAAGATAAACATGGTATGTATTCCCTTATAGATGGATATTAACCACATATCAGAGGATAACTATCCTACAACCCACACACCCAAATAGATAGGAACCTAGCATATCTATCCTAGGAAAAATTCTACCCACCAGTGAGTCATGGAATCTGCTGCAGGTTAGTGGAACACCACACCCTAGATGGTGTGCCTTATCAAGCTCCAGTATAAGTGGAAGCTCTTGGCCCTCACATGATGCAAGATCTGAGGGAGTATCATATGTGAGGGTCCACCTCATCTGAGGAGAAGGAGAGTCCCAAGTAGAGGAACAAGGAGGGAGGGAGGGAAGGAAGGAGGGAGGGAAGGAGAGAGGGAGGGAAGGAGAGAGGAAGGAAGGGGCCAGGAGAGGAGGAGGGAGGAAACTATGTTCTAGAAGTAAATAACATTTTTTAAGAAAAGAGTTAATAAGCTTAAAAATATAATAAAAATACAATATAAAAGTTTCAAAATATAATTTACCAAAGGTATAATTGCCTTACTTGCATGAAAGGAAAATGGACTTAATTTCAGATTAGAATATTAGACTGCAGGTGGCCACAGAGATTAAACAAACTTGATAGCAGCTTAAAAGTTCTTTTTTTTTTGTTACAGGTATAGGATATTTCCATAATTTGGCATTAAAAAGCAGGTAACAGGTTTAAAACACTGTAAATAAATTAAAGGTGACAGCTGTTCAACCTGCTTTTACAAACCTCCAAGAGTTGAAAAAACTTTGAGCTAAGGTAAAATAATGCATGGTGTTAGCCCATGCCTTTACCTCCAGCAGAGACAGGAGAATCACTATAGAGTTAGTTGTCTTATAAATTCTAGAGTTACAAGAAACAGGGTGGTGATGGTGCACACCATTACTCCCATCATTGGAGTAGAATACACCCTTAATCCCAACACACTAGAGACAGAAACAGACAGATCTCAGAGCTCAAGGTCAGCCTGATACAAAACAAGCTCTAAACAGAGAAAAACTTTGATCCAGGGGTGGAGGAGCACATCTTTAATCCCATCAGTTGGGAACCACATGTCTTTGACCCCAAAACTTAGAATGCAGAGACAGGCACATAGGATTTGGAAGGATTTAAGTTTAAAAGCTACTTACAAAAGGCAGGCTGCAATTCAAACAAATTGTCCTTTGAGATCTCAAAATATATACACTAAAGGTTTGTTTAGCTCCAAAATATCAAAATAATTTCTTCTTTAATCCAGATTGAAAGGTAATACTTTACATATTGTCAAAAAAACAAATTTGCTCCAGGAAAAATATTACCTGACCCTCCCCCCCAAAAAAAGGTAATTGTCCCAGAGTTAGGATTAGGCCAGGGCTCTGTTCTTATCTTTCCAGGATATTTAAAGCATCCATTCAAGGAATCCAGGGACAACTGGACATCGGAAACCTCAGCAGAAAACAGATCAGACACCAAAGAAGACGAGTGACCCAGATGATCCAGCATTGCAGACTTCCTCAATAGCAGTTTCCTCAAAAGTCTACAACCACAACAACTCAAAATCGGTAAGTGACCCGACCCGCGGGTCCTAGTAATTCGTGGGGGTGAGGAGGACCACAACCTGAAAAAAGAACGGGTGAGAGAGGGAAAGGACTCAAGGAAGCAACTGCTTGTCAAGAGCCATGTATGTGAGTGCAAAACGCCTTTTTATAATATGCTTTACAAGGGGAGGAGGTGAGAGGGGCCAGGTGGTGGGAAAATACAGAATCTTCTTGGCCTGTGCCCTGGACATTGTATGATCTACCCATTTTTCTCAGAAGACACGGTACACTGCTTTGAATCAATCTGTAACTGCCAACCCATTTTTCTTCAGAAGACACACTGCTTTGAGTCAATCTGTGACTGCCAACCCAAAACTTTGCGGTTGCCAGGCAGTATGAAGCTTCAGGGGACATTGTGCAGGTGGAGAGAGGTAGGGGGTGAGGGTGAGAGGCGAGGGTCCTGGCTTCTGACAGGTAAGATCGTTCAGCTCCACAGACTGCTCCAGCCAAAACTTCAGTAAAGCTCTGAAGATCAGCTTCTGTCTATGAACTCCATAGGACATCTAAATAGCTGAGTACAAAGGGACTGAACATCAAATGATTCTATTAACATTTTTAACCATTTTTTCCATTCTTATTTGGGCCCCAAACAGGTTTACTAAGTCCCAAATCAGCAGAAAGTCATTTTAAGAGAACAACATCCCATCCCCAGAAGGTGGGGAGGGCATTCCCCCCCCCTTTGGTTATTTGATGGATAATAGAAAATTTTGTTATTTAGAGGAAAAGACTACAAGCTGTTAAATGGTCTTGTTAAATGGGTTTTGGAGGTTAGACCCAGGGACTTCTCCCTTTTTATTTTCTGTATCCATCCTTCTCTCCTATGTAGGAGTGAACAGACTTGAGAAAAATGGGACATAGACATAGTATAGGAAAGATCAAGAAAAAAGGACAGATTATTGAATATTGCCTTATACCTTTTTATATTGATACAAAATTAATAATATATTTGGCTAAATTGGTACTGATCATTGTATATTAATGCAAAATTAAGATTGTATTGGGCTACATCGGTATTGATCTTTGTATATTGATACAAAATTAAGAATATATTTGGCCACATTTATAATGATCTTTGTATATTGATATAAAATTAAGGGACACGCTTCTTAAAGGTATTGTTCCTAGTAATGCTTAAAAATGAAATGTTAAGTTTTGACCTCTTGCTACCAACTGTCATAAACTGTTAAGGATAATTAAGAAATGCAAACTAATAGTCATGCAAACGTGTCATTTTTTTAGTTACTGTGACAGTCTATCACAGTTATTTTCTAAGCTACTCAGAAATCAAGTTGCTAAGAGACATAAATATTTGCTTATCTAAACATAAGAGGTAGATAGGGCATCTTCAAAAACCTCCAGAGATCTGCAGAATATGGCATTCAAAGATGTTTTCTTAACTTAAGATTTTTTGATATTGAGACATGTCAGCTCCTGACAGCACCCCCATTCTACTCCAAGTAGAAGATGAGCATCAAAGAATCTCCAGTGGGAGATGATTGAATTGGTGGTAAGCCTTTCTCATGACAAGATAAACCCCTTGCTTCAACTGTAGACAGACTGCTGTCCAAAAAGGACAAAACTTGGAAGCAGGTAAGTCGACAGCCTAGCTCTGCGAAGACAGGGTAGGTAAGTCCAGCTGAAAATTGATGCTGTAATGTATGGAGAGAAAATGGGAACTGTCCAGGAAGCCACTGGTATGTCATTTCTTAGTTTTGGAAGCTGTAGGCCCTGCACTTCCTATATAATCAGATATATTTATTCCTCTCAGGTCTCTGAGGTGGCTGAAAAATAGATAGCTAGAGTCTCATAGTTAAATTTTGAGTTGTTTAGGAATCAAGAGGATGTTCTGGATCTAAGAAGATATTTTTAAAATTGTGAGAAAAGTTAGTATGAAAGCTGAGTTAGATATAGAACTTTAAACTCATGGAGATGGTTAGATAATAGAATGTTAAAGTCAGGTGCCAAATACATATGGACGGGACATTGGGAATGTATACTAAGCCATATAACTCACATAATTGTGGCCTATTTATTTCTATTGTTTTGTATTGTATATATAGTTATAAGAAAAACAACGATTTTTTGACTGAAAGGGAGAGGTGTTGCGGGGAAAAAGAAATACCTTGAACTAAAAAAAAAAAAGGGAAGAGGATGGGGTTTGAGGGGGAGGAGGGTGGAAGGGTGGGACTGGAGGGGGAGTAGGGAGGGGATTGTGATTGAGATGTAACTTGAAGAAATAAAAAATAAATTATTAAAAAAAAAAACTCTTCTAAAGCTTAAATCACACATCAATCCCCACAGATTAGTAGTGGGAGACTTCAACACCCCCCTCACAACAATTGACAGGTCATCAAGACAGAAATCAAACAGAGAAATGAGTTTAACAGAGATCGTGGACCAAATGGACCTAAAAATATCTACAGAACATTTCACCCAAAAACAAAAGAATACACCTTCTTCTCAGCACTGCATGGAACTTTCTCCAAAATCGACCACATAGTTGGACACAAAGCAAGCCTCAACAGATACAACAAAATTGAAATAACCCCTTCTACCTTGTCAGACTACCATGGAATAAAGCTGGACTTCAACAACAGAAATAACAGAAAGCCTACACACTCATGGAAACTGAACAACTCTTTATTGGATGACTTCTGGGTCAGGAAGAAATAAAGAAGGAAATCAAAGACTTCTTAAAATCCAACGAAAATGAAGGCATGACATACCCAAACCTATGGGACACAATGAAAGCTGTGCTACGAAGAAAGTTCATAGCACTAAGTGTCTTCAAAAAGAAAATTGTGACAGCTCATATTAGCGAATTAACAGCTGAACTGGAAAAAAAATAAGCAAACCCTCCCAAGAGGAGTAGAAGGCAGGAAATCATCAAACTTAGGGCTAAATCAACAACTTAGAAACAAAAAGAACTGTACAAAGAATCAATGAAACAAAGAGTTGGTTCTTTGAGAAAATCAACAAAATAGACAAACCCTTAGCCAAATTAACTAACATGGCAGAGGGAAAAAGAAAAAACCCAAATCAACAAAATCAGAAATGAAAGGGAAGAAATAACAACAATCATTGAGGAAATCCAGAGAACCTGTAGGTTCTACTTTAAAAATCTATACTTCAACAAATTTGAACACCTTAGCAAAATGGACAATTTTCTTCATGGATTCCACCTTCTGAAGATAAATAAAGATCAGATTAACAGATTAAACAGCCCTATATCCCCTAAGGAAATAGAAACAGTCATTAAAAATCTCCCAACCAAAAAAAGCCCAGGGGCAAATGGTTTCAGCACAGAATTCTACCAGACCTTCAAAGAAGAGCTAATACCAATATGCTTCAAACTCTTCCACAAAGTAGAATCAGAAGGAACACTGCCAAACTCATTCTATGAGGCCACAGTCACCCTGATTCCTGAACCACACAAAGACTCAACAAAGAAAGAGAACTTAAGACCAACCTCCCTCATGAACATAGATGGAAAAATACTTAATAAAATACTGGCAAACTGAATCCAAGAACACATCAAAAGTATCATACACCATGATCAAGTAGGCTCCATCCCAGGAATGCAAGGATGGTTCAACATAAGAAAATCCATCAACGTAATTTACAATATAAACAAGTTGAAAGAAAAAAAACACATGATAATCTTGCTAGATGCTGAAAAAGCATTTGACAAAATCCAACACCCATTCATGCTAAAAGTCCTGGAGAGAATGGGCATACAAGGACCGTACTTAGAAATAATAAAGGCAATATACAGCAAGCCAGTAGCCAACATCAAATTAAATGGAGAGAAACTTGAAGCATTTCCTATAAACTCAGGGACAAGACAAGGATGTGCACTTTTGATCTCTTCAACATAGTACTTGAAGTTCTTGATAGAGCAATAAGACAGCTAAAGGAGATCAAAGGGATACAAATTGGAAACGAAGAAGTTAAATTTGCAGACGATATGATAAGTATATATAAGCGACCCCAAAAGTTCCACTAGAGAACTCTTACAGCTGATGAACACCTTCAGGAAGGTGTCTGGACACAAAATTAAATAAAAAAAGCCCTTCTTTATACAATAAATAAATGGGCTGAGAAAGAAATTAGGGAAACAATACCCTTCACAATAGCCACAAACAATATAAAATACCTGGGGGTCACTCTAACCAAGCAAGTGAAAGACCTGTATGACAAGAACTTCAAGTCCTTGAAGAAAGAAATTGAAGAGGCCATCAGAAGAAGGAAAGATCTCCCATGCTCATGGATAGGTAGGATCAACATAATAAAGATAGCTATCCTACAAAAAGCAATATACAGATTCAAAGCAATTCCTATCAAAATACCACCACAATTCTTTATAGATAGAGAAAAATAATTCTCAACTTTATATGGAATAATAAAAAAACCAGAATAGCTAAATCAATCCTGTACAATAAAAAAAAAATCGGGAGGTATCACCATCCCTCATTTCAACCTGGACTACAGGGAAATGGTAATAAAAACAGCATGGATCTGGTATAGAAACAGACCAGTGAATCAATGGAATTGAATTGAAGACCCAGAAATGAACGCACACACGCACCTATGGACACTTAATTTTTGACAAAGAAGCCAAAACCATACAATGGAAAAAGGACAGCATCTTCATCAAATGGTGCTGGTCCAACTGAATGTCGACATGTAAAAGAAAGAAATTAGACCCATACTTATCAACTTGTACAAAACGTAAGTCCAAGTGGATTAAAGACCTTAACATAATGCCTGACATACTAAATCTATTAGAAGAGAAAGTGCGGAAAACCCTCGAACTCATAGGCACAGGTGACAACTTCCTGAACAGAACACCAACAGCTCAGGACCTGAGACCAACAATCAAAAAATGGGATCTCATGAAACTGAAAAGCTTCTGTAAGGCAAAAGACACTCTCATTCGAACAAAACAGCAGCCTGCAGATTGGGAAAAAAAAAATCTTCACCAACCCCACATCTGATAGAAGGCTAATATCCAAAATCTACAAAGAACTCAAGAAATTAAATGCCAAGAAACCAAATAATCTAATCAAAAAATGGGGAACAGAGCTAAATAGAGAATTCACAAAGGAAGAATCCCTAATGGCTGAGAGACACTTGAAGAAATTCTCAACATCCTTAATCATCAGAGAAATGCAACTCAAGATGACGCTGAGATTCCATCTCACACCTGTCAGAATGGCTAAGATCAAAAGCTCAAATGGCAGCACATGCTGGCGAGAGTGTGGAGAAAGTGGAACCCTCCTCCATTGTTGGTGGGAGTGCAAGCTTGTGCTACCACTATGAAGGTCAGTATGGTGATATCTTAGAAAACTTGGAAAAGCTTTGCCTCAGGACTCAGCCATATCACTTTCTGGGTATACACCCAAATGCCTCTTCACGGAATCATAAGGAAGTTTCTTCATCTATGTTCATAGCAGCATTATTTGTAATAGCTAGAAACTGGAAACAACCCAGATGTCCCTCAACTGAAGAATAGATTAAAAAATTGTGGTACATCTAGACAATGGATACTACCCAGCTATCAGAAACAAGTCATGCAATTTGCAGCCAAATGGATGGAACTAGAGAAGCTCATCCTGAGTTAGCCAGACTCAGAAGGATGCACATGGCATCTATTCACTTATAGTCGGATTTTTGCTATATAGTACAGGATGTCTACACTACAACCAACGCACCAAAGGGAGCATAAACATAGACTTTTTTCCTGTCAATGAGACACTTTGCCCTAGTGGTGCAGCCTTGTAGGCCCCAGTGTATGAGGAGGCTCTTGATCCTCATGTGACTGCTGAACTGGGACAGGGAATTTTATGTAGGGACACTGTACTCCAGAGGAGTGGGATGGAAGGGATAAGGGGTAGAGGGTGGGAGGGCGGGACTGGAAGGTGTGGAAAGAGGATATTGTGATGGAGATGTAACCTGAAGTAATAAATAAATATAAAAAGAGTTATATTCAGTTTAGCTGCCAATTATAGTGAAACATTTATGATTGAGAAACCTGTTTGATCATGAATGCTTCTAATTTTCAGAATAGACTTGCTTAATGCAAAGGTCACTGAGAGTTTCCATGCTTACATACAGCATTGGTTTGCTTTTTTTTTCATTTTTAAGAGCATATTTATTTAAATAAATTCACAGATAAAAATCAGAGAAGTGTGGAGGAAAAACCTTAATATGGTTATTGAATCAATAGACAAATATGAACTACAGTCTTACCACATCCCTTCAAAGCATTTCCATATGTATGAAAAGTTCTAATGTTTCTTTGTTTAACTGAATACTTTGTTTCTTTTTTTTCTTTTCTTTTTTATTTCTTCAAGTTACATCTCAATCGCAGTCCCCTCCCTATTCCCCCTCCAGTCCCACCCTCCCACCCTCAACCCCCCATCCTCTTCCCTTTTTTTTTTCTTTTAAGTTTAAGGTATATCTTATTTCCCCCTACAGTTTCCCCTTTCAGTCCAACAAATATCTCTTTCTCTTATAATAATAAATACAATAAAAAACAACAGAGGTAATTAGGCCCCAGTTATGAGGGTTACACGGCTAAGCGTACATTCCCAATATCCAGTCTATATGTACTTGGTACCTGACTTTAACATTCTACTGTCTAACCATCTCCATGAGTTTAAAGTTCTATATCTGACTCAACATTCATACTAACTTGCAACACAATTTTAAAAGTATCTTCTTAGATCTATAACACTCTCTTGACTCCTAAACAACTCAAAATTTAATTATGCGACTCTAGCTATCTGTTCTTCAACCACCTCAGAGACCTGAGAGGGATAAATATATCTGATTTTATAGGAAGTACAGGGCCTGCAGCTTCCAAAACTAAGAACTGATATACCAGTGTCTGCCTGGACAGTTCCCATTTTCTCTCCATACATTACAACATCGATCTTCAGTCATTTGGCCCCGTTTCTCTGACAGACATTGATTGTAGGGCAGGGGTTATGAAGGACTTACCTACCCTGTCTTGGCAGAGCTAGGCTGTCGACTTACTTGCTTCCAGGTTTTGTTCTTTTTGGACAGCATTCTGTCTACAGTTGGAGAAAGGGGCTTTTCCTACCAAGAGATAGGTTTGCGACTAATTCAATCATCTCCCACTGGAGATTCTTCGATGCTCATCTTCTACTTGGAGGAGAATAGGGGGTGCTGTCAGGAGTTGATATGTCATGATATAAAAAAATCTAAAGTTACGAAAACACCTTTGAATGCCATATTCTGCAGATCTCTTGAGGTTTTTGAAGAGGCCCTATCTATCTCTTATATTAGGGTAAGCAGATGTTGCTTGTCTCTTAGCAGGTTTATTTCTGATTAGCTTAGAAAGTAACTATAATAGGCTGTCATAGTACCTAACTGAATGACCGGCTTGCATAACCATTAGTTTTCATTTCTTAATTATCCTAAACAGTTTATAACAATTAGTAGTAAAAGGCCAAAACATCACATTTCATTTTTTTTCTTTACCTGCTAATCCTTCCATCCAATTTCTCTGGGGTGGGGTGTCCTTATATAACAGTCCCTCATCTCAGTTGAGAGTTCGTATGAGGGCCAAGAGCCTCCTCATTCATTGGGGGTCTATGAAGCAGTACCATCAGTGAAAAGTGTCTCGTTGCCCGGGAGAGAGAACTACTAAACAAACAAACCAATAAGCAGACAATAGATAAAAAAGACTAAAAATTAGAAAAAAAAAATATAACTAATATATAAAAAATAAATAAAAATTAAAATTAAAAATAAAAAGTCTATGTCCAAGTTCCCTTTGGTGTGTTAGTTGTAGTATCAATACCTTCTACTATATAGCTAAAATCCTACTATAAATGAATAGATGCCATATGCATCCTTCTGAGTCTGGGTTAGCTCACTCAGGATGAGCTTTTCTAGTTCCATCCATTTGGCTACAAATTGCATAATTTCATTGTTCCTGATAGCTGAATAATATTGCATTGTGTATATGTACCACAGTTTTTTAACCCATTCTTCGGTTGAGGGACATCTGGGTTGTTTCCAGTTTCTAGCTATTACAAATAAGGCTGCTATAAACATAGATGAGGAAAATTCCTTATGATTCCATTAAGAGGCATTTGAGTGTATAGCCAGAAGTGGTATGGCTGGGTCCTGAGGCAGAGCTATTCCAAGTTTTCTAAGATATCACCAGACTGACCTCCATAGTGGTTGCGCAAGCCTGCATTCCCACCAGCAATCGAGTAGGGTACCCCTTTCTCCACACCCTCGCCAGCATGTGCTGTCATTTGAGTTTTTGATCTTAGCCATTCTGACAGGTGTGAGATGGAATCTCAGCGTCATATTGAGTTGCATTTCTCTGATGATTAAGGATGTTGAGAATTTCTTCAAGTGTCTTTCAGCCTTTAGGGATTCCTCCTTTGTGAATTCTCTATTTAGCTCTGTCCCCCATTTTTTGATTGGATTATTTGGTTTCTTGGCATTTAATTTCTTGAGTTCTTTGTAGATTTTGGATATTAGCCCTCTGTCAGATGTGGGGTTGGTGAAGATTTTCTCCCAGTCTGTAGGCTGCCCTTTTGTTCGAATGACAGTGTCTTTGCCTTACAGAAGCTTTTCAGTTTCATGAGGTCCCATTTATTGATTGTTGATCTCAAGTCCTGAGTGTTGGTGTTCTGTTCAGGAAGTTGTCGCCTCTGCCAATTAGTTCGAGGGTTTCTCCCACTTTTTCTTCTAGTATATTTATGCTTAACAATTATAAGTGATTTATATAATATTCATCTTTGTATTTGTCATCTTGTTTTATATTCTATTTTGTCCTATTTTTATTTCCTCACAAAATTCAAATAATAATAGTTTCCTTCTTTTGACATACAGTTGCCCTCTCTAGAATTTTTTGAAATTCCTAAATTTCACCAAGAAATAAATCATTGTAAAAACAGGCGTTTTCATATTTCCCTTTCTTATTTTGGTACTTATTCTTCACCAGAATTAAGACACAGTGTTGTGTCATAGATTTTGCCTTTCTTTGTCATGTTTTGTGAATTCATCAGAGTAGGTTTTTCTTTCAGGTTTCATTTCTTCCCACACTATTTGAAAGTTGAGTTTTCTTTACTCTGTGACTTTATTTATTTATAATTCGTGTTTCTTTATGTATCCCTGGGTGTCCTGTAACTAACTCTGTAGACTAGGCTGGCTCCTCCTGCCTCTGCCTCCCGAGTGATGAGATTGAAGGTGTGTACCATCACTGCCAGACTTCCCTGTGACTCTTTCTAACAGGGTGGCTGCTTAAAGGTAAGTCATCAAAACGGGGGAAACTTGGTGTTGATAGAAACATGGAATCACTGTAGAAGTCTTGTCTTGGGCCAATAGGACCAAGCATAGGGCTACACACTAAGGAGGATGTGGTCACACTCCTGGTCACTCTTGAGATTCCGTGAACCTAATCAAGACAAGAGTACAAATGCCAGACATACTGTAGTCTGTGCACTGTCTAGAACAGTGGCAAGAACTGCAGGCCCAAAGTAACCTTAGAGACCACAGGAGTTTGGGTTCCCATTCTTGCAGTGATAACCGGGACTCCAGAAATCAAATCTTTGTCTCACTCTGATCTTTGGGACCGCCATAACCAAAACCTCAGGGTCTCAGGAGATCAGGATCCCACTACAGATGAAGCTGTGACCCCACACTGACATCTGGGGTAATTAGAGCTGAAGGCCCTAGAACATCAGAAGGCCTGGTCCTCAAGTCGTCACTGAACACATCTGAGACAGAAAGGAGGCCTCATCCTGTGGTGCTCTCAGATCCAACCAGATCCAGAGACCTGGATGCACAACATCAAAAAGGATGGTCTTCTTCCCAAGATGTTCCTGGTACTCTGTTGTCCCTCAGTTCCTTTATAAACACAGATATATGATGTATTTTCACAGAAATTTCTAAATAGCTACAGTGTTGTTATTATTACTGTTTTAAGGTATGTTAAAACTTCATGAAGAGCAAACCCAATTTAATGCTATTTAGTGTTCTCACTTTACAATTAACATAAACTACTCTAGTCTACAAGTGTAATATTAAAATCACCAATTGCATATGAAAACTCAATTACATTAATCTTTCAAAAATGAAAAGAGTCAAGGATGAGCGACTCTTGGTGGATAAGTGTCCTTGCTACCAATCCTGAAGATCTGAGTTTGGTTCCCAAAACCAGTATGATGTAAAGGAGAGACAACAACATTTCTAAATTGTTCTATGACCTCACCTCCACTGACATACATACCATAGTATGCAGCTGAGCTCATACATACTCACAAAAATTTTCCATGTAATAAAATTCACTTCTACCTTAATTAAAATCTTTGAGCACATACACTGAAAACAAAAATATCTTCAAGGACTTGTGAGACAGTGGTAAAATGTTTAACCTCTGTCATGCTGTAATCAGAGATAGAAGACCAAGGACGTGATTTTTTTAAAGTTGAAGACAAATTCCACATCTGACAGGGGCTATAATCCAAATTTACAAAGAACTCATGATACTAAACACCAGGAAACCAAATAATCCAACCAAAACTGGGGTACAGTTAAATTGAGAATTCACAAAAGAGGACTCTCTAATGGCTGAGAGACACTTGAAGAAATGTTCAACATCCTTAATCATCAGAAAATGCAACCAAAGATGACCCTGAGATTCCATCTCACACCCATCAGAATGGCTAAGATCAAAAACTCAAGTGACAGCACATGCTGGTGAGGTTGTGGAGAAAGGGAAACACTCCTCCATTGCTGGTGGGAGTACGGCACAACCACTTTGGGAATCAATCTTGTGATATCTCAGGAAACTGGTAATAGTTCTACCTCAAGACCCAGCCATACCACTCCTGGGCATATACCCAAAAGATTCCTCACCAAACCACAAGGACCTCAGCTTAAATATGTTCACAGCAGCCTTATTTGTAATAGCTAGAAACTGGAAACAACCCAGATGCTCTTCTATTGAAGAATACATTAACAAAAAAAAAAAAAAACTCTAGTACATTTACACAATAGAATACTACTCCGCTATCAGAAACAAGGAAATCATGCAATTTGCAGCCAAATGGATAGAACTAGAAAAGCTCATCCTGACTGATCTAACCCTGACCCAGAAAGATACACATGGCTTATATTCACTTATAACCGGATGTTAGCCATATAGTACAGGATAAATATCCTATAACCCATAGACCTAAGGGAACAGGAACCTAGTATAATTATCCTATGTGAAATTCCACCCAGCAGTAGATCAAAACAGATACTGAGACACACAGTCAAACATCAGGTGAAGCTCTGGGCATCCTATATAAGACAGGAAAGAGGAATAGAGAGTCCCAAAGTGAACAAGAATAACACATGAAGATCAAAAGAACCAACCAAGCTAGATTCCTAGAGGCTTACAGAGACTGAAACACTAACCAAAAAAAACAAACAAACAAACAAACAAAGAAGAAGTAAGAAGCTTAGACTAGACCTAGACCCCCCTATATAAATATAGATGATAGGCAACTTGGT
The DNA here is from genome assembly GCA_907164525.1 of Lophiomys imhausi. NCBI lineage: Eukaryota > Metazoa > Chordata > Mammalia > Rodentia > Muridae > Lophiomys > Lophiomys imhausi. The sequence goes on from CAJQZJ010010411.1 coordinate 2,209,541, forward strand.
CTTCATACAGATCCCCTAGCAAATGGGGATTGGCAATTTCAGTCATGGATTTGTTATCTGTTAGTGGGACACTTTACCCTAGCTGAGCTTCCATGTCAGGCCCCAGAGCAAGAGGAAGCTCTTAGCCCTCATGTGACTGCTGAACTGAGGGGGGTTGATATGTGGGGCACCAGAGGAGCAGGATAGGTGGGGAAGGGGTAGAAGGTAGGAGGGTGAGACAGGGAGGGGAGGAAGGATCGAGATATAACTTGAATTAATAAATAAATGTTACTAAAAATAATAAAATAAAAGTTGAAAAATTATGATTGAAAATGTTGCAAAATCGGTGAAAGACACAGCCCATGAATTATTAAAAAGAAGATGAACTTAAGTCCTTACACAAAGATCATAACTGAATGAAAACTGAAATCAATCTTTGTAACTACCAAGGTAGATAGCATGTCACTTACAGGGAAAGAACAGCACATGTGACTGTAGATTTGTCCAGAAATTATGCAAATAGGAAGAGACCTATCCCTGTAAAATCTACATTTTTATCTGAAGTAGTAAATAACTGATCCTACGTAGACTGTCAAAAGTTAAATGTGCCTATTATAATTCCTAGAGTAGTCACTAAAAGTAAGCAAGAATACAGTCAAACTAAAGCCAGAAAGAAAAGGTGTTCATGAAGGATGCAAGAAACTAAACAATGACAATAATTTTAGACTTAAAACAAATATCCTTGATTGCATCAAATGGAGATGAGAATACCAATGTAGAGCATACTGCAGGAAAAAGATGCTATGATGGCTAATCTTTGTTGTCAAGTTAATAAACACCAGCTGGAATAAACTCAAGCCCAGGCTGCTGGGCACACCAGTGAGGGATTTTGAAGCAGGAAGACCCACCCTAAATCTGGATCATACCTTCTGGTGCTAATGCAGGTAAAAGGACATGGAGGAAGGAAATTGCTTTTTGCCTGCTTCCTCTCACTCTTACTGGCAAGTTCATCTATATCAGCGGTGCTCAACTTCCCTAATGTCATGGCCCTTTAATGCAGTTCCTCATATATAGTGACCCCAACTATAAAATTATTTTCATTACTTCATTTCATCAATTTTGCTACTGTTATGAATTGTAATTCAAATATATGATATGCAGGATATCTGATATTTGACTCCTGTAAAAAGTCATTTGATTTCCCAGGGGATTGCAATCCACAGGTTGAGAACTATGGAAACTACTGATCCATACTCTTGCTGATGCATTTTTTTTTTTTTTTTTAGTTTTTAGAGACAAGGTTTCTCTGTGTAACAGCCCTGGCTGTCCTGGAACTCACTCTGTAGACCAGGCTGGCCTTTAACTCACAGAGATCCACCTGTCTCTGCCTCCCAAGTGCTAGGATTAAAGGCGTGAGCCACGACGCCCGGCCCCTGATGCATTTCTTATCCATTATTAGAACCAACATCTTTGGTATCCCAACATAGACTTAAGATCGACATATCTCTAGAATGTAAATACCAATTAAAAGAAAGACAGTCCAAATGTGTGTCTGTATGTATGTGTGTATATACATATGGACACAACTTATTAATATTTTACATATTAAAATATAAAAACCCCAAGGCTTGTATTATCACATAGATATATTCTAAAAGAAAAACATGATCAATTACCTGAGAATTTAAAAAAACCTAGAGGATCATGTTGTGTGATACATTTTACAGTGAATTCTATTTAGCATTAAAGCTAAATAATACGATGAAACTTGTAAGAAAATGGAAAACATACTGAGCAAGGTAACACATGCTCAAAAAGAGAAACACTGAGTGTTCTTTTTGTAAATTTTTTAATCTAATTTTTAGACAGCTGTGTTTTTAAGATGGAGAATCGGTAGAAGACAAGTAATAAGAAAGGAGTTGTGAAGGGATGAGCGTCGAGGAAGAAGAGTCTGAAGTAGAAGAGATGGTAAAATACAAATAATATTGAAGAGGAAGAGGAAATTACTAGAAAAGTGAAGATTTAAAAGGAGATGAGGAGGGGAATATTGGAAACTTATGGCAGTCAACCAACTCTAAAGCCAATGGAAACCTACTACTTAATATACTTGATAAGCTAGGTAAAAATATCATATTTTTAAAGGAGCATCAATGGAAGTGCTCAACCTCAGTTGTTCATGCTGCTCCTAATGTTGGATGCAAGAGCTCTTTTTATGTACTATTGACCAGGTAGCCCTAAGAGGCTCCCATAATATATGCTATGGTTCTGCTCTTGAATGTCTGCCAGAACTAGACAAAAATGAGTAACTGCTGAAGACACCACACACTCGATAAATGGCACAGAAAAATCAAATGGAACTAATATAGAAGCTTTCTCTCTTCTGGTTAGCTGAAAGATATTATGCAGGGAGAGGAAAACCGTCAGTGATCACATGCAGCTGTAGACCCTGTGTGCTACAATAATGAACTGCCTGGGAGATTTGCCCACTGGTTGTTCAATAGTGGCATGAATATCTGAAGGGAGCCAGCTCTTTCCTGATTGGAACCGGGACCTGCTCCATAGGACGGAGTACATGCTTGGCTTTATAGAACTGGCCAAAGCCTATGGCTAGGGAGAAAACAGGAAATCTGTGGTGAAATCTGCTACTGATGCTTACCAAATGGGCAGATGGATAGTCAAACTGCCTATCCAGAGACTAGTGCAGTTCTCAGTCTTCATCAGAAAAGACTTTTCAGCTGAGGGTGATAGTCAACCCTCAAAGTGCTGAAAGCAACTGCTAAATGCATGGCTTCAAATAGTATGTCTATGTCAGCCAAGGCCAAAAACACATTGTGGAAAAGGAGGTATGAGCCAAAGGATAGAGAGGAATGAGGTGGAGTGCTGCCTACTGGGTACAATGACATGGCTGTTGCAATCATAAACATAGTATGACAACTTGCATTTGAAGAATGAAAAGAGAAACAGGTGGAGGTATAGGAAAGGAAGGAGGAAGGGAAGGAGAGGGAAAAGGAGGGATGAGAGGGTAGTTTCAGTGAATGTAATCATAGTGCATTGTATGTGGGTATGATATTGTCAAAATTTTAAATTAAATTTTAAAACAATACAGATAGAAATTAAATGCTTTCTCTATTTTCATATCATACATTATATTTAAAAATCTAAAAGAATATATTGAAAAACTTCCAAGACTAATAAAAGAATTTAGTGAGTTTGCAAAATATGAGTCAACACACAAAATCTAATCCCATTTCCATGTCAAAATCAAAGTATAACTGAAAACTAAAATTTGGAAAAGGATTAAAGTTACAATTATTCCAAAAATAAAATGCTTACATATACATGACGTAAGGCATGCACAGAATCTGTGTGATGAAAAGCTAAACAGACGTTAAGAAGATGTCCATAGAGTCACAAAAATTTCATGAATTAGAAATCTGAATATGGCAAAACTATTAAACTCTCCCACATGAATCTACAAACATAATTCAAATGCAAACAAATTCTCTCACAGTGATTGTGTCAATATGGACAATCTGATCATAAATATAGGGGAAAATAAATGGAATTGAAACAGACAGAATAATTTTGAAAAAGAAAACTAAAATTGAAGAAAGCTTTCAATATAATTTTATGGTTTACTTTAGGATTACTACAATCAGGGCAATTCGAGACCAGCAAAGGGTATAAATGTAGTCAAATAGAACAGTTCAGTACAGTAAACACACCTCAAAAGTCTGTTATAAATAAATTTTTTTAAATACTTTATTTTTTTTCTTCAAGTTACATTTCAGTCACAAACCCCTCCCTATTCCCCCTTCCTATCCCGCCCTTCCACCCTCTTCCCCCCAGAAGTTTCCCCTTTCAGTCCAACAGTCCAAATTTTACCAAAGTTAAAAGGTTATTCAATGAAGAAACATTACTCTTAACGACAAAAGGGTTTGGAACTATTGAACAATCATACGTGATCAAAGAATTGAACACTAGTTCAGACTTCATTACTTTCCCCAAAATTAACAAAAAATAGATAAACTACATATTAAAGTTAATATATAAAATTTTTAGAAGAAAATATTAAAATTCCAAAAATTTTAGAAGAAAAACTGTTCATGACCTCGGATTAAGTGATAAGTTTTAGATATTTTAAAAAGAAAAAAAGATAAATTAGTTTGCATTAAATTTAAAAGTCTTTAAGATAGAAGACAATATATAGACTCAAAAAATCCTTGCAAATCACATAACTAAAAATAAAATATATAGAGAGATTTTTTAAAGGTTTCAAATTCAGAAGTAAAATCATGAACTACATAAAAATAGTTTAAGAAGATAGGAGCAGATTCTTCTCCAGAGAGAGTGTAGGAAGTTATGAAAAGATGTTCCTGTCATTAGTTCTTATAGAAGTAAACACTAAAGTTCTAAGGTAGCACCATATGCTGTCAGAATGACTAGCATACAAAGCTAATTGAAGTAATGGAGGCTGGAGACATGGCCCAGTGGTTAAGAGTATTTGCTGTTCTTCCAGAGGACCTGAATTTGGGTCCCAGCACACACATCAGGTCAGGCAGCTCATAATCACCTGTAATTCCAGCTCCAGGGGATACAACACCTCTTCTGGCCTCTGCAGATAGTACATACCCATGGGACAAACACACACCACACAGACACACAGACACACACACACTATATATATTTTTTTTAAACCATTGCCAATAACAACAAATGGGAAAGATACCCAAAAACTTTCTTTCTTTCTTTTTTTTTTTTTGCCTTGCTGTTGTGAATGCAAAATGATACCACAACTATGGAAAATTTGATTGTTTATTTTAAAGGTAAGTACACACTTATCAGTAGATCCAGAAAAGTGATTTCTGTATACAGAAACATGCAAAGACACTTTACTCATTGCTGCCAAAACTCTGAAATAGCCCACAGGTCTTTGAAGGATTCAAAGGTCAAACAATGGCTCATTTCCACAGTAGAATGCTAGTCAGCAATACAAAACAAACCCAGAACCTTATGCCAATGAACCAGGCCAGTTTCAGAAGGCTGTACACCTAATAACCCTGTCCTGTGATATCCCCAAAGAGATAAACTATGCTTGGAAACAGCACAGTTGTTTACAAGAAGTTAATGAGATGAAAACATGTCACTATTTTAAAAAATACATAAGGAGTTCTGATTTAGCTCAGTGGTTGAACAGTTGCCTCTTTGTGCATCTGGAGTCCATCCCCAGAATGAAAATACACACACACACACACACACACACACACACACAGAGAGAGAGAGAGAGAGAGAGAGAGAGAGAGAGAGAGAGAGAGA
>CAJQZJ010010411.1:2214845-2249272 GCA_907164525.1 Lophiomys imhausi
AGAGAGAGAGAGAGAGAGAGAGAGAGAGAGAGAGAGAGAGAGAGACATAAAGGAGGGAGTGTTTTGGATGTACAGTCATAATCCTGATCATGAGGTGATCACACAAACCTTCAAGTTCATAGAATCAAAAGGAGTAAATTTTCATATATTAAAATCTATTAAAGAACAAGAATAGCTGAAAATAATGAAAGAGAAGATTATAATTTTAGATGTGAAAGTAAAAAAACATCCAGGGCATTGAAGAATGGGTTCTAAGCTTAAATATTTGTAAATTCTACTTCTCTGGTCATCAAATAAAAGCATGCACTCTGCTTCCTATAAATATTGAATGTAATGCTCTCTGTGCCCAGTGCATACCCCAACACATGATGCCTGATGGATGGCCATTGTATATTATATTACACAGCACTGAACACTATGGGACGGGGTAAAAATTTCTGTTTGGATAATTTTTTTTCTGCCTGCTTTTACAGCCTTTGAATTATGAGGTCCAAACCACCCACGTGCCTTTTTCTATAAATCTGGTAATAAATTCCTCTCCCATCTGAGTTGTACATGGCAACAGGAACATAAATGCAATGCATTCCAATACAGGGGATGAGTGGGCATAGGCTGGAGAATTACACATTTCTTGTTTCCCTACTTCATATGGTTAGAGGTATTAACTGCTGTTTTAGTCAAGTTCCATCCCATGTAATTACTTTCTCCACAAATTTCACATTGTACCTTTCATTGAACACACACACATGCACAAAACCCTTCCTGCCTTAAATCATATGCCCATGACTCATTTCCACAATTGCTAATACGCGTCTACACTGAGATAAAATTCCAAAGCATCCGGAGGTGGCCATTTTTATAGAAAAAATAGTGTGCTTCTTTAAAAGGCATTATATTCTCTTTCTAGAAGAAAATGAATTTCGTAGAAGAAAATGAGTAAATGTATGGTAAGAAGTCCCTGATCTCCAAACACAAGACAGAAAATGGACAGACTAAAAATGGACATATTTTATATCCTTGAGTTTTTCTGCTGCACAAAAGTGAGCAAAGCAGTGGACTTGTTAAAAGCTGATACTTGGTGACAGCTAAAGAAATATCCTCTCAATCATTTCTTCTCAGTGTCCATGGCTGACCAGCCACACCTACTGTTTTTTCAGAAATATCTAAAGATGATTTATTCATTGTTGTCAGAGATCTGAAATAGCCCACAGAAGTCCTTAAATGGATGAATATCAAGCCAGTGTGATTATAAAGGTACTTTAATGTTTTAAAGACATATTAATGTGGTTGCTAGATATGACAGGTCACTGTTTAAAATGAATTAGAACAGCAGTTTCTAAACTTGCCTGATAAGAATTATTGAAAGGATTTGCTAAAATTACAGATTTCTAGGCATCCTGGTATCTATGTAAGGAACATGGCCTTATAAAATCTCCATCATCCGTTCCTATCCAGGAACCTTTGTCATCAATTTTTCATTAGCCAGCTCACGTCTGCCTTCTTTCTTCTCAATGTTATATATATGATAGCATCATCAAATGAGATTTAAAAACACCATTTTCTCACCCAACTGCGAAACATTCTGACTTGGTAGCTTTAAGAGGTTTAGACATTGGCATTTTCACAGCTCTTCCCCTGACTCTGAGTTGCAACCAAAGTTGAGAACCAATGACAGTGGCTCCAGAATAAAGTATAATAAAAGTGATAGTACTTTGCTTGTTTCCTGTAGCAGTTTTTCATCTTGGAAGAAAGGAACTGACTTAAAGGAAGCCCATGGATCAACATTCATCCTAGATCCAGGAGCTAAAATGTGGTTTTCACCACTTAAAATTTAGCTACATGAGTCTCCGCTTATTAGTTCTGTAGTAGGAAAAAGAAGGTTCATAAATCAAAAGGGTAGATTAATGTTGCTTCCAGACTCAAATTTGACTTTTCATTTATCCATACTTTGCCAAAGGCCAACAAAGTGGCTTTCCTGTACATGGGATGGCCCTTTATCCCTCTTGGTGTAGAAGAGTTTAATTCATGCTTATTGTCCTGACACAGTTATTAATTGTGCCAGCTTTCATTTTCAAACACACCTCAGTTTGGAATGTGACAGCTACCCACATCCCATGGCATTTTCATAACTTGATGGAACTCAGAACAAAAACTGACCCATAGATTGGAGTGATGATTTGACTCTCCATACAACTTTATCTAAAATATAGTGTGTAAATTATGTGTGTGATACAGTAAAAAAATGCCATGGAGTAGTGGCTTAAAACAATCCTATTGCTTCACAGTTTTGATGGGTCCAGAATCTGGAAGGAGTCCTTTGCTTCAGGCTCTTTCAGTTTAGTCGGGCCATTCATCATTATAGGACATCAACACTCCTGGTTCATGGTTTTACAGGGATTCCTTTCTCCACAGAACATTAGACTGAGTATCATGGTTCACACTGACTGAAGGAAGGAGTTGTCTCTTTTTTTTTAATAAATTACTTTATTTGTTGCTTCAGGTTACATCTCCATCATATTGTCCCATTCCCCCCCCCCTTTCCCAGCCCTGCCCTCCCACCCTCTACCCCCTATCCCTTCATCCCATTCCTCTGGAGTGGAATGTCCCTACATAACAGTCCCTTGCCCCAGTTCAGTAGTCATATGAGGGCCAAGAGCCTCCTCATACACTGGGGGCCTACAAGGCAGCACCACCAGTAAAAAGTGTCTCATTGCCAGGGAGAGAAAACAAACAAACAAAGTCTATGTCCATGTTCCCTTTGGTGCATAGGTTGTAATATAGATATCCTCTACTATATAGCTAAAATCCAATTATAACTGAATAGATGCCATGTGCATCCTTCTGAGTCTGGGTTAGCTAACTCAGGATGAGCTTCTCTAGTTCCATCCACTTGACTGCAAATTGCATAATTTCATTGTTTCTGATAGCTGAGTAATATTCCATTCTGTAGATGTACCACAGTTTTTTAATCCATTCTTCGGTTGAGGGACATTTGGGTTGTTTACAGTTTCTAGCTATTACAAATAAGGCTGCTATGAACATAGATGAAGAAACTTCCTTATGATTCCATGAGGAGTCATTTGGGTGTATACCCAGAAGTAGTATAGCTGGGTCCAGAGGCAAAGCTATTCCAAGTTTTCTAAGATATCACCATACTGACCTCCATAGTGGTTGCACAAGCCTGCACTCCCACCAGCAATGTAGGAGGGTTCCCCTTTCTCTACACCCTCATCAGCATGTGCTGTCATTTGAGCTTTTGATCTTAGCCATTCTGACAGGTGTGAGATGGAATCTCAGAGTCATCTTGAGTTGCATTTCTTTGATGATTAAGGATATTGTGCATTTCTTCAAGTGTCTCTCAGCCATTAGGGATTCTTCCTTTGTGAATTCTCTATTTAGCTCCGTCCCCATTTTATGATTAGATTATTTGGTTTCTTGGCATTTAATTTCTTGAGTTCTATGTAGATTTTGGATATTAGCCTTCTATCAGATGTGGGGTTGGTGAAGATTTTTTTTCCCCAATCTGCAGGCTGCTGTTTTGTTCGAATGAGAGTGTCTTTTGCCTTACAGAAGCTTTTCAGTTTCATGAGGTCCCATTTTTTGATTGTTGGTCTTAGGTCCTGAGCTCTTGGTGTTCTGTTCAGGAAGTTGTCACCTGTGCCAATGAGTTCGAGGGTTTTTCCCACCTTTTCTTCTAGTAGATTTAGTGTGACCGGCCTTATGTTAAGGTCTTTGATCCACTTGGACTTACGTTTTGTACAAGGTGATAAGTATGGGTTTAATTTCATTTACAAGTGGATATCCAGTTGGACCAGCACCATATGTTGAAGATGCAGTCCTTTTTCCATTGTGCGGTTTTGGCTTCTTTGTCAAAAATTAGGTGGCCATAGGTGTGTGGGTCCATTTCTGAGTCTTCAATTCGATTCCATTGATCTACTGGTCTGTTCTATACCAATACTAAGCTGTTTTTACTACTATGGCTCTGTAGTACAGCTTGAAATCTGGGATGGTGATACCTCCAGATGTTTTTTTTATTGTACAGGATTGATTTAGCTATTCCGTGTTTTTTGTTGTTCCATATGAAATTTAGAATAGCTTTTTCCAGGTCTAAAAGAATTGTGTTGGTATTTTGATAGGAATTGCATTGAATCTATATATTGCTTTTGGTAGGATGGCCATTTTTATTATGTTGATCCTACTTATCCACGATCATGGGAGATCTTTCCATCTTCTGATGGCCTCTTCAGTTTCTTTCTTCAAGGGCTTGAAGTTCTTGTTGTACAGGTCCTTTACTGCTTGCTTAGAGTTACCCCATGTATTTTATATTGTTTGTGGCTATTGTGAAGGGGGATGTTTCCCTTATTTCTTTCTAAGCCTATTTGTTTGTTGTATAAGGAAGGGATTCTGATTTTTTTTAATTAATTTTGGATGCAGCCACCTTGCTGAAGGTGTTTATCAGCTGTAAGAGTTCTCTGGTGGAGTTTTTAGGGTCGCTTATGTATACTATCATATCGTCTGCAAATAAGGAGAGTTTGACGTCTTCATTTCCAATTTGTATCCCCTTGATCTCCTTTAGTTGTCTTATTGCTCTAGCAAGAACTTCAAGTACTATATTGAAGAGATATGGTGAAAGTGAGCATTCTTGTCTTGTCCCTGAGTTTATAGGAAATGCTTCAAGCTTCTCTCCATTTAATTTGATGTTGGCCACTGGCTTGCTGTATATTGCTTTTATTATTTCTAAGTACAGTCCTTGTATGCCCGTTCTTTCCAGAACTTTTAGCATGAAGGGGTGCTGAATTTTGTCAAATGCTTTTTGTGCATCTAGCAAGATTATCATGTGGTTTTTCTTCTTTCATCTTGTTTATATGGTGAATTATGTTGCTAGACTTTCATATGTTGAACCATCCCTGCATTCCTGGGATGAAGCTTATTTGATCAAAGTGTATGATACTTTTGATGTGTTTTTGAATTCGGTTTGCAAGTATTTTATTAAGTATTTTTGCATCTATGTTCATGAGGGAGATTGGTCTGAAGTTCTCTTTCTTTGTTGGGTCTTTGTGGGGTTTAGGAATCAGGGTGACTGTGGCCTCATAGAATGAGTTTGGCAGTGTTCTCTCTGATTCAATTTGTTGAAAGAGTTTGAAGAGTGTTGGTGTTAGGTCCTCTTTGAAGGTCTGGTAGAATTCTGTGCTAAAACAATCTGGCCCTAGGCTTTTTTTGGTTGGGAGATTTTTTTTTTAAATACTTTATTTTTTTTTCTTCAAGTTACATCTCAGTCACAAACCCCTCCCTTTTCCCCCTTCCTATCCCGCCCTTCCACCCTCTTCCCCCCAGAAGTTTCCCCTTTCAGTCCAACAGATGGTTCCTTCTCTTATAACAGTAAGTATTATACAAAACAACAGATATAAATATGACACATTTATGAGAGTTAAATGGCCCAGTATTCCTTCCCAATGTCCAGTTTATACATATTTGGCCCCTGACTTTAACATTCTACTATCTAACCATCTCCATGAGTTTAAAGGTCTATATCTGACTCAACATTCATACTAACTTGCAACACACTTTTAAGAGTATCTTCTTAGATCTATAGATTTTTAATGACTGTTTCTATTTCCTTAGGGGATATAGGGCTGTTTAATCTGTTAATCTCATCTTGATTTAGCTTCGGTAGGTGGAATCTATCAAGAAAATTGTCCATTTCGCTTAAGTTTTCAAATTTGGTGGAGTATAGATTTTTAAAGTAGGATCCAAATATTCTCTGGATTTTCTCAATGTCTGTTGTTATTTCTCCCTTTTCATTTCTGATTTTGTTGATTTGGGTTTTTTCCCTCTGCCTTTTAGTCAATTTGGCCAAGGGTCTGTCTATTTTGCTGATTTTCTCAAAGAACTAACTCCTGGTTTCATTGATTCTTTGTATAGATCTATTTGTTTCCAAGTTGTTGATTTCAGCCCTCAGTTTGATGATTTCCTGCCTTCTGCTCCTCTTGGGAGTGTTTGCTTCTTTTTTTTCCAATTCGCCCAGTTTAGCTGTTAATTTGCTATATGAGCTGCCACAATTTTCTTTTTGAAGGCACTTAGTGCTATGAACTTTCCTTGTAGTACAGCTTTCATTGTGTCCCATAGGTTTGGGTATGTTGTGCCTTCATTTTCGTTGGATTTTAAGAAATCTTTGATTTCCTTCATTATTTCTTCCCTGACCCAATGGTCATCCAGTAAAGAGTTGTTCAATTTCCATGTGTATGTAGGCTTTCTGTTGATTCTTTTGCTGTTGACTTCCAGCTTTATTCCATGGTGGTCTGATAAGATACAAGGGGTTATTTCAATTTTCTTGTATCTGTTGAGGCTATCTTTGTGTCCAACTATATGGTCAATTTTGGAGAAGGTTCCATGTGGTGCTGAGAAGAAGGTGTATTATTTTGTGTTTGGGTGAAACGTTCTGTAAATATCTGTTAGGTCCATTTGGTTCATTATTTCTCTGTTTGGCTTCTGTCTTGATGATCTGTCCATTGCTGTGAGTGGGGTGTTGAAGTCTCCCACTACTAATGTGTGGGGATCGATGTGCGATTTAAGTTTTAGAAGCATTTCTTTTACAAATGTATGTGCCGTTGTATTTGGGGCATAGTTGTTCAATATTGAGATGTCCTCCTGATGAATATTTCCTTTAACAAGTATTTAATGCCCTTCTCTGTCTTTTTTTATTAATTTCAATTGGAAGTCTATTTTGTTTGATATTAGGGTGGCTACTCCAGCTTGTTTCCTGGGTCCATTTGCTTGGAAAACCTTTTCCCAGACCTCTACTCTGAGATAGTGTCCATCTTTGTTAGTGAGATGTGTTTCTTGTATGCAGGAAAATGATGGGTCTTCTTTACGAATCCAGTCTGTAAGTCTGTGTCTTTTTATTGGCGAGTTGAGTCCATTTATGTTGATGGATATTAGTGACCAGGGGTTATTAGTTCCCATTATTTTGTTATAGGTTGTTGTTTGGTTTAGTTGCTGTTGAGTTTTCTATTTCCTCTGTTTTCTTGGGTGTAGTTATCTTCTCTGGGTTGGAATTTTCCTTCTAGGATCTTCTGTAGGGCTGAGTTTGTGGGTAGATATTGTCTAAATTTGATTTTGTCATGGAATATCTTGTTTTCTCCATCTATGTTGATAGAGAGTTTTGATGGGTATAGTAGTCTGGCTGGGCACCTATGTTCTCTCAGGGCTTGTAGGACATCTGTCCAGGCCCTTCTAGCTTTTAAAGTTTCTGAGGAGAAATCAGGTGTGATTCTGATGGGTCTGCCATTGTATGTGACTTGGCCTTTTTCTCTTACGGCTTTTAGTATTCTTTCTTTGTTCTGTACTTTTGGAGTTTCAATCATTATGTGGCAAGAGAAGTTTCTTTTCTCATCTAATCTGTTTGATGTTCTGTAAGCCTCTTGGATTTTTATTGGCATCTCTTTCTTTAGGTTTGGGAAGTTTTCTTCTATGATTTTGTTAAAGATATTTCCTGGACCTTGGAGTCGGGAGTCTTCTCTTTCCTCTATGCCTATAATTCTTAGGTTCCGTCTTTTCATTGAGTCCTTGATTTCTTGAATGTTATGGGTGAGAGATTGTTTAGCTTTCTCATTTTCTTTGGATGTTGTACTGATTTCTTCCATCAAATCTTCCATGCCTGAGATTCCGTCTTCCATCTCTTGTATCCTATTTTTGATATTCATATCTGTAGTTCCTGTTTTCTTCCCTTGATTCTCCATTTCTACCCTTAACTCTGACTGTGTTTTCCTTATTGTTTCCATTTCCATTTTCATTTCTTGAATGATTTTATACGTTTTGTACATTTCCTGCTCCAATTTGCTTGTCTTTGCCTGAGAGTCTTTCATTGCCCTGTCTTTTTCCTGTTCAAGTTGAGCCACTTTGGCTTGGAGATCTCTAATGGTATTATCCATTGCTTTTGCTTGTGAAATTGTGGATTCTTTTAATTCCTTCATAGATTTAAATTCTTCTTGAAAGGACTCTATCACTTTCCATAATGTAGAATTGTCATTGTTTTCATATGTTTCAGCTATAGTGAGGTGGTCAGGCCTTGATGTACTAGCATAGTTGTGTTTTGTTGGAGCCATTATCTCCCTGACTTCTGTTGTTTCTGTTTTTTTCTCTGACCTTTAGCCGTTTGGTTGTTGCTCGTTTTTTGTTCCTATTGTCTTCTGGGCTTGGAGCCAAACAGGGTGCTTTGGTGTAGCAGTCATATTGCTTGATGATCTGTCATGTTCCACAGGTTGTATGGGGCCGTGTGTGGAGGTTCTCAGTGTGTCTCCGAGAGCTCACCCCTTCCTGTTTTGTTCCAGCTGGGGACTCAGGTGAGGGGTTGTGATGGTGATGTATTCCTGTAGATTCTTGGGATCCAATTGGTCTTCCTATAGATGACAGTGCAGGTTGGCAGGCCTCAGGCTGTTGGGTGGGGTTGTAACTCCCCTGCAGCTTACGTGTTGGACCGTGTTTGTGGTCCTCCCCGGCTGCTCACAGAGGGTTCTCAGGGTCAATGTGCATCTAATAGCCAGAAGCACTGTGAGCTTGTGCAGCCTATTCCCAGGCAATGAGGAATGGTCTGGGGTTGTTTCACTGCTCCCAAGTCAGACCCCTCTATGTTGCACACTGAGTGTTCATCCTGCAGTGGCTCTGGTGGTATGGTCCTTTGTGTCTAGGCACAGATTCTGTGGACTCTGGATGTCCCAGGGCCTGTTGGAGTCTTGAAAGGACCCGACTCCATGCCTGTAAGGTGAGTCACTCAGCAGTGTCTCCCAGGTCGAAACCTCACTGATCTAGGGGGTGGAGCTATATATGCTTAAGCTCTGATTTCCTGCTGGAAGGTCCAATACTAGCAAAAGAGTCTAATAATAATATTAGAAACCCCACAATTTTCCCAGGGCTTGGACCCTGTGGTGGGCAAATCTGCCTTCCAACCCTGCCACCTTTTCTGCCACTCTCACAGCTCCACCTATGTGTGTATGGAGCTGGCTTTGGTTTTGTTTTGGGTCGTTTGTTTTGTTTTGTTTTGTTTTTCAAGACAAGGTTTCTCTGTGTATCCCTGGCTATCCTGGAACTCACTTTGTAGACCAACTGGCCTTGAACTCACAGAGATTCACCTACCTCTGCCTCCAAGTGCTGGGATTAAAGGACTACACCACCACATCTGGCTCAAAGGGATGCTTCTAAGTAGGAAAGGGATGTACAGCCTGTGCCATATTTCTTTCCCTATTCACATTCTTAAGAAACTTGTGGCTCTATTTATCTTTCCTGGAGTTTATAGGTCTTTCCATGGGGCTGCATCCCTGTCACTCCTTTCCTAAGAGGAGCAGACAGCTCCTCTCCATCCCCTTCTGACAACACATACTCCAGAATACACAGGCTTATGTTCTCTCTGAGGGAAACTGTATCACACTTGATCTGACTTGCTCTCCCTGTAGAATAATGAAGCCAAACTATGTCTACCCAGGCTGCCTTTCTTTTTCTCTTAGGTTGGCCTTAAACACCATCAGACTTACTAATTTATTTTTAAAGTAACAGTAATCTGGGTAGCATATAATAGCAGGCACCAAAACCATAAATATGCATTCATGGATTTTTCTTATTTTAAAAGGTATTAATTGGGTCCTTAAGGAAATGATAAAAACACCTTTTTTTCCTAAAGACTAGAACCCAGATTTTATATTAAAGAAAATGTGATGTGGAGATAATGCTGATGTTTCCCCTGTGTGTGGCATTAGGCTACAACACCGTAATGCTTGCTTGGTTTCCATGAAGTATAAAGTAATAATTTGATACCAAATTTGCTGGTATGCATACTAATTGATGAAATATCACAAGACCATAATAGTCTGCATATAACTTCAAATATTTCTACTACAGAAATGCATACCTTCATGAGAAACACATGACTTTATGAAGGAGCATTGAGTAGTTAGATAGGTTTCCATTACCAGGCGTGATTTCTCTCTTGTTGAGAGGGAAATTTGGCCTTAAGTCTACTTAGAGAGCTGTTGGTTACCACAAGAATATTCATGCTACTATTGCAACATTAGGGTTGAAGTGTCATGATAGTCATTGATGTGGTTAATGGGCATCATAGCAAAGCATGACTGGTAGTTTCCTCCCTGTTTTGGAAGCTTGCATGGTACCTTCTGGTGGTATTGAAGCCAGTCCTCAGTGAGAACTCAAAAAACAAATAATACAACAAACGACCCTTTTGAAAATGGACCTGGAACAAAAATAGAGATGTCTCAAAAGAAGAAAAAAAATAGGTGAGAAATAGCTCAAAAGATCTTCATCATTCCTTGTAGTTAGGAAAATCCAAATAAAAACAGCTATGAAATTTCATCTTACCCCAGTTCAAAAGGCAAAGTTCATTTGAACAACTGGTTCAATAAATGCTCGAGAGGACATGAGGAAAAGGAAATACTCATTTAATGTTGTGGGATTGCGAACTTGTGCAGCCACTATGAAAATCAAGGTGGAAAGTTCCTTTAAAGCTAAAAGTATATCTACCATATGACCAAGTTATACCACTTGGGCATATACCCAAACAACTTGACATCCTACTCCACAGATACTTGCTCAAACATGTTCACTGCTGCTATGTTTACACTAGCTAGGAAATAGAAAAAAAATTAAATGTCCTACATTTAATGTGTGGCTAATGAAAACATGGTGCATATACATTATGGAAGACAGTTCAGTTGGAAAAGAACAATGAAATCATGAACTTTGCAGGTAAATTGATGGAACTAGAAAAAAAATCATATTGAGTGAGGTAACACAGAG
Source organism: Lophiomys imhausi (assembly GCA_907164525.1). Taxonomy (NCBI): domain Eukaryota; kingdom Metazoa; phylum Chordata; class Mammalia; order Rodentia; family Muridae; genus Lophiomys; species Lophiomys imhausi. The sequence goes on from CAJQZJ010010411.1 coordinate 2,225,649, forward strand.
CCAGAGAGACAAATAGCACATGTTCTCTCTCATTGGAGGCTCCTGGCTCCAAATCTTGAGATGTGAGTACATTGCCTGTAGTAGCTACAGAAACTAAGAAAGTAAAACAGGAGCTTTGCCAAGTGAGAGTGGGTAGAGAGAAATACAGAAGGAAATAACATGACATAAGTGGTGTGATCATGGAAAGGGCAATTCATTAGGGAGGGCAACAGAGATAAATATAGAAGAACGTGGTAGGAAGGTAAAGGAGAATAGCAGGATACAAGTAATATGATAGAGGAAACTGGAAAATGGAGAGCTCTTTAGGGAGTGGAGAAGGAAGTAAATATAGAAAAGAAGAAGGTGGGTAAAATAACAATAGAGATATCTGGAAAACAACAAGGACTCGTACTATTACCTAGTTTAAAAATCTCTAGAACACACATAAATCAATACATAAATATGCAAACATAGCTTTAATAAACCTTTCTCATCAGGGTTAGCAATGTTCCCTCCAGGAGCCAAAGACCACCTAACAAACCTTCAGTGCCAAACATGAGAATCCTTATTTTTATTTGTTGGCCAGGACTCCAAGAGACTTCCAAAATATACACCCTACTGCTGTTGCTCTTTGTTATTCCTAGAGGTGGAAGGTAAGTCCCTATTGCTGAAGACACCATACACATCAGAAACAGGACCCACAGAACTCTAAGCTGGAATAGTCTTTTCATATTCTTTATGTATTCTATCTTAGTTTCATTATTTTTATTTAAAATTATCATTAACTAATCTGTTGTTTTTAAAGTGTTGCTGTTTATTGATAACCCAAAGTGTTATTTATGAACATAAATGCTTAGTCTTCCTTGAAGACTGGCCAACATTTGTGAAATTTTCACATTATTTGTGGGTGTTTTGATGACACAGACCAGCTGTAGTGGTTTGAATGACAATGCCCACCTCCACAATCTCTGGTATTTGAACACTTAGTCTCTAGTTGATAGCACTGTTTGGTAGGTGTAAGATGTGTAGCATCAGTGAGAAAGTTTATCACTCCAGATGGACTTTGATGTATAAAATCCTTGTGCCTTTCCTAGTCTGATCTCTCTGGTTTTAGCTTGTGGCTTAAGATGTAAACTCTCAGCTAGCTGCTTCAGGCTCCATGCCTGCCTGCAGCATGTTTCCCTATTGTGATGTCCATGGATTCTTTGCTCTCTAGAACCATAAGCCCAAATGAAACCTCCCTTCTATAAATTCCCCTAGTCATCGTGGTTATCAGAGCTACAGAAACCAAGTTATGACACCAACTTTTTTAGATCAAAAATAGTAGTCACTATGCTTCAGTGTTCAAATACCAGTACAGCTGCTTCATTTTCTTACCAGAAGATAGAAAGAAACTATACTTTATACTGTAAATAGGAACATACATGTATACACATAAATATCAACAAACTGTGTTCAATATACAAATTAAAATGAAGGCAAGTAAGTATAGAAGGGATGTATGTAGCATCACAGATTAAGAAAAGCAACAAAAACATCTGCAAAATTAGAAACTTCTATCCTTCAGAAAGAGACTACAATGAGCAAATTCCAAAATTTACCCAATCCCTAATCTGGTATGTAATAGAAATGGTAAGAAGTTCAAACTCAAAACTGCTCCCTTGTTACCTGTCAGAGGGTGGAAAATGTCACCCTTAGTTTTGTGTTTGTGTCCTCTGTTAAGGATCAATGTGTATGGAGGACGATTAATGCTAAGCTGTTATTGTCAGGCAACATACAAAAACCAACTGAATAAAGGTCATGTAGAGAAAGACACTCAGGCTAAGGCTGGGACTCTGAAAGCGTAAGACTAGGGAAGCATTTGTGTCATGGCAGGTTATGTCTGCATGAGAAATTGAGCTAACAGGGTAGATGACAGAAGTGATCATATCTGAGACCAAAGCAGGCAGCATTGTTTTCTCCCTTTTCATTTAAGAAAATGATCTATAAGACACCACCGTACCTCTAGAGCAGGGCTGTAAGAGCATCCATCTTCTATGATAAAAGAAAAAAAATGTTTCAAAGACTAGAGGGTTGGGTAACCTTGCAAGCATTGCCACAACTACAAATTCTATGATTTATGGGCATGTTAGGAATCCGAACCTTCTCCTTCCTGAAGCACCTACCACACTATAAAAGGACATTCGGAATCACAAGGCATAAAACACTGTTGTTGACGGAGGGATAGTCCAAGTCAGCACTAATGGTGATAAATCAGGAGCCGCGATTTTATTTTGTTAAATAAAGTGTTCGCTACATTTATTTATTTATTTATTTATTTTTAGTATACTCCATTGGAAACTAAAGCTATGACAATGTCATACAACAGTAAGGACTGCCCTTTGTAATCAGCATCATTCAAGTTGATGAGTTGTCCTGCTTGCCCCCAATGTTAGATAAACAAAAGAATGTTTCCAAAGGAAATCCAAAACCATATTTATTTCTGTGATAAACTACTTGGAATTCATTTTTATTTTGAAAACAACAATGATTTATCAGTAGACAGATTAACAGGCAAATTAGTATGGTTTTCATCATTAATGCTTGGTATGACTATGCACATGTTTTAATAGCTAAGTCTTTAGAAATAAAAGCACAAATTTAGCACAGAAAATTTCAGAGGATAGCCATAGAATTGATGACACATGACTGTTAATGCGGACACCAAAGGACATTCTACAGCATCTTTATAAAAGTTCAGTCAACAGTGTGTTGTTTCCTTATTGATTTTAGGGGTTCAGGACAGTTAAATTAGTTAAGTCACATGACTGGTTATTGATAAGCCTCCATAAGCTTGTTAAACTCCAATAATCAAGAAGTATCACACAATCTTTGTTGCTATATGTTTCATACTAATGTAGGTCTCAGGGTATCAGTGCTATAGAACTGATTTCTCTGAATGTAGAAGCAGCTTGTTACCCTACAACTTAAGGCAGTTTTGTTTGTGGCACAAATGCCAAGATGTTAGCTTTTCATGACCCAAAGTAAATGGTACTGCAGATTCATGTGCAATTGGTTGTAACTCTCATGCTTCATATGTCTATCTAAAAATTCCTAAGGATTCCCAGAAAATCAAATAAAATAAACACAATATTGGAGAGAAGATACATTTTTCTTAGTTTTAAACTGCTCATTTAAAGTAAATGAAAAATTTTAATTTTAAATGGCATTTTATTTGTTGTGTTTGCTATATTATTTGTTATATTATATGCATACTCTATAGGGAAGAAAGCAATAATAAAAATGTTATTTGTAAAACAGGGCCAGTATTTTAACTACTGAAAAATTATTTATCAGTATAGTTGTTCTTTGTTCAGAGAGAAAACTGAAAGAATGTGGTAGAGGTAATAGCATTATGATGTGAAGATATATAAAGTTATTGGTGACTCACTGGAAAATATGACTCATATGACTTTTAAAGTATGTTCATGGTTGTGATTTTAAGGTCACGACAGAAACTGCTGGATGGATCTTTCAGAAATGTCAACTAAAGAATAGCTTTTTCCTTCATATTTACAGGGTAGTGCTACAGATAAAGTATGTAAAAATGTATAGATAAAGACTATGCCCTGAAGAATCACAAAATAGAAAATTCAATGTGAACACAATGTCTTAGCAGTGAAACACAAGACCTCTTCAAGTCTTCTGTTCTCTGGCTCTTGGACATCGGGACTGCGTACATTCTATTAGCCAACTGTCATGTGCTCTTTGAGCTCCCTGAGAAGCAAGATCTGCAATAATGGTGGGCTCCCCCCACTTGAGTCTCCAGCACATTTGTCTCAAACTGTTATTCAAGAATAACAGTTTATTCTTGAAGATGAGCTATTATTCTCTGAAGCTGAGCTGGCCAACCTAACTCTGTGACCAGAAGAATAAAGAAGAGAAAAACATCCCAAGGGTAAAAACAGTGTGCCAGTAAAAGCTGTTGAAGGTGAATTATTTCCAACGTTTGTCACCAACAACATGTCTAATATCTCATGATATTAGTACTTATAGTGGGAAAGAGTTAGCCTTGCACCTCAGTTGAGAACTCGGGCAGACCACCCTAACTTCTCCAGATGGTTTCTGCGGGATGCTGTGAGCACAAGAGTTTATTTTGTTGATTCTACCTGTGCTGTCTGTTCTTTTTGTTTTTTAGATTTTTTTCTTTCTATAGAAACTTCACCCTAAGGGATACTCTAGTCTATCAGGGACTTTCTCTGCTGAAGATTCCAACTGATTGCCTCACCAGGGCTCAGTTAGTGTCTGCTGGCTGTTCTGAAGCCATCAATTTGATGGTGTCCCCTTTCTGTTGTTACTTGTTCTTTTGGTTGGCAGCCTTGCTAAGGGAACACTCTTTCCTTATGGGGATTTTCTATTGCCAATCCCACAGGCTGCAGTGAAGGGGCTACCTCAGCTGATTTCTTTGGATGATTTGAGCACCCAATTTAATGGAATTTCCTAGCTAGCTGACTGACCATCTCTTGCTACTTAATACTTGATTGGAGCTGCTATTTACTTAGTAAACTTTTAAAACTGAAAGTGTGACTATACTGGCTCATTCCCCCAACACACAGGACGATTCGGTGTCAGTATGAAAAGAGGAAGATCACACAAGAGGCATGCATGGGGAGCATCCAATACATGTTCTTAGAAAGGGAAGTGAGCTACTGTAAGCCATTTCTCCTTGTCAAAGCAATACTCAAATATTAATATTTGTCAGTAGACATTTGGCATGTATCCAGGATTGGAAGTACAGTTTATGACCAAGAGTCAAAGATACAAGCATGTCATCATAAATAACAGATTCATTGGCTACACTCATTGATAACAATTTTAATTAACTAACTTAATAGCCATGTGACTCAATATTTACGTACACTAAAAGAAAAAACACCTTTGAGTTAATGTGTAAAATAAACATATCCTTTATTCAAACTTCAAAATCGGTTTATTCACTGAATTATAAGAAACTTCAACCAGACTCTTTATTAAAATCCACCAAAATTAATGTTCCATTTTACATGTATAAAAACGAAAACTTCCAAATAAAAATATGTAATCCAGAAGTATATTTTGAGAGGCAGTGCTATAATTATATATTTAGGGACTGCAAGGGAACTTCATGGTTCCAGAGAATGAGGAAACAGAATCAACTGATCAATTTTTGGTTATGCTGTTATCACTTTTAAGATTAACTATGAATTTAAACTTCAGTCATTAACTGAGTGTATATTTCAAATTATTCTTTTGTGCAGCTTATGTAAATATTTAAGCTATGAGAAACAATGAAATTATGCAATTTGCAGCCAAATGGATGGAACTAGAGAAGCTCATTCTGAGTGAGCTAACCCAGATTCAGAAGGATGCACATGGCATCTATTCACTTATAGTAGGATTTTAGCTATATAGTACAAGATATCTGTACTACAACCAACACACCAAAGGGAACATGGACATAGACTTTTTTGTTTGTTTGTTTGTTTGTTTGTTGGTCTGTTTTTTTAGTTTTCCCTCCCTAGCAATGAGACAGTTTTCACTGGTGGTACTGCCTTGTAGGCCCCCAGTGTATAAAGAGGCTCTTGGCCCTCATATGACTTCTGAACTGGGGCAAGGGACTGTTATGTAGGGACACTCCACTCCAGAGGAGCAAGATGGAAGGGTTAGGGGGTAGAGGATGGGAGGGCGTGGCTGGGAAGGAGGGAAAGAGGACAATATGATGGAGATGTAACCTGAAGCAACAAATAAATAAATTTATTAATTAAAAAATACAAACAACACAAGATTATAGAAGGCATCATTTAATTGCAGTTGTTTCTACTTGAATTTTTTTCTAATTTTAGGACACACAAATTGTTTTGAATAGGATGATATCTTTATCTTATGTGATGAATGTCTTCAGTTCCCAGTAATTAAATATATTCATTGTCAATTTAAATAGGAGTGATTTAAATTAATATGAAGGAAAAAAATATTATTTTTAATGAAAGATGTTAATAAATGCCATTTCTACTGCTCAGACATCAAGTATGGGTTTTGTAAAGTATAGAAACCTATTGCTGTTTTCTTTGCCATAAAATATATATCGATTTTAGTAAGAGTAATCTTCATACATAGGCCAAGGGATCCCTTTCCCTCCCATCTTCTCTACAACCACACTCTAGTAAATTTTCTTTTCTTCCCTGGATCATCTGTCTACTGTGTCTTACAAGATCTTGCAGTTCAGTTTGAAACTAAAATATTTAATATTTTCTAGTTTTCCCCATCATTTTTAAATGTTTTAATTGTTAAATGTTTTAATTTTTTAGTTTAGAGCTAGAAAGATATTTAGGGAGCATACTAATCTCAAGACCTCTTTTGTATGACATCAGGAAATGACAGTTCAGAATTTTCAAAAGAGTGGATGAATTTTGACCAGTCATTATGGAAATAAGAGCTTGTTAGATATGCACAGTGAAGCTGTGGCACTACAGCAGTGCACGACACCAACCTTTTCCTTCTAATTATTGTATTATGGAGAATCACGCACGTTTGATTTTTAAGAAATAATTGGATTTAACCAAAATGCAATTTTACCCTGAAAAGTTTTTTTTTTTAATTTCAATAACTTCATAGTAATATACTGGGACTAGCATGACACAACACCACAGATTGAATAGGTTAACCAAGCACATTTATTTTCTCACAGACCTGGGGACTGGGAAGTCATTATCAAAGGTGCCAGGAAAAGTTCATTTCCTGGTAAGAGCTCACTTCCTGGCTTGTGAACAGACACTTTTGACAATGGTTCTTCCTGTGTTCTCATGAGAAGTTCAATGGTACCTTTCCCTTCTCTTGTGAATTCAATATTTGAGTAGGGCCACACATGTGTTTGAGCTTGTTCATTTGCTTCCCTAAAGGTTCTTTCTCTAAATATAGTCACTTTGAGGGTAAGGGCTTCAGTCCATGAGTCAAGGGAATATACAATTTGATACATAAAAATTCTGAATCAGTGTTAATTTATAATTCTATACTTGAATAAACTTCTTTGTCAGTCAAATGCTTATCATTAAGCTATTGTTTTCTGAATTTCATGTGACTGTCTTGACTAATATACCTTCATTTCATTATTGCGCTTACATATGAACATTTCACATATGATCTTGACTCTTGTGTAATTACACCATTTTGAAATATGTCACTTTTTGCTTTAAATGCAGCAGCATGTTTTCTGAGTCAAGTTTTTGTGATCTCAGAGCTCATTAAGTTTAAAAAAAAATACAACACAAGTTAATTAAGAAAGAAATACAGAGACCCAAGAGTCATTGTGGGATCCAGAGAGAGCTCCAGTCACTGGTTCCAGCCTGTTTGTTAGGTGAGTCCCAACCCTTCGAACACATTAAAACCTTCCACAGACCTTCCTTTTTTATCTAATCTTAACAGAATTCAATCTGCTTATTTTAGTTCAAATTTTAACTAAATTACCTGCACACAAAACAAGAATTTCAAAAAGTGGTCTACATAAGTTGTCTCAACTTGCTTACCTCACACCATCAAAGGTCTGCAATGTACCTTCTACTATTTTGTTTAAGTATCTTGAAGACCAACTTGGACAGCTTTTGTTATGATCCATCAAGTCATGTGCACTGTAGTTGGCTTTGTAAGTAGGTCATGGATATTCTTATATGGGTTTCTATTCTGCTCTGAGTCTTTCTTCACATGAGCCTTCCTCTGTTCCCATAATATGCCAAGTGTGTTCTTCTGTAATGTGCTGATAAAAAGCCAACCTTTTCATCCACATCCATAAGCCCCACCTTCACACACAACATCATATTGACACAATTGACCACTTCACCTTGTACTCCCTGTTAACTTAATATTTTTTGATATTGAGACACGTCAGCTCCTGACAGAACCCCCTATTCTACTCCAAGTAGAAGATGAGCATCAAAGAATCTCCAATTGGAGATGGTTGAATGAGTGGCAAGCCTATCACTTGGCACAAAAAATCCATTGCTTCAACTGTAGACAGAATGCTGTCCAAAAAGGACAAAACTTGGAAGCAGCTAAGTCGACAGCCTAGCTCTGCCAAGACAGGGTAGGCAAGTCCTTCATAATTCCTGCTTGGCAATTAAAGTCTGTCAGAGAAAGGGGGTGAAAAGCTGAAGATTGATGCTGTAATGTATGGAGAGAAAATGGGAACCCGTTGTCTGTCATTTCTTAGTTTTGGAAGCTGCTGGCCCTGCACTTCCTGTATAATCAGATATATATTTATCCCTCTCAGGTCTCTGATGTGGTTGAAGACTAGATAGCTAGAGGCTCATAGTTAAATTTTGAATTGTTTAGGAATTAAGAGGGTGTTCTGGATCTAAGAAGATGTTTTTAAAATTGTGATGCAAATTAGTATGAAAGCTGAGTTGGATATAGAACTTTAATCTCATGGAAATGGTTGGATAGTAGAACGTTAAAGTCAGGTGCCAAATACATATGGACTGGACATTGGGAATGTATGCTAAGCCAGAAAACTCACATAATTGTGGCCTATTTATTTCTGTTGTTTTGTGTTGTATTTGTTGTTATAAGAGAAAGAGCCATTTGTTGAACTGAAAGAGAGAGCTGTTAGGGGGGAAGATATACCTTAAACTTAAAAAAAAGGAAGTAGATGGGGGGTTAAGGGGGCAGAGGGTGGGAGGGTGGGACCAGAGCGGGGAGTAGGGAGGGGATTGTGATTGAGATTTAACTTGAAGAAATATAAATAAATAAATAAGATTTTCATGGTTCTACAGCCCTACATATGTGAATTAAATTCTGTTTGCTTTCATAATATGTTATATATACTTCATAAACATTATCACAATATTAATAGAAATAATTCCTTCATGTTTTCCAAATCTCAGTTCACCTTCACCACCATATACAATAATTACAGACACCCTAAATAAAGATGTTATTTCCATTTTATTAATATTATATAGCCTGTGTATTCAACATAGTTCATGTTTAATAAATGTCAGTACTCTCTAATTTTCACATAAGTTTACATATATCAAACCAAGACTTTTTAGTCCTTATATTGTTCTTAGCCATGAAAGAAGCATGGAAGATGTAATTAAATAACTAACTTGTAGAGTTTGGATGAAAATACTGTCTTCTTTAGTATTGGCACTCTAAAATGCAAATCTGAAGGTGCTAGTGTACTCCACAGTATACAGTAATGAGTTTCACAAACTCTACTTTTTTTATTTCAAGACAAGGTTTCTCTGTGTAGCCCTGGCTATCCTGGAGCTCGCTCTGCAGACTAGGTTGGCCTTGAACCCACAGAGATCTACCTGTCTTTGCCTCCTGAGTGCTGGGATTAAAGATGTGCACTACCATCCCCAGCCATTACAGACAGATTCAAACTGCCATATGGATGTTGGGATTTGAACCCAGGTCCTTTGGGAGTGCTCTTAACTGCTGAGCCATCTCTCCAGCCACACAAAGTCTTTTGACAAGGATAAAAGAGCTGGTAGAGTACAGCTATCATTTTCACATCAGTTATCTTTGACTTAGTAAACTTATATGATCCAAATGGTAACTCCATACTTGTTCTGTAATTATCATGTGGGAATTATTACCAAGAATTAATTCTAAGATACGTTATTAGTTCAATTGGTTGAAGGAAATACAGGCGCATAAAAATTAATTTCTAGGCTATTCTAAATGCTCTGTGTCCTGACTCCATTAAAAATATTGTTTTCACCCAATTAGTGGGTGCACATGCTTGATTTTGAGATTGCTAAGCTAAGGTTCATGAGAACTTATATCATTGTAGATTTGCCTCATAAGCAACTATCTCAACCTCATTATTTCATTTGCCAAGCTGAAAAGAATTTTCTAAGTTACGTGAATAACTATTCAATGAAACTGTAACTTGTTTTTATTCAACAGTAAAACTTAATCACAAGTATGTGAAACTATACTTTTTCATTATTACTGTCATTACTGGTCTCAAGATAGAATAGTGAGTGACTAAACATTCAAAGGTCACAACTTGATGGAATTTCTCAAGTGAACAACTGTTCTATCACAAAAGAAAGGCTCCAGGCTTAGACATGGTTTCAGAAAACAGCTTAATAATTTCCTTTAGAAATTACTGTTACTTACTGTTACTTAACTCTGGAAAGTAGAAGTCAGAAATTTATATCTTACCATGTAAACATCCTGCTATTTCATTTACTTTCTGGGTCCAAACAATAGAAATATAAGATTACTTGGAAATTAGTGTGGATTTTTTAATTAATTCTCCAGGTGGCCCCAGGACAAAAGCAAATGTTGTAATCCATTGTATGTTATTTGAAATTAGTATTTATTTTCTGGAGGAATATATAACTTTTTAAGGTAAAACCTGTTTGGAGCACAGTATTATATAGGTGACAGAAATACATATCAAGAAAGTAAACAAACACAGCCATCTCAGTCAGTCATTCTTTTCTGCTATCATCTAGACATTATTAAAAATTTTCATACTCCTTCCTTGGTGCCAGACCCAAGCCCCCTTCTGAGTGAAGTTCCCTTCTAAGTCCCTTCGGTATTACAACCCCTAATGCATGTGAAAATCTCACCTGTGATGTATGGTAAATGTGTTATACAAATTTTCATCAGCCTAATTTCACTCACTATCTAGGTTTGATCCCTGTTTCTGATTGCATATATGTTAAGGGCTTTAACTGTGCTAGCTCAATATCAAGTTTGGTTACATCAGTTCACTGACTGTTCCATGAATGGGGCTGAAGTGACTAGAGAAAAATGCACATGATACTGGCTGGTGACCTTCTTCATTTATAGCCATAATAAGCCTCAGGTGGGTCTGAATGCAGTAATGAATCTGATACAATTTCCCATCTTCTCAAATCTCTATTATTTCTTCCTCACTCTTCATCTCAGATCAGTACTTACTTCCACAGCCACTGAAGTACACAAGCTATAAACAGAGCCTTTCTTAGCATTTTTTCATTACCATGCCTGTCCCTATCTGTGTCTCTCTCGTTGCATTCCCAACACATGAACGATTTGTGCCCATGTCTAAAGCCAATCTCTCTGCCCTTGTACTGACCTTGTCCTTTTAACCAGAAAAAGACTTCAATCTGACAATTTCACAGGTTTTCTTCATCAATGTAATGAATCCCTTCATATTACATTTTCCTCATCCATGAACATATTACTTTCATCATCTTTTAAAAGACTAAACAAGTGAATTGAAAGGTTCCTATCACATTGAGCTCACCTACACTATCTATTCACTTCTTGAGCAGAATTCCTTGAAACATTGGACAGTCCTACCCCTCCCTAATTGTCTCCCAAACTTGTCCCAATGAGGCTTTCTCCTTACTGTTCCCACAGAACTCTTCATGATGTCACCAAAGACCTTTGTGTGTCTTAAACCCAGTGGCCACTCCACAGCTGTCAAACACCTCTTCATCCTGTGTCAACATCTCTTTCACTACCCCTCCTTTCCATGAAGTCCAAGCATGCAGTACCCTTGATCTCAAGCCTTTTACATTTCTGCTCTCATTTCCTAGGTATTGTCAGCTAACCTTGAATCTTACATGCCATCTATAAATTATTTCCCAATTTATAGTACTATTAAATGTCTCTACCTTGGACCTTAGACCTATAGCTTTAACAGTTATTTGACATTTTTGCTATCCTACCTAACAAGTATCTCAAACTTAACAAGTATCCCAAAGTAAATCCCCTGTAGTTTCCTCAAAATATACTTTTGGTAATAGTCTACTATATCTTAACAAGAATGAGACTTTGTTGGTCTCAACAGAAACCTAGAATTATGCTTTGTGATATTTATTTATCTTTCTTTCTCCAAATCAGCCTGTCCAGGAATTCTAGACTTGAATTCCTCCCTCAGTCATTTCACTTGCCACTGTGTCCACATCTTCCATGGTCACAACATAATCATCTCTGGCCTAGACTGGTGGCAATGCTCTCTGTGGTTCCCCTCTGTTCTTCTCTCTCTTGTTCACTTTCCTCTGATCACCCAAGTTTCCTTTGTGACTCTGAAACAATACAGGCATGTTCCTGCTCAGTGCATTTGCCCACCATGTTTTCTCTATCAAGATTCCCTTTTTAGATGTCTACATATTTCATTCCATCTACTCTTTCAGATACCTTTTCAAATAATCTTTGACAGTTTTAATAAGAATTCCCCCCATAAGCTCATATATTTCGATATTTAGACATCAAGAAGAGGCATCATTTGAGAAGGATTAGGAGGTGTGGCCTTTCTGGAGTAAGTATAGACTTGTCACTGGGAGTGGACTTGGAGGTTTCTAAAGCTCACACCCAGCCCATTCTCTCTCTCTCTCTCTCTCTCTCTCTCTCTCTCTCTCCCTCTCTTTCCCTTTCTGTCTCACTCTCTGCCTGCAGATCAGGGTTTAGAGATCAGGATCTCAGCTACTACTCCAATTCCATGAGTGCCACCATGAATGATCCTGCAATGCCAGACCAAAGTAATAATGGACTAACACTCAGAAACTATAAGCAAGATTCCACTTAAATGCTCTCTTTGATAAGAGTTTCCCTGATCATGGTTCTTTTTGCAGCAATAGAACATTGACTAAGGCAGAAGTTAGTTACTGGAGTACCACCCCTACAGGCTTGACTTTGTTTCTTGTTGGTGGGATGTTGACTTTGGGACTTTTAATTAGGACAGCAGTTGAAAGCTTTAAGAGGAGCTTAGTTGGCCACACTAATAGGAGCATGGGAGATAATGGTGCTGAGACAAATGTAAATTGTAATGGGCCCAGTTCAAGAAGTTTCAGAGAGGAAGAATATTAGTAAATGACCTAGAGACCATTCTTCTGATATTTTGGCAAAGAATGTGGCTGCTTTTAGCACTTGATTTAAACATATGCTTGAGACAAAATTAAAGAGTTTTGGATTAATGGCATTGGCAGAGAATATTTCAAGACAGTAGTGTGTGGTTATTAGTCAATCGTATGCAGATATATAATGAAAAGCACAAATGTGGACAAAGAAAAATACAAAATTCACAATTTAAGGAGAAAAAAAAGCATGAAGAAAGCATAAAGGAGTTAAGTCTAGTGTTAAAAATATCATAATGAAAAGGATGATGCTAAATGAAATAAAGGGGAGTGGTGACTTCAAGGTAGATCCCACCCAGCCAAGCTTTTAACTTGTGCAAATAAATTAAAGAACAGCTTAAACCTTGAGAAGAAACTATCAACAACATAAAACTTATGCAAATATAATTGAATAAGGGGGCCAAGTTCCATCCCAATCAAGTATCAGAATTTGACAGCCTTGGCCATATGTATGGCTCCAACTTTGGGGTCAAGGCACAAGAACAGAGTTGTGGAATCTGCCTGCTCAACTAAGGAAAGCCTCTAAAGCCAGGCATGTGTCAGGGGTGTCCCTGCCTGGAGGCACAGAGAAGCTACTAAGTAAAGCTATGAACATGAACACTAGATTGAGTTGAAGACCCCAAGATGTTGGACATGCCAGAGTCATAGGATATTGGCCAAGGGGAGCTGAAGACTGAGTAGGGAACCATCGCTAGAGAGAGAAGTATGTTGGAGTCAACCAAGCTGAAAGGAATTGTAGATCGGAAGAGTGCTTTTATATCAGACATGGAGATGAAGAGCTTTGAATTTGCCATGTTGTGTTTCACTTTGTTTTGGTCCCGTATTTTCTCACTATTCCCTTTTTCCTTTCCCATTTTGGAATGGTAATGTATATTCTGTGTCATTGTGTGTTGGAAGTGTGTGATCTGTGCTTTCATCTTGATATTACTGGGAGTTACAGTTAAGAGACTGTCATTAGTCTCAGAAGAGACTTTGGACCTTTGACAGGGCTGAGACTGTGATAGATTATGGGGGCTTTTGAAATAGGACTGAATGCATTTTTGTATTATGATATGGTTACAAGCCTATAAGGGTCAGGGAGTAGAATGGGGTAGTTTATTTATTATACAAATATATAGATTTATATATTTTAGTACTTACTCATCAGAAAGTGTCATTATTTGAGAAGGATTAGGAGATGTGGCCTTGGTGTGTGTGTGTCCTTATTGGAGAAAGTTTGTCATTGGAGGAGGACTTGGAGGTTTCAAAAGGGTACATATATGTGTGTGTGTGTGTGTGTGTGTGTGTGTGTGTGTGTGTGTGTGTATACATATATATATTTTATTTATTTGGGATTTTAAATTTGGTTTCAATATTTATTTATGTATATACATACATGTGAACATATGTGCAAGCATCCATGAGGCTCGGGGAGGCATCAGATTCCCTAGAGCTAAAGTTGCAGGTGTTTGTGAGCTACCTGACATGGGTTCTGAGAACTAAGCTCCCTTCAGTCTGTAAGAACAGGATGATCTCTGAGGTGCTGAGTCATCTCTCCAGCCCCTTGTTCATTATCCCTATAAGAGTTGAATAACATCATCTAATTGGCATGCTTATCTTTAAATGGATATAAATTTTAAGGATCTATTATTCTTCTGTGGATAAGGACACACTGCTATTCTTCTAATCTATCTTACACTCATACATCATTTTAAACAAATTTAAATAAAAATAATACCAAATTGAGAGAAGTAATAGTACTAATGATTTTTTTTTCAAAATGCTACTGATGATGTTTAAAAACAAACTCATTACAAGTCAAAAGATGAAAATAGTAAGACTTCATTATTAAAGGCTTTAAGGACAAATTTGATAAGCAAATGAGTGATCGATCACAAGTAGAGCTCTCAAATGTCATTATTCCTTCCAGACATCTATCTGAACAGCTGACTAAAGTGTTGCTGGCCAATTATCCTTCCATCTTTGAAAGCAAATTTGAGCAAAGCTGGATAGCTTGCATCACCGACTCCCCAGCTGATATCTCTCTGGAAGCCACACTTTACAAACTGCAGGCATGCATAATCATATACATTTACTGTTTTCCACATAAAAATCCTAGTATCTCCCTGCACTTGCAGAAAGTAAATCACATTTTTCTTCACTTATTGTTTGGTGTCAAAATTTCACTATGCCTTATGTGAGATTCAGATCAAATTCATGTCAACACCTTCCCAAATGATGCAGTTCCATAATCACATAGTGTTGGCACATATACTCGATTCTTGCATTCAATTCAATTATTTAGCCACAGATATGATTTGTAATCTTTTACATATGACTCCCTATTGTGTTACTTCTAAAAAGGGAAATCTGGTATAAAATGAAGGGAAGTTTTGGAGTGTCATAGAGAATTACATCAGAATCAAAGTAAGAGCACTTCAGAGAATCAGATCCGATGGTGTTATTCTTGATGTACCAATTAGATATGCAGTTGAATCTTTTAAATTCCAGTTGTCAACATACAGAGAAAAATCTTCAGTTTTTTCATCAGCCGGTGCTTTCCACTGACATTTTCCTATTAAATATATTTTCTGACTTAATCAAGACCATTTTCCAGCCACCATCTTTTGAAGTTTTGCAAGATTAAAGGGACTATGAGATGGAGAGAAAAATAAGACTATGGTGTGTAGTACTAACTGGGAAGTAGCTAGTATGCTCGATTCACTCTAAAGTACAACTTGATTGAGAAAAATGAGATTCTGGCACATATATGGTTTATCTCTTCCTTTTATTTACAATCCCTGTTAAGCAAGAAAGTGAAAAGACAAGTTCTCAAATGAGCACAATATATCACAGATAGCTATTGCGCTGAGCCTATGCAGTAGGTAACATTTGTTTCCTCTTTTATTCATAAACCCTTGGCTTAAACCGCTTCCTTCTTAGAACCTTATTTTCTCTGGAAGAAAGTTTTTTTTTTTTCAAAGTAATGGTATAACTCTGGTCCATACATCTTATAGACTCACAACTGAACTTAAGTGTGTAAATTTTGTTTCAAAAACATACCTTATCTTCAAAAGCATGGTAATTTTTTGACAGAAATTAGTGATGTCACAGTCACTGCATTGCAGCCTTGAGAAAATGTCACACCACAGCCATGATGTAACACAACTATGATGTAACACAGCTGTGACAATGACAACCATATTAATCTGAGCTCACACAATGACAATAGAGTATCATCTTCTGTAATTGCTGCTTTAACTCTGATTTATGTTTTAAAATGTTTTCTTCAAATGTTGTTACACTGATAACTGTCTAAAGTACAATTAAACAAAATAAAATTTTAGAACCAGTATTTATCCATGTCAAAATAATGAATTAAATATGGAGTAAAGATTATCCTGGCCATACAGAATTAAGAAGTGTAAAGCATTCTAGAAAAACAGTGATAGAGTTAAAGAACTTAAAAAGCTTCTGTGGCTTTTGGTCATAAAAGAAAGCATATCCTATATGACAAAAATTAAAATTATTGATTTAGCAACCTTGGCCAAAATAATCATGATTTTGGCATACATCACTTTTCTCTATGACATGATATTAAAAATAAGATCCAAAGACCTAATTGGAGCATATTAATATGTGGAAGTTAATGAAAACTCAAGATACTGAATTTGAGAATAAATTTTTCTTTGATGAAATGAAGATAAAATGTCTTTGATCATTAGTTATTATTTAATGAGCTTCTACATTCTTTAAGAATGACTCAAAAATAAATAAGTGAGCTTTGGGATAAAGATGAATGACAACATATCAAACTATCTGCTATAAATGAGTATAATGAATATTTCAAAATACCTTCTGAATAAAACAGAGTTAATGAAATGAAATTTCAGATAATAAGAAAAACCTCAAGTGGAGATGAAAAGTAAATTATGGAATGGTTTATCCTCAAGCGACTTCTTACCGATATTACAATATCTGTCAATCTTCTACAGTGAACACTGAAAATATTTGTCAGACCCAATGTAACTGATCAAGTTCAAAGCTGTAGAGAACACTAAAAACATGTTTATCTCTTTTGTTAATGTATGGGTTTGCTACTCTGCCTGCCTTGTTTTCATATGACAAAGAATGCTAATAACCACAACTATAGTATAAGAAGATAAAAATGGATGAGAAAATAAAGATTAAGAAACACAAAGATTGTAAGAAAAGATAAAGTATGCTTAGTTCACAGATAAAGATGAAGTATCCATCCCTTGATGGCTCATCCTTGTAAAAGCCTAAAATCTCATCATCTGTAACAACATGATCATTAAGGGTAACCAGCTAGATACAGAATGACAAATGAGACATTAGTAGACTGGAGGAATCTACGATGTTCTCATGTAAGTTGGTAGGAATTGTGGGAACTAAAGGCTGGGGTGGGGGCAGGGTGAGAAGTTAAGGTGCCAAGTCACAGTTAGACAAAAGCAAGATGTTCTATGTGCATTGAACGGCAAAATGAGTAGAGATCATGATGACACACTGTATACTTCAAAGAATTAGAAGACAAGGTTTTGCAAACATTTAAACAGCAAGTGATAAAACGTAAGGAAATACACATGCTTAGCCTGACGTAACCAAGCAAGAAGTATACATCAGAACATCATGAGGTATTCATAAATACATATAATTTTCTGTTTTAAGCATTGGCTTAAAATAATTCAACTCAAATCTCAATGATAGTAAGACAAGGCGTTCACTGCTAATGCAGTCAGGAGCCATTGACTAAAAAGAGTAGTACCACTGCTTTTTCAGCTTTTATCTAAAGTACATGCTGAGTGCCTTTATCCACCCACTTAATCTCTTAAACTTTGAAATCTAATTTCTTCTTTTAAATTGTCTTTTCTTGTTTTGTTTGGTCTCCTAACCCTTGAAGTACTCTTAGCCAACTCTAAATTTGGTTGAGATAATCCCTATTGATTCTTGTGCTTCTCACAGAGCTTCAGGGCAGGAAAGCAAATTCAGAACAAAAGCTGAAATAAATGTCACTGGGCTAATAAAAAACAGTAAACATGCTTAATATTTATACCAATGATAGATATTTGCAGCAGAAAATATATCTTCAGTAATAAATCTTTGGTAGATTTTTGCTTAACTTGTCAGCTAATTCTTATGCATCTCTCTGTGGTAGGAGCTATTATTACCCCATTTTATAGATGGGGGAACTAAAGAGTTTCAGAGGAAATGGCTGCTCTAAAATCAAACCACTAGTGATAGATGGGCCTGTGCTTAGAGCTTAACAGCATGCTTCTTGTGGACCATGACCCTGGAAACTGCCTTTGCAGAGAAAGAACTCATCACAAATAGCTGGTCAGTGGGGGAGGACCAGGAGGAGAGGAAGGGATGGGAAACTGTGGTTCAGATGTAATATATAACAGAAGAATAAATAAAAAAGGAAGAAACAAAAAATTAAAAATAATATTCTTTTACTGACAAAAAAAAGTCTTTACTGCATCTTAGAGAATCCTGACCATGTTCTCTTTCGTATCAATATGCTTACACACTACTTTAGCAACATAATATCCACAACTAAAATAAAACCCATGCTCTTTGTTCTATCAATATGCAGAATGATATATAAAAGATGTTATATTTCTATTTTTCATATTTGTCTATGAAACAGGAAGCACCCCCCCCAGCCCCTGGGCACTGGGCAGGTATTGTTAAAATCTGTTAGGATCACTATTGGTATTTCATGATTAGTTTCAAAGGTTATGTTCTAAGTGTTCTGTCTGATGTTCAATCCTCTGTAAATAAAGAAGGATGGTGAATGGGTCAATTTGACTAATTAGCAGCTATGGATTCTCCCTCAATGAATGAACTTCCTTGAGCAACTGAGCTGTCAATCAATAAAGACAGACAGACCACCTTATTACCTGCACCAGCCTGCCTGAACATTTCAAGAAGCCTTAAGACAATTATGCAAAGAATGCAGTTGATTGTCTGGCTCCTGAAGATACAACCTCCACCAGAGCTCTGAACAAATTGTAATCCTGAGCGTCACCTTGATTAGATGGTGTGTACTTCTGCTTGGTGGAGGAACTACCATGGCTACTAGAAAAGCTATTATCAGTCCAATCACAAACCTTAGTGGCTGAACCAAAATCAAGACTATGTTCGGCCAAACACCTCTTCTGGTACTATGAAAAGTACATTGCTGAGGCTCATGCATACAAAGACATTCTCTCACGTCATTTCCTTCTACAGAAGTAGAAGTGGAAGCACAGAGAGAGGGACAGGAGTGTAAATGGTTGATTTAAAACAAGAAATTAAATAAATAAATAAAAGCTCAGAGAACCTGCAAGATCTGGTTGCAGGAAGAGTGTCAGAGAATCATTAAGTCTTACTAGCAAACTCAGATCCCAGGCTGAGAGCTCAAACACTGGCCACTACCAAAGCCAGAATCCCAGTAGCTAGAGGCCTTCACAAAAACTCTAACATTTGGTTATGGGTCTTGATCATCAAAACAGGCACGGGGTCCTGTAAATGCAGATGGTATCACTTGCTGCTGTTTCTGACTGCATAGTGCCAACACTGGTTGCAGTCACCATTGAACACTGACTGACCATGAAGACCAGTGTTTAAAGAGCTTCTTTGCACAACCATAGTTTTAATTCAGGTAGAGCAGAAAGATTGACTTTTAGGCACACTGGCAACATGATGAAAAGCTGAAATAAGAAAATAACAGACAAGGAAGGAAGTTAGTTCGCCAATCAGATATATAATTCCCAGCATTGCTGATCACTATTTTGTGTAATTTTCCTCCATAGACCAATTTTAGCAACTATATGAACATTAAGGACGTTGTTTGCCAAAATGTCTAACAAGGCAAAGAATAAATATTCTAATAGCTTTTAGTGTAAAATCTCATAAATTTCAATGTACTTTGGAAGGTTGTTGACTGCTTGATTATGATTAAATGATGAACAAGGAGCATGAAGAATACTTTTCAAACTCTAACAGTGCACAGGAACAACAGGGGAGTATACACAAAACATTTAAAGTGGTTTTTGTTCTATTGATTTTACCTCTGAATAAGGAAGGATCCTCAGTCTGCATTTTGAGGTTCAGTCCAATACAACCTTTATTTTATACCTTGTATTTTGAAAACTTTGAACTAGATCCTATAGATGGTTGAGTCTGGGAAAAGAGCCTAAGGACTGCTTTTGTGAAATTTTAGGAATCAAACATATAAAAGATGATTCCAGTGCAATGTTAACTTAGAGCTCCTATTTAGAAGCTAAGAAAATAAAATACAGCACTATCAAATGTCACAAAAATATAAGACTGCTCTTGGTGAACATACATAATTTTATAAGGGAAGAAAAAGAAAAGAAGTGTGAGCGAGAAGGGATTCAGGGAAGATGGACAGAGGCTCTGTGGTTGGCAGCTGGGAGCTTGGACAGAGGATCTGTGGTTGGCAGCTGGGAGTCTGGCTTCTATGAACATTTGAAGGGCAATAGTAAGGCTGACATGGACAATTAGGATCCAACGGTGACAAGCTCTGACAACAGGGAAAGAACACAAGAGGGAGTTACAAAAGCTTATGGAAACAGAAAATGACATGATAAGGCATTTGATTTTAGAGACTCTTACAGCATTGAGATGTATTGATTGGAAAGACTGGAGGCCAGAGGTGAGAAGAACAATTAGGAAGCTAGTACAGTTGTCTGAATTGTTGAAGCCAAAGTCTGTGCCAGCCTAGTAGCAATATTAAGAGTAAGGAGGAGGTAAATGTAAAACAAAAATAAATAAATGAATAAAAAATAAAACAACAAAAAAAACCTGTAGGGATTTTGACTTTTCTTGGTAATTTCCTAAACTTGGTTTCAAAGAAAGAAAAACAAAAAGAAAGAAAATATAAGAATTACTTTTAAATTTTCAGTCTAGTTCACTGGAAAAAAGAAATACAGCCAATAACCTAGCAAAATCTTACACAAGAAAAAAGTCATGGTAAAGACAAGTTTGATTTTAGATATGACTGTTATTAGATAAAAGGTCAAAATCTGTGCAAACACTCATTAATTGTTAATTTGGGTGTGACACTCGAGCAAGTTTGAATGGGTATACTTGTCTGAATATGTAGAATAATTTAATTTCAATAGTGTCAATAAATGACTCAACAGAGAAAATAATATGGGAAAGGAAAGCTGAGATGAGTCCTTTAGAGCTTATACCTCAAAATCAAAGGAGAGTAAAGAACAGTTGGAGTCCAGGAGTTGCCCAAAAACGTCACAGACAGTTGAGCAAAGATTAGTTTATTGAACAACAGACAATACCAGAGCTAGTTGCAACTAAGGATGCAGTCAGTCTCGGGAGCTGAATGTAGCCCTGACAGTTTCTCAGAACTGGCTTATAAAGGCAAAAATTATGAGCTCATAAAAAGGTGCAGGATGTGGTACGAGGTAGTCCTTCCTGACTCAGGTTGTTTTGACCAACTACAATCCTAACTTAACAATCTTAAATTAACCTTTAATATGATTGGTTCACAAGTCAGACCAACAGGGACTTTCCAGAATTCATAAATAGCATAATTGGTCAGCTTGACCTAGCATATGTTTTTGGAGCTATGCAGCTATGGTAGTGAGTTTCAAAGGACAGTGAAATAACATGACAGAAATAACAAAATAACAGGATATGAATAACAAAAAGGACCATGGAGTAATAACAGTCACAGGGTTATCTTGACCCGACAGAAGAACTTCTCTTCCATCAGCATAATCACTTCTGGCAAACACAGCCTGGGAACTTGAACTCAATTTTACCTTATGATTAAAATGGTGAATAAAGACAAAATGGCTTCTGTTTTGTGTTTGTACTGTTTCCAAAATGGTTCTGGAAGCAGGTCTCAAGAGAAGGAAACAGGTAAAGGGTTACACAGAACAATGTCATGAAAGCCAAGAGTATAAATTTTCTAAAAGAAGATAACAAAGGAGAAAACACTGAGAAATGTGGAGCACTGTGACTTTTAGCTAGGTAGTATTTGATATACAAACATACTACAAGAGTGAAGAAGATAAAAGCCATGCTGTAGACTGCAAGGAAGTGTAGATATGGCACTGGGATTTACCGAACTAAAGTAAAAGGAGATTTACTGAGAAGAGTAGAAGGTATAGTATGTTGCTTAAAGTGATTTTTTTATATCTTGTTAATTTCCTTTTAATTACTCTAGGCAGTCCAACATATGAGCCCTACCTCATGCTTGTGGCAGTCCTGATGTACTAATCTTAGGTAATAACATTAAAAATGGGAAAAGGAAGTCTGTTTGGCCCACTTCAAGCAGTTAGAGCAAAAACACATGACTTATTCATGCATGTATTTCTGCCCAGAATTCTGATTCTGGAGTGAGCCACACGGCAAGTAAAGGGAGTGAACATGCTAAGCCAGACCTGAAACAGCCTTCTTCTGGATGCACATTGCCAAGTCCAGCCAGGGTCTTCTAGTGGCTGGGATTGTACCAGGCTATTACTATAGCAAAGTATTGGTTCTGTCAGAAGCTTTACTTTCTATTTAGTAGGTTTTTTAATCTTATTTTTATCCTTCCAAACTGGAGCATTAAACACTAACCAATCCCTGACTTTCCTGAGTAAGTCACCATGACTTGATGACTGTTTTCTGCAGTAGGAAAAACCAACTGATACCAGGATATGGCAAAATACTGAAGAAACTAGTAATATTAGACTTCTGGATTAAGAATATTAGAATGTCTAATTATGGTATACAGACTAAGAAAGTAAGCTGAAAGAGTCAAGGATGTCCAAATGAAATTGATCATGTTCAGGGTAGTGTGCCCATCTATTGATGGATGGGTAATGGAATGTGTTACATTTACACAATGGAATATTACTCATCTGTTAAGAAAAAAATGAAATAATGTTGCAGGATATTTGATCACATCATGAACCCTGAGATTGTGTACCGGAAAAATTTACTTCTATTTTGTGAAATGGTTCAGCACTAGCACAAACGTTTAATTCAAGAGTTTTCTGATTATTGCAAACAGGATTAAATAAAGTCAACCATAGGTCAAGAGACAGAGCAAGTAACCAGTTGACAGGGAGTGAACATAGGAAAAAAAATCATAGAGAGTGAGAGGAAATCCAGAGGATGGATAGATAGATGCACAGGAAGTAGAAGGGAGGGACATTCGTTTGAAGGGTTTTTAAGACAGCATGGAGAAGGAGAACTAGCTTTTCCCTATGGGACATTGGTTGAGGAAGAAAGTCAGCTGGGTGATTTCTCTGCCTCTCTGAGCTAGCACACGTTCAAATCCCAGCACTGGGCTCCCAAGTCTTTATTGGTGAAATCGAACATTTGAGATTTTGTTTAAAAACAACGAAATTTGGAAGTAAATTGGCAGAACTAGAAACAATCATTCTGAGTGAGGTAACCCCGTTCCAGAATGAAAAACCTTTCATGTTTTCTCTTCTATGCACATGACTACTTTCAAACTTTTAAGCTAAGACAACTTTCAAGTCCTCTGGACTTCCTCTTTTTCTCTGTGATTTTTTTCTATGTTCACTCCCTGTTAACTGGTTGCTTGCTCTTTCTCTTGACCTGTGGTTAACTTTATTTAATCCTGTTTACAATAATCAGAAAACTCTTGGATTAAACATTTGTGCTAAGGCTGAGCCACACCACAAAATAGAAGCAGATTTTTCCAGTACACAATCTCGGGGTTCATGATGTTTGTGTGGTGTGTGTGTGTGTGTGTGTGTGTGTGTGTGTGTGTGTGTGTGTGTG
>CAJQZJ010010411.1:2249282-2266006 GCA_907164525.1 Lophiomys imhausi
GTGTGTGTGTGTGTGTGTGTGTGTGTGTGTGTGTGTGTGTGTGTGTGTGTTTCAATTAGAAAAAAAGGTTAGGTGGTATGAATAAGAATAGTTACTATTAGGGCCAAGAAATGGACCCCTGAATTTGGGGTGACCGAGGAATCACCAGGACTTGAGAACAATGCAAAAGGAAGAGGTTTTATTTAGCCTGAATGGTGGGGTCACCCTCAATGTTTCTCCATGCAAGGAGAAGAAGGGGACCCTGACCAAAATCTCAGTTCAGATTAAATATGTTTCAGCAAGGCATAATCAAGCAACAGTGCTTTCATTGGTTATACTACTATCTCTACATTGATTGATGCTAGCTAAGTTAATACCGGAGATAAAGAACCTGGTCTCCTAGTGATAGGGAGCTTCCAAACCCAGGGTGGTAGTGTTGCTAGTTTCTGGGGCAAGTTGAACTGGAGTTTAGGGCCTACTCAAATTCCTAGGCTTCTGAAGCCTGGCTGAAGTTTGGTCAAATGAACTTCGGTCCCAACATTACCATAGGTAAATATATCTAAATAGTTGGCCCCAAGTTGGTGGAACTGTTTGAAAAGGATTAGAAAGTATGGCCTTCTTGAAGGAGGTATGTCACTGAGGTTGGGCTTTGAGGTTTAAAAAGTCCAAGCCATCCCCAATGAATTCTCCCTCTCTGCTTTGTGATTGTTGTCTCAAATTATAAGGCCTCATCTCCTGCTCCAGTGCCATGCCTGACTGCCTGGGACTGTGCTCTGTGCCCTGATGGTCATTGACTCAAACCCTCTACAACTGTGAACCCAGAAAATTTAATGTCTTCTTTCATAAGTTGCCTTTGTCATGTTATTTAGTCATGGCAACAGAACAATAACTAAGACAGGTACCTAGAAAGGGACCAGGGTAAAGAAGGGGACCTTCCAATGGAGGGGAAATAGAATATGGCATTATAAAGGGGTACAGAATAAATTTGAGCAAGAGCATTAAACTCGGAGAGGAATGAGAAGGTAGAGTAGAGGAAGGGAATATATGGAGAGATAACTAACACTACAGGCCTTTTGAAAAGCCATATGGAAACCTATTACAATAGAATCTTCCTAAAATATAGACATATATAGAAGGAATTTAAATGGAGTCACTGTAGAAATAAATTAATTAAATTATTTATCAGTATTTATATTATGGTTAATTGGTCAGCGGTGTTAATCCTTAACCCACCATTATAAATGAGCACACAGACATTTGATGGATCTTAACAAACCTCAGCTGGGATTAAGCAATCTTAGCTCATCTAAGCTAGCCATTAGTTCTATTCCCCAGATAGAACTGCATATACACATACGCCCCCTGGGTTGTTATTCTCCACTCTATGCCGATGTTCCAGGCCACGTGAAATGAGGTTCTTTACTCTAACTCATGGTGTATGTCCTCCTTCCTGCTCTGGCTTCTTCTCTTCTACTGGAGGCTTCTTCAGTAAACTTTCTGCTTCCAAAGCCCATGCACCTTAGTCCCGTGTACCTCTGTCTTTACCCAATCTCAGGCTTCAGCATTTATTCAACCAATCAGAGACAATGGTTAGCAAGTAAAGTAACAGACAACAAGCAGGCCTCTGGGACCAATTAAGTAACATTTAGAATGCACAACATCACCCCATAAAGTCACCATATAATATAGAAGCCAATACCTCAATTAGTATGGGTTGTCTTTGGTTATTTGTTTTTATCGATTTGAGTCATTGGCCAAAAGGGTTCCATAAACAACTTAAAACTTTTCAGGCTATTGTCAAAGCTATATGTTACCCTTCAGAAACTGATAGTGTAACCCTATTGCTGAAAACATCACCTATTTAAGTCATAAAACATTGCTCTGATACATAAGTGGAAGTTTCATTTCTACTGGCTAGCATTCATAGTGCTACTATAGGAGAAAGGTAATCACCAATCTCACCCATCTAAAACCCTGTGAGATAAAATAGTAATATGCTTGCAATGTAGGTCCACTGGTGAAATAGTGCTACAAATATCATAGGAGTAACCAACCATTTTTCAAATGAATTTAAGACCTACTTCATGATATCAACCCATAGGTATTGCTAAAAGGGCCAAAAACCTGAAACTACATTGGTCATGGTCCCTAAGAGAAAAATCTGATACTATTATTCTACTGAAGGAAAATAGCAATAAAATCACTCCCAATGACATATTACTATATCCTATGTCAGAACTTCACTCAACCATCATCTGCAATGGATGATAATAATGCAAAGACCTGGACAATATACAAAGGTTAAGAGACTTCAGAGCACTTAGTTTTAACAGGGATGTCTTTATCAAACCCCTCCTCACAAGGCTCAAGCATCTTTGTACAAAGGGAGGCCTAAAGATTAAAGTACAAGATGTAGTGGATGATTCCAAGGAAATAGTGTATTCAAGACACAACAGGGCTGGTGAATATATGAACTCCCAGAAACTGACTGCATGCACAAGACCTACTTAAGTTTGAACCAGGTAAAATCCCAGCACAGAGAAAGGGAAGTGGACACTGAATCCCACTCTTAGCCAAGAAGCTCTTTGCAACTGAGAGATATTGGGACAGGGAGAGTCAGTTTTCTCCAGTGGAATGACACTGTCAATCACACTCCAGGGTAGGCTCCATGCTCAAGAATAAACTGCCAACATAAATTAGATTCCATGTTTGTGTGTGTGTGTGTTTTTGTTTGATTTGTTCTATTTTCTCCCTCTCTTTTTAAGAGAGCACAAAATAGGAAGTTGGATGAGGATGGAGGTGTGGGATGATATGGGAGAAATTGGATAGGGGAAAGAATATGATCAAAATGTCAAAATACATTGTATGAAATTCTCAAAATAAATGAATAAAGAAAGAAAGAATCGAGGATTTCAGATGTAGTGCAACGTACTTGTAACTTCGGAGGCTTAAGCAGGATGATCACTAGTTTGAGGAAAACCTGATATATAGCCAACTTTCAAAAAAGACAAATGAAGGCTTTATTTATGGAGTAATCAGATAATATAAGGGCAATATTTAGCCTAGTGAACTTAATGAAAATAAATAGTTATTTCAGAAGAGCAAAGGAACAAGAGAGATCCCAGAATTTTATAGTTGACCATATCCTAAGGTCATAACATGGATCAAATGTGCCACGTTTCCTTGGCAAACTGCAGGAATCAGGAAGACACTATTTGATCTTGCTATTTAGCTAGGTAGCCTTGAGGAGTGGTTTCCACGCTATCAGGATGCAACACTGTCCGCATTTGCGCATTGTTTGGTGTAACTGCCTCTTATTAAAGTCTTCATACAGCTCAATTCCTCCACCTCAAGCTTTCAAAGTTCTCCCTGCTGACTTGCTATAGTACCAGATTGACTTTAGATAGTTGTATATGAGATGAAAGGAAAATAAAAAATGCTTGGAGAGAAATGAAGCTTTCTTCCTTCAGTACTCTCAACCTTGTACTGGCCTCAGAAGGAAACATCTCTGTTTCTCATTTTAGTTCTACTAAAGCAATGTACTTAATTTAACAAACAAAAGAATCTCACCATGCATACTTAGTACCAAGTGAACCACTGTCATTAATATTCTGGATGTAGAAATCCCCTAAAGGATAAAACAGAATTATTGAAGGTTTTCAACTCTAGAACTTGTAAGCTTAAGCCTCTCCTCATTTCTATTTATTTATCCACTTTCTTACTTACTTACTTATTTACTTAACCACTTACTTACTTACTTACTTACTTACTTACTTACTTACTTACTTACTCACTAACTTATTTAAGACAAAGTCAGGCTACCCAGCCCTAGCTAGTCTGCCACTCACACTACTCCTCACTTTGGCAAGGAAAGGCTCAGGAATCCTCCTTCTTTGGCACTTGGAGTGCTGGAAATACAGACACATCCCTCCAAGCCACATATTTATTATATTTCTTCTAGATTCCCCACCTTTTGGTTTGATGGTTTTATTTTTTTGTTTATTAGCTTGCTTGCTTGAATTAATTGTGAATTGAATTAATAAGATTTCATTTTTAAAAAGTAAGTTAAAACGTGAAAAAAATATTCTGACATAAATCAATTACATAAAATAATTAATTTTAGCTGGAGAATTGGTTCAGTTGTTAAGAGCATTTGTTCTTGCAAAGAACCCGGGTTCGATTTCGAGCATCCACATGAAGGCTCACCACTTCTCAGGCACCAAGCATGCATGTGGTGAACAGCCATGCATGCAGGCAAAATAGGGGAAGGGTTTGGCTTTAGTATTCATATGTTTCATTGCTTTTCGTATGAGATTTTATCTGTTTGTTTGTTTATTCATTTATTTATTATTTGACATGGAATTGAACCTTTGCCTTTGGAGAAAGAATGGGGACTCAAAGAAAGAACAAATAAAGGTGTACTTATTCACATGTTGTTTTCATAATAGTTAAAGCTGGAAATAGTCCTTACCTTTCTCTCCCATGACAGACCTAACAGAGAATTAAATCTGGTTAAATAAATATGCAAATTTATGCTCATCTGAATAATAACTCAGAATTTTAAAATTACAAAACCAGGTAATTATGGAATATAAAAACATATTAACAAATCTGATGTGATACACAGACATGTGTGCAGGCAAAGCACTCATATGAATAAAGTAAGTCTTTAAAAAAAATTGCTAGTAGTTGTGGTGCATGCCTTTAATCCCAGAACTTGGGAGGCAGAGGCAAATGTATCTCTGTAACTTTGAGGCCATCCTGATGTACAGAGTGAATTCCAGGATAGCCAGGGACACACAGGGAAACCCTGTCTGGAAAAACCAAATAATAATTTTTATATTAATAATATTACAATGATATAATATAATATAGCAATATTATATTAATAATTATTATATTAAAATATATTACACTATATATTATATTATAAATATAATAACATATAATATAAATTGCATATAATATATTACATATAAACATATTAAATATATAAATAAATAATTATTATTACTATTACTATTTTCTTCACATGACTATAATGCTAAAAATGCATCTTAAATTTAAGACTAAAAATCTGATGTATGTCATCCTCTTACCCAGAAGAGAACCATTGCTGGAATGTTCTAATTCATGAATCTAGTACATCTGGCTTATGTTTGTTCTTTCATTTCTCTCCTCCCATTCGAACTTTGCAGGTAGGAGGAGGGAGCGTCTAAGTAGCCCAGGCTATCTTACAATACCCAGGCCTCCTTCCTCTACTTCCTAAGTGCCAGGAGGTGTGACAGACATGTGCCCCTTTCCTGCAATCAAACAGTTGATTTTATACCCATCTCTTTTGTCAAAGGGTTACTATCTATAATGATGTAGCTGAAGCATCTCTGCTCTTCTAGGATCATACACTTCTGAATAAATGATTTTTCCTGATTTTGTACTCATGAGTGCTGGAGTTGCTTGTCAAACATCAGTCTCTGAAAGTAGCAGCATTCTAGGTATAGGTTTCCTTATGGCAAGCATTTTGCAGGATTTGGATGTTCTGTCTCCTAAGAGTGCAGCCTGAGAATTAACTTTCTTTGACAAATATGTCACCAGCTTGGCCTTGTGATTTTCTAAAGCCCTGGGTGTTTTCATACATTTTGCTCCCAACCCAGGCCTCCCAACTTACCATTTTATTTGCATATGTTCTATGCATGAAATTTAATGGAGAAAACAGTATGTTCACTGTGTGTTGCATTTAGCAATGTTTCCACCATTATTCACTAACTCATCCAAAGTACAATCTAAAAAAACATAATTTCAAAGACCACAGAATAAGTTACCATCTTTCACAGGCCTGACATAATGAAGCTGTCAACATTTTGTTTTTGCTCAAGTCAAATAAATAGCCTCAAATAATAATTATGTATTTATTTAGTGTTATTGCCCCTGAAGGAATTTTCAATCATTGATTTGTAGCACATTTTGTAATATAGGCAGAAATAAAGAGCTTTGTTATGATGGAACTCACCGCGTGCGGAAATACATTGCCCTTAATAAAATCAAATCTGGAAAATTCTTCTAGGAAAGACAGTTCCCTACTTGGTGGCCTGTGTAGATGTTTGCTTTTGTGATACCTCTCTGGTTTGAGTTTTATGTTCTTTCTCTTATGTCTCTTCATTCTAATGCTTTACTAATGACTTTCTTTCTGACATTATCTTCACTTAAATAGTCATAAATTTTTCCTCATGGTATCATGATTTCCTTTGGAAAATACTTTATGGTGGTTTTAATGAATGCCATTAGGGAGTGGGGGAATTTCAACTGCTATGCTATGTTTTCAAAAGAAGAGAGAAGAAATAACATACCATTGAGCATTCCCCCATGTGGCAGGAGTATGATTTCATGCCTGTTCCATAAGAACTTTTAAGAGACATGCTATGTTTCTTTATGAATAGAAAAAAAATATGGTAGAACTAACAATCACTGGGTTTAAATGTTTGACCTAATCGGAACATGACCCAACTGATTTTTTTCCTGATTCTGTGTCTATTCTTTTCTCTGGATGACCTTAAATAAAACACATTGTCTTGTTAGTTAAAGGAATGTTGCAGCTTTTGTCCTCTAAAAGTCCATATGGTATAGGCTTCATGGATGCCAAGCTGTGCCACTTATGGGAGGTGGTAAAACCTGCAAAAGGTAGAGCCTCACAGGATGGAGTTGTGCCTTGGGCTAAATCCTTGGAAATCAGGAGCTAAAACAAATCTTTCTTCCTTTTAGTAGATTATCCACTCTAACTTTGTGGATAAGAAATCTCTTTAGGCATCTTAATAAAAATATGGTATGTCCTCTTGTCTCCAACACAAGTTTGTGCAAAGTTGTTAGAAACCGTTTCATATTTGTCCTGGCTGAAGAGCTTTAAGTATGAATGTCATTTTAAGGAGTTTCCAGATGAAGAAAAAGACAAGGTATTGAATTAAATTTCTAGGCTTAAAATTGGGAAGGTGGGAACCCTTCACAAATGAATTTCTGTGGCCTGCTACTAAAACATGCAGATAACAGAGGCACCCCAGAGTAATTCACCAAATGTACACAAACCAGACTGGTTCAGAAGTCCTGGTGTGAGTCGTGTGTCGCAAACTACCGTGAAGTTTAAACATCCTAACTTCTCGCCTCCTGTTTCATTCTATTTGTGCCAAGCTCTGAATGAACAGCTTACCAACGCCATTTATCCTCTGTCTCCATGCTGGTTTTCTTTGTAGAAATAAAGTAATGGGGTGATGTGTTTTATATGCCGTGTTTTGCTTGTCATAGGCTCAAACACAGCTCTGCCTGTTCTTGAGTTTCCCCTGTCTCTAAGAAATGTGTAACAGGGCTTTTGCTGTGGATGGATTCCCTTTTCACAGATGGCTGGCTTGCGTACCAGCTGTAGTTTGATAGTTATTACAGTTAATTTACTTAGAAAATGAAGACTTCACTCTGCAGCACAGGGGTATTTTACACTTAGCTGACAAATCCAATACCCTCCTAATTGCACTGGCATACTTGGAGTGCCACGCCTGACCTTGCTCATAAATCAGAAATACAGGAACTAGCCTATGCTTGGAAATCTCATCTCACTATTCTGCAATCAACAGTCAAATTAGGAGGTCTACTTTCTAACTGTCTCTGGAGAGTTACCAGGTAACAGGGGACAAGGTGATTTCAATCTCTAGAATGGAAATCAGAAAATTATATTCTAGTATAGTTTATAAGCAAAAGGACATTTAATCTGTTTAATCATATTTTTTTTAAAACCCCACAGACCCATAGTTAACATGCTGTGTGGAGACAGTCAACCCAATTGTTCTTTCACACTGTCAGGTTTACAGTCAAGTAGGAACTTTCTTTGTCATTATTAAGATGTCATGGGAATATGTAGTAAGTTGTTGGGATTGCTAAAGTACATGAAGAAATTATCTGAATCATACGTTCAGAGAAACGCACACACATTAAAAAAAAAAATCCCAAGAACTTAAAATGTCCATCCACATGCTGCAAGACCCTTAAGATATTGTTGATCCATGTGTTTTTTTTTAATATACTTACATTTCCAGGATTGAGCACAGGTTTAAAATGCTCATGTGATATTAAAATCTTTTCAGATCACCTTTCTGTTGACAGGCAAAACCCAGAGGTAGGACTCTTTTGTATTTTAATCTGGAAATAATGACAAAATGTGTGCATGTATACTCACCCATTACAGATATAACCACAACGATAGAAAATTTTTGAAAGGAAATACAATAATACAGTAGGAATCATTGTTACGAGGAGTACAGATCCTTCTATTTATTGGCTCAGAATTTTCACATTTTTTATATATTTTTAACTAAAATTTAATTAATAACATCATTCATGCTCTTGGAAACTAACAGTTTTTGTCCATTTCACCCTGCCCAGTGTGCTCAGAGGGAAACCTGGCAGTAAGCAGTCGTGGTTGCTCCTGGTCTGCCCTCTGCTTTGCTCTTCCTACAAATTATCTGGCTGGCTCCCTGAAGCTATGAGGGTCCAGGACGTTCTCAGACTGCATTGCAATTTTCTTGGTGATATGTTCCCCTGACCCAGGTCAGCTCTCACCTCCACATTTAGAATTATGCAGACAATTCTCAACAACTTGGTACAACCCTCTAAGGACTTGGATTCCATATACCAATATCATGCTCCTCCCTAGAAGGGAAAAATCAGTTTTTTGTTGCATGTAGCTGCCCTACTTTAAGGAGCTTGTTCCTTAAAGGAAGGTAGTTAAATGTACACTCTATAAACATCCATCTACTTTTCTCTGGGAGATCCATCTTCACTGGAATTATAAGTCTTATTTTTAAAACTGGTCCTTCAGGAATAGAGATGGCTCAATAGTAAAGAGTAGTTCCATATATTTAGAGGACACAGGTTCAGTTCCCAGCCCCACCATGGAGGCTCATAATAGTCCTAACACCAATTCCAGGAGATCCGACTCTCTTCTGACCTACACTGCACGCATGTGCTACACACACACACATGAGGGCAAAACACATTAATAAGAAACAAATAAATCCTTTCTTTAAATATTGGTCCTTGTCAAATTATGGTGCTGCTTTTCTTTGTGGGGTGATGATATCATGAAATCCCATGGATTCCCCCATTTTTGTTCCTTCAGATGTTCTATGTCTTTCAAGAGAACAGTTCTCAGGGCATCTTATTACAGTATCACAGTACAAATACAAAACACAGCACAGCAAGGTCACATGCTGCATGGTTCCTCATACTGCACAAGACCGTTTCATTATGTTCAATATAACTATCTGCGAATGGTAACAGTAAAATAGACGGTGAACTCATGTTAGAATCTTCTAAAAGTCTTAGTGTACACTTTAAGGGCACTTCAATGTACAATTGAAGGGCCCTGTTGATGATTGGGTATCAGTGAATTTCCAAGATACCACGCCTCTTAAGAAGTCACTGTTAGCAAAGGCTTCACATTAAATCAGATGTTTGTTTCAATCGACTGTTAGCATTATTATGTTTAAATGGAGAAAAGAGGAAACCAGTGGCTACAATGTAGAAGAAATCCTACCAAGACTGGGTTAAGACTTGCCAAATCTACCCTGAAGATTCATAAAGCAACTGGTGAGTAATCTATTTAGCAGTTTTCAGAAAACTTTCAGGCTATCAAATGTCAAGCCTACCAAGAAATCTCATTTTCAGGAAGAATATTTATTCCTTTCAAGATTTCATTAAAATTAGGAGAGCCGGGGTGAATTGCATTAAAGGAAGACTACATGG
Organism: Lophiomys imhausi; assembly: GCA_907164525.1. Lineage (NCBI taxonomy): Eukaryota > Metazoa > Chordata > Mammalia > Rodentia > Muridae > Lophiomys > Lophiomys imhausi. Next base: position 2,259,042 of record CAJQZJ010010411.1, read on the forward strand.
ATTTGAAAGGTATTGCTGCCTGGAGTTTGGGGTCAGTGTCTCATTTCTCATCTGATTTGTATTAGTCATCTGAGCTACGGAAGAGCAGTGAATCTAGCTGGGGCTGTGTCATGCAGCTGCCCTGCTTTATTGTGTAGGCTGGGCCAGGGCAACTGAGAACAGCATTGAGTCCCCTGGGCAAGGCTAATACAGAGGCTTCCCTGCATGTTATTGCCTTTCACAGTTGCTTGGTAATAGATTTGTAAGTGGATTTAAGAAAGCGGAGAAGAAGCAGGACCAGTTCTTATTACGGTTCATCCTCATGTCTCTCTGTATCTATTAATCATCATGCTAACTCCTGACTTTCAGAAAGAAAACTACTTGTTTACGTTTCCATATTCATGGAATTTCTGTTCACAGATAACATTTTATTCTTAAAATGCTTTGACAATATTTTTAAATATTGACAAATGCAATTAATACAGAACAAAGACTACTCTAAAAAAAAAAGCTGAAATAGTGATATTTGGCCTTTGAAACATGTTCTGGTTTCACATGTCAATTCTTAACAGATAGCATTTGTTCTCAGGAAGCATAGAAAAGTTTGACATTTGTCTTTCACTTTGGATTTTAAACAATATATATTCAGAATTTTTATATATGTTCCCCAATTGACAGATAAAACATTTCTACTTTAACTACTTCCTAGGTAGCTACCTAAACAATAAAATACATGCCAAACATGGTTGCAATCCTACAATAACGCCACTGAAGCTGAAGCAGGAGGCTCACAAGTTCAGGTCCAGCCTGGGCTACAGAGTCAGACCCATCTCAAAAACCCAATCAAAAAAAACCTTAAAGATGCAGCAAAAATAGCTATTACCTCCACTTTTTATTGCTTTGAATTCCTTGTTTAGTCTATACTTCCTCTACTCGGATTGCTTGGGTGTTATATAAATACTGTTAAAATATACTGCCAACAATCCCAAGGCAAACTGATGTTTAAAAGCAGGCAGCATCTACAGTATAATTTATCCCTTCTCTATTTCAATAAAATAGTCCTGTGCTTACAGATGGCATAAATTAAGACCAAGACCCAAAGAAATCTTAGAGATCTTAGTATTTCTACTGAGATGATCACAAAGAAATAGATTTTTGCACACGCTTAGATAGCACAGGAAAGATGTGAAGGAGATGACTAGAAGAAAACTTGTATTCTTTCCTTATGTGAGCATGGCAGATGCATCCCCAGAAAGGAAGAAGGGGGTTGACATTGTCCTGTTTCTTTTAGGTATGCTAATTTCAAGCAGCTGAGCAATTATGCAGAAATGTTTACAAGGAAGGATTTACCAGTAGTTGATTCCATCCATCGGGATATACCTGGTCTGTCCAGGGTTGTTCACACACAAAAAAAAAATAATAATAAAAATAATCCTTGGAATCCCTGATGAAAAGAAACAACATATAGAGCAAAATCGTGTATAAAACAAAAATGTGTTGTGAGTGAGCTCTCCTCTTTTTGTATGTGGCTCAGTCACATGTTATCATTTAAATGACACGACAAATCTTGACCAGAGCTTACAGAGAAAAGGAATCTGAAGAGTGGCACTGGCCATGTCAGACCTCCTAACATTTCACCAATTTCTGATGGTTATTTGTATATTTGCAGTTATTCACAAAGCTGATACTGAAAGACCGGGGAGAGGGAAGTCCCTCACCTGACACTTGGGATATCACGGCCACCCAAAAACTCGCAAGAGACCATCTTGATGCAATCGCAAGAGGTTTATTTCCGGGATCAGCACACTGAGGACACAACTCATATCACACGCAGGGGTAGAGGAGCCGTGACCCTTAGCTTCCGGGGAGCGAGGGTTTTAAAGGGAAACCCCACAAATCAAGGGAGTAGGGGAAAAACAAGTGGAAAGTACCAGCCCATTGTTTAGCTAGTCATGCGGGAAACACCCTATACTTGTTTTTCTCAGGAATGAATTTAATCTTACTTCATTATCTCCTTTGTGGTTAGCTAGTTCCTGGAGCCTGGGACTCATGACCTGACTGACCTTCATTCTTGGTTCCACCCTTTTTATGGTCAGCTAAGTTCCTGGAACCTGGCTGGCCTGGCTCCTGCCAAGTGGGGGGGGGGTCTCTAAAATTTCCATTCCTTTCATTCCCCACTTCTTCTAGTCCGTTGTTCTAATCTTAGAACCTATACATCTGTGTCATCCTATTTATTATTATCTTATCCCTGTAACCCTTGATATTGTTGTTTCAGCATTAAAATCTGTACGGCACTTACTCTTAATTGATGAAAGCACTGAGGGGCCTGTACTAGGACAGCTGTTCCAGTGCTACACCTAATCCTAAAATTACAGCTAAAGTCAGGGAAATAGGCTCTCTCTTAAATAACTTAGGGAGGAAACCAAACTCATCCACAAAGGCATCTGTGGGGAGATAAAGTACTCTAGGCATAAGCTGTATTAAAAACAATAATCTTTGGTATCATTAAAGATATTAGTGGCAACACAGGGAGTTAATCCTGTGTTGCAGGCCCACCATTTATCTATGCCAGGATATATGTATCTGGTATCAGAAGTCTTTGGAGACCTCAGGGTCTCATTGCATAAGTGTTTATAGGCTGCAGGTGGGTTTCTTAAACAAGTCCTTTTCCCTGATACTTCAGTTAGGGTCAGTTTGTTCTTTTCATGTCATGGGCAGGCGTCATGGTTGGTGGTGTTATTAAAAGTATCCAACACGGTGATGCCCTCATAGTAAGGGGGTCCAGAAGTTAAACAGAGCCAACATCCTCCACACCGCCTAGCCACACTCCTTTTCCTACCTTCCCTTGGACAGACGTAAAAATCTTGTTGAGCCAGCCCACAGTGTCCCTCTGGCCTCCCACACCCGAACTTTGCTCCTAGCCCTTTAGGGTGTCTTCATCGAGGGTCCCTCTCAGGGAGGTTCTGGGGGTCTGCCTCAGGAATATCCCACTGTTCCAGGCCTGCAGCTAGCTGGCAGAAGTCAGGAAAGGGAGGGGGCTACCTTAGAGATTGACCAGATGACTTCCCCAGTTTGGGAAGCTACCTGCCAAGTAAGTTTTTGAGGGGCATGGGGGTTGTCATTCCCCATCTGGAGAGCACCTGCGATGCAGGCATAGCTTAAGAGGGTCCACAGTCTTTTCTAATATCCATTCATCCTTGGAAGGTTCAGGAGCTTTCTTCACATGCGAGGCAGGGATCCAAGCAGAGATGCCCTCTACCTTCATTGCAGTGGGGGTGGTCAGGTGCACCAGGTATGGTCCCTTTCAGTGAGGCTCAAGGTTCCCAGCTCAATGGCGCCGGACAAGTATGGCATCTCCAACCTGGAACTGATGAGGCACATTCAGGTCTCCAGCTTCATAAGCCTCTCTGAGCTGCTCCCAGGCCTCACGCCGAACTATTCAAGGGCTTTCATGCAGGTGAACAAGGGGTTAGAAAGGACAACATCAGGATCAAATATTCCACCTGCCTCAGTGAGAGGAGGCGGCCCCCCACAGAGAATCTCATAGGGTGTCAGCTTGAATCTTCCCGGGGTATTCCTGACCCGGAACAGGGCAAAAGGAAGGAAGGCTGTCCAGTCTCCCTCGCCGGTCTCTAAGGCTAATTTAGTCAAGGTCTCTTTTAGGGTTCTATTCATCCTTTCTACCTGTCCTGAACTCTGGGGACGATTGGCACAATGTAATTTCCATTTAATCCCCAGTTGAGTGGTCAGTCACTGACTTACCTGGGCAATGAAATCAGGTCCATTATCAGACCCAATTACCTTGGGTATTCCAAATCTCGGAAAATTTTCTTCAAGAATCTTCTTAGCCACTGCATTAGCAGTCTCAGTCCTTGTAGGGAAGGCCTCTACCCACCCTGAAAATGTATCTATAAAAACTAAAAGATATTTGTTTCCATATTTAGCTGGTTTAATTTCTGTAAAATCCACTTCCCAATAGGCCCCTGGTCTATCACCTTGGAGTCTTTTTCCCAGGTTATACATGGAAGGTCTGGCATTAGTCAGAGCACAAGCTTTGCAGTTCCTGACTATCTCCGCTGTTAAATCAGAAAGTCCAATTACATAATAGTCAGAGGACCTTACCACATCTTTTAGTTTCTTTTCTCCTAGGTGAGTCAGACGGTGTAAATTGGTGGCATACTTGCATCCTTCTTCTTGAGGCAGGACTCGTTTACTGTCCTCTGTTTTAAGCATACCACAAGGTGATTCTCCAGCCAACCCTAGTTTTTTTATGGCCTGCAAGTCTTAAGGGGTATACCTGACGCTGGTTTCTCTGATATCTTTAGAAACATGGGTAGTTAAGATCATTGTCCCTTGGGCTGCTCATTTGTCTTCTAGATCTGCCATCTGATTTCCTTTAGCCACTGCATCCTGTGCCTTCTGATGTCCAAAGCAGTAGATAATAGCCACCTTCTTTGGCAGATATATAGCCTCAAGGAGGCTCAGAATCTCTTCTTTAATTTTAATGTCTTTCCCCGCTGATGTCAACAGCCCCCTTTATCTATATATTGCCCCATGCACATGGGCGGTGGCAAAAGCATACCTGCTATCAGTATAAATATCGATGGACTTTTCCTCTGCCATCTTCAGGGCTTGTGTTAACGTGATAAGTTCAGCTTTCTGGGCAGAAGTTCCTTCTGGCAGACTACTAGCCCAAATCTCTTGCCTCCCATCTACCACTGCAGCTCCCACCATCTGCTTACCTTCAACCATGAAACTGCTTCCATCAGTATACCAGTTTGGGCTTCCTGGCCAAGGTCGGTCCTTTAGGTCAGTTCTGGGACCTGTTTCTTCTGCCAGGATGTCAAGGCAGTGGTGTACAGGAGCAGAGTCATTGGCCTCAGGTAATAGGGTAGGTAGCAGGGTTCAAAGCATCCAGGGGGGCAAATATCACCCTCTCAGTCAATAATAGTCTCTGGTAGTGGGTCATTCTAGCATTAGTCATCCACCGGTCAGGGGGCTGCTGGATAATGCTCTCAAGGGCATGGGGTGCCACCACTGTAATCTGCTGTCCCAATGTCAGTTTATCAGCATCTTTGACAAGTAAGGCCACAGCCGCAATAGCTTTCAGGCATGTGGGCCATCTGCTTGCAACAGGATCAAGTTTCTTAGATAAGTAGGCCACCGGCCTCTTCCAAGGTCCTAAAGTCTGAGTAAGGACGCCTCTGGCAACCCCTGCCCTTTCATCTATTATAGAGTGAAAGGCTTGATTAAGTCTGGTAGGGCTAAAGCTGTTGCTGTTAACAAGGCCTTTTTGATATCTTCAAAAGCCTTCTGATGTTCAGAGGTCCAGGTGAACCCTCCTCCCTCCTTGATGAGGGGATATAATGGGGCTGCCAGCGTAGTGAAACCTGGAATCCATAGCCTACAAAAACCAGCAGTACCCAGGAATTCTCTTACCTGGCGTGGGGTGGTCGGGACAGGAAATTGTGTGACAGTCTTTTTCCTGGCTTCTGTTAGCCATCGCTTGTCATCTCTCTGGGTGTATCTCCGATAGGTGACCTCAGTTTTACACAACTGAGCCTTCTTAGCAGAAGCTCGATACCCCAACTCACCAAGTTCCACCAGCAGTTTCTTGGTTCCTTGGAGACACTCAGGTTTAGTTGATGCTGCCAAGAGTAAATCATCTACGTACTGCAGCAATGTTAGCTGAGGATTTTCAGCTCTGAAGGAGGCTAGATCCGGATGAAGAGCCTCATCAAAGAGGGTAGGGGAGTTTTTGAATCCTTGTGTCAATCTGGTCCAAGTCAATTGTCCCACTAGTCCATTGTCAGTGTCTCTCCACTCAAAAGCAAAGATGGGTTGACTGTCCAGACATAACTTCAAGCAGAAAAAAGCCTCCTTTAAATCTAGAACAGAGCACCAATTCTTTTCTGGTGGAAGTGAGCTAAGAAGGTTATAAGGGTTGGGCACAGTTGGATGAATATCTTGAACTCTCTTATTGACTTCTCTTAAATCTTGGACTGGCCTGTAATCATTAGTGCCTGGCTTCTTTACCGGTAAGAGGGGGGTGTTCCATGGTGACTGGCAAGGAACCAGAATGCCCTGTTGTAACAGTCTGTGAATGTGAGGTCTGATCCCCTCTCTGGCCTCATGACTCATTGGGTACTCCCTTACCCCAGTAGGGGAGGCACTGGTCTTCAGTCCCACCTCGATGGGGAGAACTCTTTCTGCCATCCCCAGACCTCCAATTTTCAGCCCAGGCAGGCCTTTGGGAATTCTGCTAACCAGTCACTAATATCCAGGGCCATTTGTTACCCAGGAGGCTCATGGAGCTGGTATTCTTCTTCAAGTCTTAAGGCCAATATCATAGAAGTAGGAGTTCCCCACATCACCTCTGGCCCTTCCTTAGAAAACTGGATCTGTGCCTTCAGTTTGGTTAATAAGCCTCTTCCCAACAAAGGCATAGGGCATTCAGGAATGACCAGGAAAGAATGGAACACCTGTTCTTTCCCCAGGTCAATCATTCATGATGTAGTCCAGCGGTATTGCTTTTGCCCAGTTGCCCCCACAACTATAGTCTTTCTGTTTTTTAATTTTCCCAATGGTTGTTTCAGGACCAAATATTCTGCTCCTGTGTCCACCAGAAAGTTTACAGGGGTCCCTTCCACATTCAGAGTTATACTAGGCTCAGGGAGGGGGTCCGAGCCCCATTGCCCCTAATCATCTTCTTCAAGAACCAGGACCTTCGGGGTCTTGCCCTTCTTCTTTGAGCAATCTCGAACCCAGTGTCCTTTTTCTTTACAATAGGCACACTGATCTTTTTCCAACTGGCATCTCTATTCTCCATTCCCATTCGGTCTAGGTCTTCTTTTGCCCAGGTTCCCTGTCTGTCTAGGCCCTGTTCTCTCTCTCTCTCTCTCTCTCTCTCTCTATATATATATATATATATATATATATATATATATATATATATATAGAGAGAGAGAGAGAGAGAGAGAGAGAGA
>CAJQZJ010010411.1:2266106-2302744 GCA_907164525.1 Lophiomys imhausi
TATATCCTACAACTGTGGCCAGTATTCTATTCAAGTTTTTTTTCTTGTTTGTGATCCCGCCTATCCTCTCTCTCTTCTCTCTCTCTCTTCTCTCTTTCCTGTTTCTCTTCCTCAGTCTCTCTTTTATGGTACACTTTCTCTGCCTCTATCACAAGATCCTGCAAAGTATAGTCCTGTAATCCTTCTATACATTGCAACCTTTTCTTAATGTCAGGAGCTGACTGTCCTATAAAGACCATAGCCACAGCCACTCGCTGTCCCTCAGAGGTTGGGTTAAAGGGGGTGTAGCGTCTGTAGGCTTTCATCAACCTCTCAAGGAATACGGATGGTGGCTCAACAGGACCCTGAAGTACTTCTCTTACCTTGGCCAAATTGGTGGGGTTCTGAGTGGCCCCTTTGAAACCTGCCACTAGGGTCCAGTGGTAAACTGTCAGCCGCTCCCTACCTGCAGCCATGTTGAAGTCCCAATTTGTTCGATCAAGGGGGAACCCAGCATCGATCTCATTTGGGAGGGTAGTGGGGGTCCCACTGGTTACTGGGACATTCTTTCGTGACTCCAAGAGAATTCTCTCCCTCTCCTCTGTAGTAAAGAGAACCTGCAAAAGCTGCTGGCAATCATCCCAGGTGGACTGGTGAGAGAACATCAGGGATTCCACCAGACCTGTAAGACTAGTAGGGTTTTCAGAGAAACACAGGTGGTTAGCTTTCTAATTATATAAATCAGCCGAGGACAAAGGCCAATATTGTAAGGGTGGCAAAGCTGGTGTGTTCACGGGGGTCCTGACCATTCAGAGAGGTAGAGCCACAATGGAATCAGGTCCCCATGGGCTCAACCCTCTCCTGCTCCGAGTGCCAGTTGCCGGCCCTCCCCCCTCTGCTCCTTGTAGTTCCCAGCTTGGGGCTGGAGCAGGGACACCTGCAGTGGCTTGGGGTAGGGGGGTGGCGGCAGTAGGCTCAGGTGGCTCCTCGATCTCGGGATAGATCTTAGGCGGAGCCGAAGGTGTTGTTTCTGAAGCTGGCTTTTGTTTTAATTTGGCCTCTGTGCCACAGAGAGCCACGGCTCGGGAGCCTGGCTTTCTTCTTCTCACCCAAGGTTTTACCCATGGGGGTGGGTTCTGGACCATGTCTTGCAAACAGTAGTATATGGCTGCTGATCAGGATGAGACCCTGGTCCTTCCTTGAAGACAATAGCTTTTACCTCAAAAATAATGGTCCAGTCAAAAGTCCCTTTGGGTGGCCACCTGACATCAAAAGTAGGCCACTCTGAAGCACAAAAAGTCTGCCATGGTCTCTTCTTAACCTCAACTGACAAACTATGAGCCCTAGTTCTAACTTCAGTCCAATGATCCAGTGTCAAACTTAGAGGAGTCGTTATGGTCTGTCCCATTATCACAAGTAACACAAAACACAAACACAAGATACACAGAAAAACACTAAGAAAAATCCTTCTCAATCTCGAATACCAACACCACTACAGAGAAACAGATGGCCGGGAGGTCTCTCGTGTCCCCTCTCTCAAGAGGACCACTGTATTCTCCCCAGCACCCAAATGGGATCCTCCCAGGTGTCCCTGGGGTCCCTGTCCTCCTGGGACGTCTCCCAGGGCTACAGCCGGTGGTCCACTAGCACATCTGCTGACCACCTTGTCCATCCCCTCCAGAGACCAAAACAGCTGTAAAACCGAAAGCAACCTTCGCGAAGTCAACTTTTGCACAAACTATATAACAGAACCAGATAACAGAGACAAACCCAGGACACAGAGACAGAAATCTCACAAACCAGACAACAGAAATAGGGCCAAGACACAGAAATCTCACCTCCAAGTGGGTTCTTGTGGAGATTGGGGTGGCCTCAAATTTCCTGGCCAATGCACCAAATGAAAGACCCAGGAGAGGGAAGTCCCTCACCCGACACTCAGGATATCATGGCCACCCAAAAACTCGCAAGAGACCATCTTGATGCAATCGCAAGAGGTTTATTTCGGGGATCAGCACACTGAGGACACAACTCATATCCCACGCAGGGGTAGAGAAGCTGCGACCCTTAGCTGCTGGGGTGACAGGATTTTACTGGGAAACACCACAAATCAAGGGGGTAGAGGAAATACACGTGGAAAGTACCAGCCCATTGTTTAGCTAGTCATGCGAGAAACACCCTATACTTGTTTTTCTCAGGAATGAATTTAATCTTACTTCACTATCTGCTTTGTAGTTAGCTAGTTCCTGGAGCCTGGGGCTCATGACCTGACTGACCTGCATTCTTGGTTCCACCCTTTTAATGGTCAGCTAAGTTCCTGGAACCTGGCTGGCCTGGCTCCTGCCAAGGGGGTCTCTAAAATTTCCATTCCTTTCAATACAAAGCAAAAATCTGTGATTTTTCATTTAACAATAAGGTCTTTTGTGTTATATCTAGATTAACAATTTAATTATCTTCATCTGAAGGCAACCTTCCTGAGAGATCTGTACTCCTTCATTCTGTAAATTGTTGACATTTTATGATCCTTAATAGTCGTCCACAAGCACTGAACATACTGGATTTCAGAATATGTTTGGTATGCTGTAAGCTAAAAATTCCTAATTCCCAACTGTTATAATTTGAATTTTCCTTTTTGTCAACTATGCAGCATTTCTTAAAGATTCTAAGTTAAGTTCTTAAATTGTGGGTTTTTTAATGCAGATATTCTAATTTAAATAGAACCAAGCACCTAATAGCCACATGATGTTTAATTTTATATGTCAATAGATTAGGTGAGCTAAGCTGGTGACATATTATCACTAGATGTAACTATGAGGATATTTCTGGAAAAGATTCACATTCAAATTAGTTGATTAAATGAACACTACTCTATAATTTAAGTAGTAGGAATAAGAAACAATTGAGAATTTGAATAAAACAAACTAACAGAAACTTGTTTTCTCCCCTGGAAACTCAGGCATCCAACTTATTTTCTCCCTGGAGCATCAGCACTCATGGTTATTTGGCATCAAGGCAACCTACATCACCACTTCTCCCATTCTTCAGTATGACTCAGTCTCCATAGCTAACTCAACCAAACACTCACAATGAAGCTGCTTCTTTTATTGGTTACTCTCTTGGTTCTGTTTCTCCCTAGGGTCCTGTACAACACTCATCTCTTTCCTCCCTTTGGTAGCACCCTCGCCATGAGAGAGAGACAACATTTTCTGCTCAATTTCTAATGATATTTTAAGATCATATTTCTGAGCAGTAGATCACATAATAAGGAATAATTTTGTGCTGGATTGAAAAATTTTAAGTCAACATTAACCAATTTGAATATTAACTTTAAGTATTTTGATATTTCCAATTTGAGATAAGCATTCTTATAACACTTATTTACTCTCTACCATGTGGCTGAAACATCTATAAAAGTGTAAATGTGATTCTCCTTCAGAAGAATATTTAGTACAAAAGAAAGTAAATTAAGTAACAAGGCAACTATTAGATTAAATGCTAAGTTCTATGGAAACATACCTGTGGTGGTTAATATAAGATGCCTTTAAGTTGGTAATGCAAGGTAGGAAGGAAACTGAGTTAGGTTTAGAACTTTAAACTCATCGAGATAGATAGATAATAAAATATTATTGTCAGTTGCCAAATACATATGGACTGGACATTGGGAATCTATGTTATACCTTATAATTTTCATAATTGTTACCTAGTTGTTCTTATTGTTTTGTATTGTGTTTATTTTTACAAGAAAAATATCCTTTTATTGGACTAAACAGGGGAGCTGTTAGGATAAAATCAGATAGGAGGGAGAGGAGAAAGAGGGTAGGAGTGTAGGACCGGAAGGGGGGAGGAGAAAGGGGACTGTGATTGAGATATAACTTGAATAAATAAATAAATGTTGAAAAAAATACATTGATTGCCGGGATCTAGAATGACCTAGATGGCAAACTTTGCGAAATATCTGCGAGGGATTTTCTAGCTTAATTAACATGATAAGATTCATCTGAAACATGGGCAGAAAGAATCATTCCATGAGCTTAGGTCAGAGACTGAATAAAAAAGAGAAAACTAACAGCATCAACACTTATCTCTCTCTGCCTCTTAACTGCAGATGCCTTGTGTCTAGCTGCCTTACACTCTTGTCACCACACCTTCCCTCCATGACAAAGTGTACCTACTGGGAGCCAGAGTACACTCTTTTCCCTGAAGTGGCTGTTGTCAGTTATTTTGTGGCAGCAATGGGAAAAGTAACTCATACAACACAGAAAGAAATGTTGAGCAGGAAAGAGTCTACTGGTGTCCTGAAGACTATAATGATCTTCTCTTCAATGGGTCCACTGTGGATCTGAGTCTGAAAGATCACCCCATGAGGAACAGAAAGGGCATTTTGCTGACAAGGAAGAGCAAATATGGTAGCAAACCATGAAAGATGGTGACTTGTTAGAAACATCTCCAAGAGAGGACACGGAACTTAAAGGCTTGTCACAGTAACATTAAGCCTCTTTAATGGGGTATGATTTTCTAAGTTATTGCAGCAGATTCAGTTTAAGATGTGTATAAACCAAAGTCAATCAGTGGCAAAGAAGAATTATTTTTTAAGTAAGAGAAAAATAAGAGAATGATTCAACAGCTGCATTGAGTGAAAAATAATATTGGAAAGCCATAAAGGAGAATTTATACTGCACTAAAATAAAATCACAGGTTTATAACTCTGTTTAACATATATACAAAAAAATCTTCAACAAAATAAAATACTTGGAGCTCAAATTAAAGAAGACAATTAAAGACTCATTTATCAGAATCAAATGGGATATGGGCCTGGAGTATCAGGGTGCTTAAACTTAACTAAATCACTAATGAACACATCAATAACATAGGAAGTAAAGCTGATATTTAAAAACTCAATGGTAAGAAAATAATTTAAAAAGAAATAAATGCTTGGATACATATTTCTGAACAAGAGAGGGGGGGAACAACAGGTTCACTTGAAAACTTCATCGGCTAGGTATATGGATCCACAGTTAAAGTGCTTGTGAAGTAGCAAGAATGAAGTTTAGAATTGGAATCCCCAGACCAACAGGAATGAAAGGTGGATGTGGCATCCTGTATCTCCAGATCTGGAAATGTGGAGATAGGGAATCCCCAGAGCTCGATTAGTTCTGAACTCAATTGAGAGACCCTGCTTGTGCTACTAATTGGTTGAGGAGGGCCCAACCCACTACGGGCAATGCCAATCCTGGACAAGCACTACCGTGGTGTACAAGAAATAAAGTTGAGTGAGCCATAGAGAGCAAGCTGAGAAGTAGTGTTCCTCCACATTCTCTGCTTCAGTTCCTGCTTTCCAGTCACCGTCTTGAGTTCCTGCCTTAATTTCCTTCAGTGATGGACTATGATGTGGAATTGTAGAATTGTAAGATAAATTTCCTCTCCCAAGTTGTTTCTGACTGGTGTTTTATCACAGCATAATAAACCAAACTAGAAAACTTCTCCTAAGTAATAAGGTGGACAGTAATGAAGGAAAACCCCTAAGATCTGCCTCAAGCCTCCACATGCGTGTGCACGTTAGCGTGCATCCCAGCACAAACACATGTGAACACACATCCACACAGGAAAGCACATATACACATGAGAGGAGCCCATAGCAGAGTAGTCAAAGCCATGATGGAAATTGTATTATAATTGAGTTGATGTCTTTTGTGGTTGATCTTTCCCAACGACACATATGTGGGAACATGCCCAGTGACTAAGTTTTCCATATAAGGACAATAATCACTGATACCTCACAGGGCCACAAGGAGCCATTCTGACCATTGGAAGATGCAGATATGGCTGGGGTCACCTTGATCACCCTGTATCTCACTCCTTTTTGAGACTGCTCAAGGCCTCATCATTGAGCTCATGTCTGTTAAGACATCTTGTTATCCCAAGCTTATACAATTCTGTCATTTCTTTTTTAGTTGAGATTTTTACAACAATCACCAGAAAGAGAGTTTTACAATAGTCGGTACATAGTAAGTAATAGGCTATACATCTAGAAAACAGGACTGCGGTTATCTATAGGACTCCCTTCTCTCACTCCACGATCCCCATCTACCTAACACTTTCAGAAGATTCTTTGTGTGTAAGGACATACACACAGTACACATGCATACATTGGAAGTGCCAGTGAGAAATAACAATTTCTCTCATTTGTCTTTCAGCATCCAAACCACTTGAGGAGCCAGTTATTTGCTGGCAAAAGGTGTCTGAATTCTTGTGTTGCTAGTCAGTCCAGTGAAGCAGAAATCACTAGCCTGTTTTGCTTTTCTGCTCCATTATTCCACAGCTAAAGAGTGTGACCGTAACTGACTGTAAATGTTCATAAAATTAACTCTCTCCTCCTCTGATGAACCATAGTTTGAAGAGCTACACTGAAAATGGTTTTGATCTAAACTATTTTAATTATCTTCCAAAAAAATATGCGTCCCCTCAGGTGAGGAGGTTTCTCAGTCGTATCTTTGGAGCGTGACTTTTTTTTTTTTTTAAACAGCTCTCTGTTTCTTTAAATGACTTCCCAGATTTTTCCAAACTATGAAAACCTCATAGTGTGTGAAAGAAAACTTTGCAATTTCCACTGGGTTCAATTCCAATTAACTCAAATATCAGGGTCAGTCCTGAGGGCTGCATGACAGGTCTGTGTTAGAACAAGGTAATACATAAAACAAAACATCAACAGCTCACAGCATGGCAAACAGCAGAAAGGGGCACTTTCCTGAGATGCTTGTAATCTAAATGGGAGTGCTAATGACCATGGTTTGATTAATTCCCAGCAGAGATGCCTACCCATGCATAAGTGTTTCCTACAAGGGCCTGCTCAAAAATAGCATTCTGAAAAAAAAAAAAAAATCACAGTGAATACTGATGGCTGCTGCTTGTCATTGTTTTGTTTACACAGGAAATACCTTGGTTTACCAGGTGTTCAGTCTTCACTAGGATTTGTTCCAAACAGAAGGTAGGAAGACAGTCCATGTCATTTCTCCTATAGTGCCATTTAGAGCCCACAGGACATGAGTCGGCTTTCATTCACTCACTAATTCCCTTACTACTGAGACATGAAATGATAGCCCTCTCTTACTCCTTTTCCAATTAGAAATAGAATTTTTAAATTTTAGTGTGTGATGTGCATTTGAACTGTATTGGGTTTTAATCATCCAAAGAGTCAAAATCACCAAAATTGCTTTGTTATTTCAGTTTTGAAGCAACCCAAGACTACAAGACATAAAATGCTGGCAATTTCCACTATGGCTCCTAGTTTGGATTCAAGTAGTTTACCCTAGTGAAATACAACAGAGTGTAGGGTGGATTTTCATGTTCTAGAACTACCTGGGGCGTTTCCAGGTAGTCTTAATTAACTGCAAACCCTATGCAAAACTCCTTAGTCAACACTACGATGTTATGCATGTGCCCGAGTTGAGTTTGGTCATGGTGTTTACCACAGTGGTAGAGAGGAGACTAAGACGGTGGGTTTGCAAAATTTATCCCTGTTCAGTCAGGGTACTAGCCTGGTTATTCTGGCCACCTTTAAGAGTTGGTGCCAATCAAGAATATTTTGATGATATGATCCTTATGATTGGCACAAGGATGTTTTAGAAAAAAAAAGTCATTCTGAAAAGCTGTTTTCTCCTGGCATAGAAAAGATATTGGTAACTCCACAGCCAATTTCATTTTTCTTGGACCCAGAAGGAAAATAATTGTAATATCTGCAATGCAATGAAGGCCATGTTAATCACTTTACATATTTAGTCCTCCTGAAAATCCTTAAAAGGGGCTAGCATTATTTCCATTTTTCATGTTAGCAAACTTCTAATGATCATAGGATACAATACCATACAAATACAATCCAATACCATATTTGCAAACGCATTGAATAAAATAGATTCTTTCTTTGCACAATGCTTTATTTCTTAGTTTTTGATTCACTTTTAAAGACTAACAAAGAGGAATGCTGTAACAACCTAAGCTGTTCATGTCACCCAACTGTTTAAAACTATATATTAGTTTTCATAAAAGAATAGAAGACTAAATTTAATGACCTTACAGTTTTCTATCTCTTCAACTTCTGATAGTCTACACATTCCTGACATCTTTACCCTCTTTTATCTTTATTTTTTGAGATTATAATATATTTACATCATTTCACCCGTCATTTTCACCACTTCAAACCTTTGCATATACCGATCCTTGTTCTCTTTCAAATTCCTGGCTCTTTTTTCATTGTTTGTGTGTATGGATTTCTCTCTCTCTCTCTCTCTCTCTCTCTCTCTCTCTCTCTCTCTCTCTGTGTGTGTGTGTACCCATTAGTTCCATTTTTCATATTAGCATATACATACACATATATATGTATATTTCCTAAATTTATCCTGCTCAGTCTGTATATATGTCACTTATATGTTGTCACTGCTGACCATTCAGTATTGGATAACCAGTTGGTATGCTCTTCCCTAGAGAAAATGATTTCTCTCACTCTCTACATTCCTTAGTTTCCTGTAGTTCATTTCCTGTAGTGTAGTACTGAGCCTTTTTAAAAAAATTTTCTCCCAAAAGAGGTTCATTCCTGCCCTCGGTAGCATATGTTGTCCTATGGGTCTGGAATGACCATGCTGTAAATAAATAAATAAATAAATAAATAAAAAGAAAATTTTTTAAAAGGTGCTATAAAATTGGTGCTGGTCTAACTGGATGTCGACATGTTAAAGAATGAAATTGGACCCATATTTATCACTTTGCACAAAACTTAAGTCCAAGTAGATCAAACACCTTAACATAAGGCTTGACACACTAAATCTATTAGAAGAGAAAGTGGGGAAAACCCTCGAACTCATCGGCACAGGTGACAACTTCCTGAACAGAACACCAACAGCTCAGGCTACCAACAATCAGTAAATGGGACCTCATGAAATTGAAAAGCTTCTGTAAGGCAAAGGACACTGTCATTCGAACAAAACGGCAGCCTACAGATTAGGGGACTGTTATGTAGGGACACTCCACTCCAGAGGAGTGGGATGGAAGGGTTAGGGGGTAGAGGGTGAGAGGGCATGGCTGGAAAGGGGGGAAAGGGGACAATATGATGGAGATGTAACCTGAAGCAACAAATAAATAAATTTATTTATTAAAAAAGAAAAAAAGAAAAGATCTTCACCAACCCCACATCTGACAGAGGGCTAATACCCAAAATTTACAAAGAACTCAAGAAATTAAATGCTAAGAAACCAAATAATCCAATCAAAAAATGGGGATCAGAGCTAAACAGAGAATTCACAAAGGAGGAATTCCTAAAGGCTGAGAGACACTTGAAAAAATGCTCAGCATCCTTAATCATCAGAAAAAATGCAATTAAAGATCATTCTGAGATTCCATCTCACGCCTGTCAGAATGGCTACGATCAAAAACTCAAATGACAGCTCATGCTGGTGAGGTTGCAGAGAAAGGGGAACACTCCTCCATTGCTTGTGGGAGTGCAAGCTGGTACAACCACCGTGGAAATCACTCTGGCGATATCTTAGAAAACTTGGAATAGCTCTACCTCAAGACCCAGCCATACCAATGGGTATGCATCCAAATGATTCTTCACCAAACCACAAGGATGTTTCCTAATCTATGTTCATAGCAGCCTTATTTGTAATAGCTAGAAACTGGAAACAACCCAGATGTCCCTCAACCGAGGAACGGATAAAAAAAAAAAAACTGTGGTACATCTATACAATGGAATACTATTCAGCCATCAGAAACAATGAAATCATGCATTTTGCAGCCAAATGGATGGAACTAGAAAAGCTCATCCTGAGTGAGCTAACCCAGATTCAGAAGGACGCACATGGTATCTATTCACTTATAATCAGATTTTAGCCGTATAGTACAGGATAACTATACTACAACCAATGCACCAAAGGGAACAGGAACATACATTTTGTTTCCTGTCCATGACACTTTGCCCTAGTGGTGCTGCCTTGTAGGCCCCCAGTGTATGAGGAGGCTCTTGGCCCTCATATGACTGCTAAACTGGGGTGGGGGACTGTTATGTAGGGACACTCCACTCCAGAGGAGTGGGATGGAAGGGTTAGGGGGTAGAGGGTGGGAGGAAGGGACTGGGAGGGATGGAAGGAGGGTACTGTGATGGAGATGTAACCTGAAGTAATAAAGAAACACTAAAAAAAAGAAAGAAAGAAAAGAAATCCATGTTCTCCCCCCCAAAAAAAAAATCTACCTTGTCCCTTTGTAACTCATCAAGCCTAGGAATTGTTGGTCTATTTGAATATATTTTAGTGCTATGAAGTCATATAATAAATTTTTATTTCATTATATAATATCCTTTTTATCTATCCACTTTTTAATTGATAGAGAATGTACTTCAATTTCAATAAATTAACTTGTACTTATATTTTATATCACCTCTAAGTGCAAGATTTAAGAGAGCACAGATTTTACTCACTGTTGTGTCCCCATCCTGCAGGACAACGTTTGACACATTGTATCCGCTCAGTGAGTACTTGGGTAACAGGTAAATGAAGGAGCCCACTCCAGTAAAATTAGATTCCTCCTGCCACTTAATAAAACATTAGATGAATTTCATCAGGAGTTTACATTGGCAAGAAACTTCTTATAGTTTCATTCAATTTCTTAAACATGCCTAGTTGCCTGGTTGTTAAACACATGAATTCATAACATTGTAAGAGGTTAAAAAAATAAAATAAAACTCTTGTTTTCACCCTTGGGCCTCTAGATTTGACATGTATTATTATTTATTATATAATTTAAACTACATTCAACAAAACATCATTTTGCTTCTTGACATTTTCTTTAGTGAACATTTGTTGATTCTGATAAATATGTACTACAGAGAGTTAGAAACAAAACCTAGGTTGAGTCAAAAGAAATCTATCTACTAAAAACATAGCCCAACGTTTGTTCACCTATCAAAATTGTATTAAATGTAAATAAAAATGATACCCATGTGTTTGTGTTATGTGTGAGAGAGCAGCTCGTGTTCTTGTTCTACAGTGTTGGTTCCATTTGACCCCTTACAGCACTGGATGTTGCCGATACTTGATTCCTTGTAGCTCTTCAGTCTGGATTTCCCTGATGCCACCTGTGCTCCTCTCTGTCCCAGGATTCCCTTTGCTGGCTTCTACTCAATTCCTCACTCCTGGAAAAGCACATAGTAAAGTCTGTCTTAAATCTGGTGCTAAGCTATGTCCTGGAGGTGTGGTGATAAGGAAACCAAGCACCATTCCTCTCTTCAGCCCCTTCTTTGTTTTCATCTCACTAAATTTCCTTGAAAAGTATCAACATAACTTTTGATGATGTCTATATGCTGAAAACTAACAAGTCTGCATCAATTCCTGGACTGCTCTCCAACTCTCAACACTCACATAATAATCTGTGCAGGCTGTCTAACCCATCTCAGATGCTGCATGGCCAAGCCAAATTTGATCTTCTGCAGGTGTCCACCCTCTGTTTTCTAACTGGACAAAAGTATAGGATGTAAAATCTCCCAAACAAGCCAGGAATTCATCTGAACTTTCCCTCTTCTTCATTTTTCAAATATAATTGCCCTAAAATCTTCTGCAGTTACCTTTTCCTTGTGCTTTTCTTACTATCTCTGGCCTAATTTAAACTCTCATTAACTCCTCTCTTTGTTACAGAATTTACCTTATAACCTCTCTTTCTCTCATTTATTTATTTTTTCCCTCTGATCCATTTTTCATAGTATCAGATGAGGGATATTTTTAAAATCAAATGTGTTCCATGTTCAAAACTCATCAGTGGCTTGCCGCTGCTCTAAACCAGTGCTTAGCTGGACAGCATTCTCATGATCTGGTCACAGTTTGTCTCCACCCACACTTTCTCATCTTCCAGCCATAACGCTATCACACCAGCTATTTCCCTCGGTAGCATTTACTTTCCCTCTGCCAGAAATGCCTTCCCAAACATGTCTCGCAGGAACCCTAACCATTAAAATCATATTAGACACATATCTGTAGCAGCTTTGGCTCTCTGCAGAAAAAATGCTATGACACCATTAATTTTTATTAATTATTTTAGTTTTTGAAATTATAATACAATTACATCATTTCCACCTTCCCTTTCCTCCCTCCAAATCTTTCCATACACCCACCTTGTCTTCTTTTACTAATTGCTGATATATTATTATAGGCATAAAACATAATATTTTTATTATGATTATGTATTTACATACTTTCCTCTTCTAAGATAGCGTCTTTTAAAACTTAGGATCTCACACTGTCAGTCATGGTGCATCATCTTCACCAAATATTTGAGTGACTTAATGATTACAAGGAAAAAATAAAACTTAAGAGTTCTCAAAAAACAAAAAGTCTCTATAATAAAAAGTCACTAGGCAAATAAGAACCACACCACTAACCCACGTCCATAGACCTTAAACTAATATCTTGTTAACTATTGTAAACAAGAGGAGAAGTAGATGGGTTACAGACATGTTCTGACTTTTGGTCAGGGAAGAAAGAACCCGTCTTTCTCTTTCTTTCTCTCTTTCTTTCTTTCTTTCTTTCTTTCTTTCTTTCTCTCTCTCACTCTCTCTCTTGCTCTCTTTCTTTTCTTTACATCCAGACCTCAGTTTCCCCTCCCTCCTCTCTTTCCAGCCCCCCCCCCGCCATGTCCCTCTTTCCTCCTCCCTGTCTACTCCTCCTCCATTTCTCTTCAGAAAAGGAGAGATATCCTCCCATGGATATCAACCAGCAATTGCATAAAGTTTTAGTAAGACTAAGTACCTCCTCTCCTATAAAGGTTAGACAAGGCAACCCAGTATGAGGAAAGGGTCTCCCAAACAGGAAAAAGAGTCAGAGACAGCTCCTGCTCCCACTCTTAGGAGTCCCACAAGAAGACCTAGCTACCAGCTGTAACATATGTACAGATAGCCTAGGTCAGCCCTATGCAGGCTTCCTGGTTGGCAGTTCAGTTTCTATAAGTTCCTATGGGCCCAGGACAGTTGATTCTGTGGGTTTTCTTTTGGTATCCTTGTCCCTCTGGCTCCTAAAATACTTCGTCCCATTTTTCTGTAGGATCCCCTGAACTCTGCCTAATGTTTGGCTATGGGTCTCTGCATCTGCTCTAATCAGTTGCTGGGTGAAGCCTCTCGGATGACAAGTAGTCTAGGGACCAATCTATGAGTATTATTAGGAATTATTTTATTGACTTTTTTTCCAGGCATGTTTGGTTCTATCCTAGGATCCTAGGTCTCTGGCCTATCCAGACTTGGGGTTCTGGTCAGTGTCAGGGGTGGGCTCCCTCTCATGGCATGGGTCTCAGGCTGGACCAGTGATACTAACTTTAAACTTCCTGAACTACCACCCAGTCCCAGCCTCCTAGCCTCTCCCTCTTTATACACTGACAATCTACACATTCTTTTCATCAATGAGATAATGGTTCTCATCCAAGCCTTTCTTTCAGGACTTATCCCTGCATTGTTTACTAATGGGTTTCTACTGCTTTTCATCATATTATATCTTGTTAATAAACATGATATTAGCAGATATTAACTAAAACTTGCAATAAGTACTTATTACAATTATTTCTCAAGCAAGCTTTTTTTAAGTTTTGTTGCTTTAAGAAGGAGTTTCTTACGTGAGACAGGATGTCTTTGAAAATACTGTATAGCACAGGCTAGCCTCAGGCTTGAACGGAGAGATCCTCCTGCTTCAACCTCCAAGGCAAAGAGACTACAGTCAAGGACTGTACTACATGTACTGCATGGACTACAGTCATGAGAGTCCATTCTCAGTGCTGGTTTTCCTTAATAAATGATATTACTTGTATAGAGAAAAAGCCATGGCTAGTTAACGTCAAATGGTTTCCTAAATGCAGAAATATTCTTGCCATTCAGTTTGGTTAAACATAATCTAACTAGAAAAGAAAATTAATTACCCAAAGTTATTTATCCCCTCCTTTATTTAAAGTATCCTTAAAAATGAGAAGAAAATTTAGTCCCTGATATTGAATGTTGAGGAGCTGGAGCAGAAGGAAGCTTTCCTCTAGTGAACACAATGAATACTGTTTAACTTAAAATAATAAATAGAGAAAATGATATCAAATTCAAAAGTAAGCTCTATCACACAAATCTTCAGAGTTTACAAAAGAAAACTGATGTTGAGTGAGTTTTAATGCACTTGTCAAGCATACAGTTCAGTCATTCTAGCAAGAACATTGTAGTCGAGAGATCAGGGCATAGTTAATACAACTCATAATACTAAATTTAATCTCATAAATCCATACTTAACATGCTTTCCAGTAATATGAAGTCAAACAGTTTTAATGTAAGTTTATTGGATTTAATAAATAATACTAAATATAAATTTAAGGTATACATGTATAAGAGGGACTTACTCAGCATTCAGAAAGGATCCGAGTTCAATATAATCTTTAAAAACCTGTGCAACTTTACACTGGCTGAGTTTGTTCCGAAAGCACTTGAAATCTTTGTAATTCTGCTCTCATTCCTCCAGACCTCTTAAGAGCTGTCTGGTGCATCCTTGGAAATGCTACTGCTTTTGTTTTTCTGAGCTCACATACTCTTGGCATTTCCCCATTGCTTGTCAAAATAATTAATACCTGGAGTCGAAGAAAAAAGGCATGCTGCATTTTAATAACATTTTTTGAGAGAAATAAGGTTAAAGGAATAGTCTATTAAAATGAGCTTTCTGTCTTTGACCTTTTGTTGCATTCCAAAAATATGTCTGGTCATCTTAAAGAAATATGGACACAGTTTTCATCAGTGCCATTAATGACAGGTTTCTTTTCAAGACATTATTCTGCCAAAGTTTGGGTATTGATGAATGTATGGTCCACCTCACAGCTACTGGCAATAAATATTAAAAATGCCTTCTATGTAATAATTCTGAAAGCTAATAAGAATTGGAAGTGTCCATCACTTTGAATGCATAAATTTTGTTTGTTTATTAATAATATAACCTAAGCCAATAGCAAATTCTTGTTAGCTATAAGTAGGCTATCCATCATGACACTAGGTGACCATGGAGTCAAAATACTGCTAATTCCATTTTCAATCCATCATAAAGAACTGTGGCTCACTTTTCCAAAACAACATATATTCAAAGATCTCTGGCATGTTGCATTCTGCACTACAGATGCTAAATACAATTCGAATTATGTCATCTTATATACAAAATATCTATGGATTTTAGGCCTCATTGCCTGCACTTTCAGACCTTTTGTTCTTTTGTATGAAGTCACTCTCAAAAATTACTTTAATCAATGGAGTACACAATTCTATAAGCTAAATATACAATACCAGGACACAGACACCAAAGACAGTAATACAATCACAAATATCTGAGGGAAATACTTCTCCCTCTTAATATATTACATTAAAAGGAAAACAAAATCCTGCCCATAGAGGAATTGCAGATGTGGCTGCTGTGTCACATGTGTGTCAGTAGGTGACAGAGACAAGAGAGGCTATGTCGACATTCAGTGTTCTGACTTATGAACACCTGAATGAATAGTAGCCTAACATTCCTGGAAAAAAATCAAGCCAGAGACCAACACCAGTTTGACACCATGGGGCTTAGTAAGCTAGCCCATGATGAACATCAGTCCAGCACCAGGCAAGCAAGCATCAGATGGACTCTCAGGATAGGAAACAAGCCAAAAACTAAAAGAACCCTGCATGGTCCTGGACTTGAGGGTTGTAGGAGAGACAGCCCCCAGGAAGTGAGTGTGGGAGAGTCAGCCCTGCCTTTTCTCTGCTTTGTGGTGTGTTGGCTAGGGAGAGATCCCCTCCCCTCCCTTCATCCCTCACCACCAATAGCAGACAGGAGATGTGGCCCTGATGGGGTCACAAGAGGAGGAGAGCTGTCCTTATCCCTTACATGCTAAAGCACTTGAGAAAGCAGGCCCTGCACCTCACCTGAGTAGCACAGTAGAATTGGTCCTAGCTGTGGAGGATGTGGATGAGTCAGCCCCAAGGAGGGAGTTAGTGAAGGAGAGCCAGCCCTGCCCTTTGTTTGTTTTTTGAAGGTGTTGGCAAGGGAGAGATCTCCTCCACTCCCCTTTACCCTCACCACCAGTGGCAGACAGGAGAGCTGTCCCTGCCCGTCACATGCTGCAGCACACAGGAGGGCATACCCTGCACCTCACATGGACAACACAGTTCAGCTGGACCTGGAAGTGGTGTGTGTGTGTGTGTGTGTGTGTGTGTGTGTGTGTGTGTGTGAACCAGCAAAAGGGTGTGAATGTGGGTGACCCAACCCTGCCTTTTGTCTGCTTTGGGAGGGTGTTTGTGAGGGAGAGAACCCTTCCACTCTCTGATACTCTTGACACAAGTAGCAGGTGAGTGTGTTGGTACTGATAGACTTATTAGAAGAGGAGAACTGGTCCAACCCCTTACCTACTGTAGCACTCTGGAGAGTAGGCCCTGCACCTCTCCTGGGTAGCACAGTAGAATTGGACCTAGATGTGGTGGTTCCAGGCCCAGAACCAGGCTTTGAGCTGGCCCACACCAACATATACCCCATGGATGAACTTCTGGGGTAAATGAAGAGATCAGTTCCACAGACCCAAAACTACAGGATCTCCAAAACACAGGACAACAACAGCATATCTGAGAGGAGTCCCAATAAGGTTCTAGTACTGACAGAGTAGCGGAAGCCAGAGGCCTCATACCAGACCAAGGAATCATTATAATGAACATATGCAAAAGAAAAACAAAAACAAAAACAAAACAAAACAAAAAAAAAAACCTGTGGACAAAATGGAAATCACCACTCTGATTTTTAATTCTCTTCTTGTTAAATTATATTAGCTACACCAGCAGAGACACTTCCAAAAGATGCTAAATCTCTTCAAATTGTGATTCTCTTGGAATTCTATTATTTTATTTTGCCTAGTACTTATTTAAGACTCCACAGTGATATTGTAAATGGAAAATTAACCTGAAGGGGAAAAAATGAGCCTTTGATTTCATGAACAGTTGAAGTAAATTAGTTATGACTTAATTTATCTCTAGTTTTAAGGCATATTTTCCTTTTTAGGGAGAAAATCGTAATGAT
Source organism: Lophiomys imhausi (assembly GCA_907164525.1). Classification (NCBI taxonomy): domain Eukaryota; kingdom Metazoa; phylum Chordata; class Mammalia; order Rodentia; family Muridae; genus Lophiomys; species Lophiomys imhausi. Next base: position 2,283,161 of record CAJQZJ010010411.1, read on the forward strand.
GTGATGAATCTGCATGTGGTCACCCAAAAATGCTTTGGCAAAAGGCACATCTTTTACTCTACAGTATAGATGAAGCTTGAACTATGAAAATGTAATTTTAAAAAGAGTAGCAATTTAACTTCAACACCCTGCAAAGTTTAAGGGTGTGATTTGTGAGCCTCTTTAGAAACCAAGAGGTTTTTTAAAGATACGTTTGTACTTTGACATGTTTATATGTGTATCTGCGTGTGGGTATGTGCCCATAAGTGAAGGAGCCTGGGAAGTCCAAAAGGAGAGTCAGATCCCCAGAATAGGGATGGAGTTACAGGCAGTTGTGAACCATCTGCCATGGGTGCTGGAACCTGAACACTGGTCCCCTGAAGGAAGCTGTATGAATTTATTTATTTATTTATTTTTAGTGCAGAATGAGTACTTTATTTTTTTAATATTTTTTTATTAATTCAAGTTACATCTCAATCACGGCCCCCACCCTCCTCACTTCCTGGTCCCACCCTCCCACACTCTTCCCCCTTTCCTCATCTCCTCCTCAGGTGAGAGAAGCCCCACATGCATCAATCCCCTTCAGTTCCTTAGTCACATGAGGGCTAAGAGCTTCTTCTCCCACTGGGGCCCAATATGGTAGCCCAGTTAAGGTGTTCCACTAACAGGCAACATGTCCATGGCGACTCCATCTCCCAACCCCCAACTTGCTAAAAGGTCTGTCTGAAGACCAAGTTGCCTCTATTCTATATACATATTGGGGGGGGGTTGCTAGATCTGGTCTATATTCTGGTTTTTTTGGTTAGTGTTTAAATCTCTGTAACCCTCTATGGGACTAGATTGTTTGGTTCTGTTGATCTTCCTGTGTTGTTCTTGTCCCCCCCTCCAGGTCTCTTTATTCCTCCTTTCTCTATTATACATGACTCCCAGGGTTCAACCTAATGTTTGGCTGTGTATCTCAGCATCTGTTTTGAACTGCTGTTGAGTGGAGTTTCTCATGTGATAGATCTGCTAGGTTCCTGTTCCTTTGGATCTGTAGGTTGTAACATATCTTGTACTATATGGCTAATATCCAATTTTAAGTGAGTACATGCCATGTGTATCTTCCTGGGTAGGAGTTAGTTCACACAGCATGAGCTTTTCTAATTCCACCCATTTGGTTGCAAATTGCATGATTTCCTTGTTTCTGATAGCTGAGTAGTATTCCATTATGTAAATGTACTACATTTTTAATATCCATTCTTTGGTTGAAGGACATCTGGGTTGTTTCCATTTTCTAGCTATTACAAACAATCTCTGAACATAGTTTGGTGTAGAATCTTTGGGGTATATTCCCAGGAGTGGTATGGCTGTATCTTTTCACTTGAGATTTTGAACTTAGCCCTTCTGATGGATGTGAGATGGAAGCTCAGAGACCTTTTGAGTTGTATTTCCCTGATGACTAAGGATGTTGAGAATTTCTTGAAGTGTCACCTGTCCATTAGAGATTCCTCTTTTGTGAATTCTCAGTTTAGCTCTGTTCTCCATTTTTTCATTGGATTATTTCATTTCTTGGTATTGAATTTCTTGAGTTCTTTATATATTTTGGATATTAGCCTTGTATCGGATGTGGTGTTGGTGAAGATCTTTTCCCAATCTATAGGTTACCATTTTGTTCTAATGGCAGTGTCCTTTGTCTTACAGAAGATTTTCAGATTCATAAGGTCCCAATTATTGATTGTCCATCTTAGATCCTGAGCTCTTGGTGTTCGATTTAGGAAGCTGTAAACTGTGCCAATGAGTTGGAGGCTTTTCCCCATTTTCTCTTCTATTAGATTTAGTGTGTCCGTGTCTGGTTTCACGTTGAGTTTGCTGATCCACTTGGCCTTATGTTTTGTGCCTGGTGATAACTATCGGTCTATTTGCATTCTTCTACATGTTAACATCCAATTAGACCAGTACAGATGCTTTTCTTTTTCCATTGTATAGTTTTGGCTTCTTTGTCATAAATTAAGTGACCATAGGTGTGTGGTTTTATGTCTGGGGCTTCAGTTTGATTCCATTGATCAACTGACCTGTTTCTTTTTTTTTTTTTTATTTTATATAAGTACTTTATTTTTTTTCTTCAAGTTACATCTCAGTCACAAACCCTTCCCTATTCCCCCTTCCTGTCCCACCCTTCCACCCTTTTCCCCCCCAACAGCTTCCCTTTTCAATCCAACACATCGTTCTTTCTCTTATAACAGTAAATTCTATACAAAACAGCAGAATTAAATATGCCACATTTATGAGAGTTAAATGGCCCAGTATACCTTCCCAATGTCCAGTTCATACATATTTAGCCCCTGACTTTAACCTTCTACCTTCTAACCATCTCCATGAGTTTAAAGTTCTATAACTGAATTAGCTTTCATACTAACTTGCATCACTATTATAACCATATTCTTAGATCTAGAACGCCCTCTTAATTCATAAACAACTCAAAATTTAGCTATGAGACTCAAGCTGTCTATTCTTCAACCACCTCAGCGAGCTGAGAAGGATAAATATATCTGATTATATAGGAAGTGCAGGGCCTGCAGCTTCCAATACTAAGAAATGACAAACCAGTGACTACCTGGACAGTTCCCATTTTCTCTCCATACATTGCAGCAGCAGTCCTCAGCCTTTTGCTCCTGTTTCTCTGACAGACATTTATTGTAGAGAAGGGATTATGAAGGACTAACCTACCCTGTCTTGGCAGAGCTAGGCTGTCGACTTCCTTGCTACCAAGTTTTGTCCTTTTTGGACAGCAGTCTGTCTGCAGTTGAAGCAAGGGGTTTTTACATACCAAGAGATAGGCTTGCCACTGATTCAACCATCTCACACTGGAGATTCTTCGATGCTTATGTTCTACTTGGAGTAGAATAGGGGGTGCTGTCAGGAGCTGATATGTCACGATATCAAAAAAAATCTTAATTTAAGACCACATCTTTGAATTCCATATTCTGCAGATCTCTTGGGGTTTTTGAAGATGCCCTATCTATCTCTTGTATTTAGATAAGCAAATGTTGCTTGTCTCTTAACAACTTGATTACTGAGTAGCTTAGAGAATATCTGTGATAGACTGTCATAGTAGCTAACAAGGTGACATGCATGCATGACTAGGAGTTTGTTTTTCTTAACTATCCTAAACAGTTTAAGACAGTTGGTATCAAGAGGCCAGAGATTCACATTTCATTTTTAAGTATCTCTAGGTACGATACCATTAGGAAGCATTGCCTTTAATTTTGTATTAATATACAAAGATCTATTCAAACGTGGCTAAATATACTCTTAATTTTGTATCAATATACAAAGATCAATGCCTATGTGGCCCAATACAATCTTAATATTGCGTCCATATACAAGGGTCAATACCATTGTGGCCAACTATAATCTTAGTTTTGTATCAATATACAAATATCAATACCGACGTAGACCAATACAATCTTATTTTTTCACAATAAACAATGGTCAATACCACTTTAGCCAAATATACTACTAATTTTGTATCAATATACAAAGGGATAAGGGCATATTCAACAATCGGACCCTTCTTCTTGGTCCTTCCTGTGCTATGTCTATGTCTCAACTTTTCTCAAGTCCATGCATTCCTACATAGGAGATAAAGAAGGATACAGAAAAGGGAAAGAAGGAATACCCTGGGTCTAACCTCCAAAACCCATTAAACAGGACCATTTAACAACTTGTAATCTCTTCCCCTAAATAACAGAGTTTTCAGTTGTCCTTCAAATAACCAAAAAAGGGGGGGGGTGGAGAAACACCCTCCCCACCCTCTGGGTATGGGATGTTGCTCTCTTAAAATGACTTCCTGCTCATTTGGGTCATAGTAAACCTGTTTGGGGCCTGAACCAAAATGGAAAAATGGTTAAAAATGTTAATACAATCCTTTTATGTTCAGTCCTTCTGTTCTCAGCTGTTTAGATGTCCTAAGGAGTTTGTAGGCAGAAGCTGATCTTCCAGGCTTTACTGAGGTTCTGGCTGGGGCATTGTGTAGTGTAGGGGTTAGATAAATTAGATTTAGAAAATATATAGGAGTTTCTGATACTGTCTCTTAATTCGGGGTCTGAAGAGCATTATCAGCATGAAGTCAGCAAAAACAGGAAAGACTCAATAGACTGAAAAACAAGTTTGAAGTCAGGAAAATAGGAAAGACTCAATAGAATTGAAGAAACAAAGTATCTGGCCTACATTGTTTTCAGCTGCTAAGTAGGCGGAGCCCAAATTAAGCTGAAACAGAGTTCCTCCTCTTTGAGGACAGTGCTTGGAGCCCAGAAGAGAAGAGGCCCCTGATGCTAGAGAGCTCCAAGAGTCCTGCTGAAAAAACGGCTGGCCATTGATGGTCAGCTCTCTCCCTGAAGCAGAAAGAAGCCAGTGAGCAAAGAAAGCCTGAGCAAGACATCAAAAGGCCAAGGACTGGACCCTGTGGCTCAGCTTTTGCCTAGAGGGGTTTGATCTGTCCAAACAGTGGCCTAAAGGCAACGGTGCCTGGCTTTAAGGACTGAGGCAGAGCAGCTGAGTTCCTGATTCAAAAGAAGTAAGTTGGCCTGCAGACAGCTGGGGTCTCCCACAGAGAAGAAAGCATGAAGCCTTATTTGAGGTGAGACTGCAATAACCAACGACCCTGAGGAACCTGCATCTGAGAGAGCCAGAAGAAGGACTGCTAAGGGTGTTAAAGAATCTACAACAAGACTGTGTTCCTGACGACTGAGGACCTGCCCCAGAGACTGTATCATTCTAAAAGGTTATGAAAGTGGTTGTTATGATTATCAATAGGTTTAGTGGATAGGTTAAAGGGGTTGTAGGAATTTATAGGATTAATAGTTAAGAAATTGTTGGTGTATGTTATAAGTGAATTTAGTAATAAATAAATAAGTATTAAATAATAATTTAAAAGTTCGGTTACAGTGTAGAGCTGAACTGTCTTAGCGATATTGAGTTGTTGTGGTTGTAGGCTTTTGATGGAGACAGCTATTGAGGGAGTCTGTCAGGCTGAATCATCTGGGTCACTCGTCTTCTTTGGTGGCTGATTCTGATTTCTGCTGAGGTTTCCGTTGTCCAGTTGTCCCTGGGTTCCTTGAATGGATGCTTTGATTCTCCTGGAAAGATAAGAACAGAGCCCTGCCCTAATCCTCACTCAGGGACAGTCACCCTTTTTTTTTGGGGGGGGGTAGGTAATATTTCTCCTGAAGCAAATTTCGTTTTTTGACAATATATGAAGTGTTATCTTTCAATCTGGTTTAAAGAAGAAATTATTTTGTCATTTTGGAACTAAACCAGCTTTAGTGTATATATTTTGAAATCTCGAAAGACAATTTGTTTGTGTTGAGTGGGCCTTTTGTAAGAAGCTTTTAAACTTAGGTCCTTCCAAATCCTGTGTGTGTGTCTCTGCATTCTAATTATTGGGATCCGAGACCTGTGGTTCCCATCTGTAGGGATTAAAGATGTGTTCCACCACTCCTGGATCGAAGTTTTGCTCTATTTAGAGTTTGTTTTGTATCAGGCTGACCTTGAGCTCTGAGATCTGCCTGTTTCTGTCTCTAGTGTGTTGGGGTTAAGGGTGTACTCTTCTTGAATGATGGGATTAAGGGTGTGTACCCTCACCACCCTTTTCCGTGTAACTCTAGAATTTATAAGTCCACTAACACTTTGGTGCTCCTCCCGTCTCTGCTGAAGTTAAAGGCATGGGTTAACACCACATTTCTCCTGTATTTTACCTTAGCTCTACGTTTTTTCGACACTTGGAGGTTCATAAAACCAGGTTGAACGGCTGTGTCCTTTAATTTATTTACAGTGTATTAACGATGTTATCTGCTTTTTTTTTAATTAGTAAATTTATGTGTTTGTTGCTACAGGTTACATCCTTGACATATTGTCCTCTTTTCCTGCTTCCCAGGCCCACTCTCCCATGCTCTACTCCCTGACCCTTCCATCTTGATCCTCTGGGGTGGAGTGTTCCTGCATACCAGTCTCTAACCACAGATCAGGAGTCATATGAGGGCTGAGGGCCTCTTCATACACCGGGGGTCTTCGAGGCAGTACTGCCAGTGAAAGGTGTCTCCTTGCTACGGGGGGGGGGACTAAAAAAAAAAACCAACAGACACACAAACCCACAAAAACAAACAACAACAACAAAAAAAGAGAGGAAAAAGAAAGAGAAAAAAGAGGGAAAGGAAAAAGAAAAAGAAATGAAAAGAAAAAAGAAATTTATGTCCATGTTCCTTTTGGTGTGTTGGTTGTAGTACAGATATCCTGTACGATATAGCTAAAATCCTACTATAAGTGAATAGATGCCATGTGCATCCTTCTGAGTCTGGGTTAGCTCACTCAGGATAAGCTTCTCTAGATCCATCCATTTGGTTGCAAATTGCATGATTTCATTGTTTCTTATAGCTGAGTAGTATTCCATTGTATAAATGTACCACAGTTTTTTAATCCATTCTTCAGTTGAGGGACATCTGGGTTGTTTCCAGTTTCTAGCTATTACAAATAAGGCTGCTATGAACATAGATGAGGAGACTTCCCTATGTCTCCGTGAGGTGTCCTTTGGGTGTATACCCAGAAGTGGTATGGCTGTGTCCAGAGGCAAAGTTATTCCACGATTTCTAAGATATCGCCAGACAGACCTCCATAGTGGTTGCACAAGTCTGCATTCCCACCAGCAATGGAGTAGGGTTCCCCTTTCTCCACACCCTCGCCAGCATGTGCTGTCATTTGAGCTCTTTATCTTAGCCATTCTTACAGGTATGAGATGGAATCTCAGGGTCGTCTTGAGTTGCATTTCTCTGATGATTAAGGATGTTGAGCATTTCTTCAGGTGACTCTCGGCCATTAGGGATTCCTCCTTTGTGAATTCTCTATTTAGAGCCGTCTCCCATTTTTTGATTGGATTATTTGGTTTCTTGGAATTTAGTTTCTTGAGTTCTTTGTAGATTTTAGATAATAGCCCTCTATCAGATGTGGGGTTGGTGAAGATTTTTTCCCAGTCTGTAGGCTGCCTTTTTGTTCTAATGACAGTGTCTTTTGCCTTACAGAAGCTTTTCAGTTTCATTAGGTCCCATTTATTGATTGTTGTTCTCAGGTCCTGAGCTGTTGGTGTTCTGTTCAGGAAGTTGTCACCTGTGCCAATGAGTTCGAGGGTTTCTCCTACTTTTTCTTCTATTATCTTTAGTGTGGCCGGCCTTATGTTAAGGTATTTGATCCACTTTGAATTAAGTTTTGTACAAGGTGATAGGTATGGGTCTAATTTAATTCTTTAACAAGTGGACATCCAGTTGGACCAGCACCATTTGTTGAAGATGCTGTCCTTCTTCCATTGTGCGGTTTTGGCTTCTTTGTCAAAGATTAGTTGGCCATAGGTGTGTGAGTCCATGTTTGGGTCTTCAATTCGATTCAATTGATCCACTGGTCTGTTTCTATACCAGTACCATGCTGTTTTTATTATTATTGCTCTGTAGTACAGCTTGAAATCTGTGATGGTGATACCTCCAGATGCTTTTTTATTGTACAGGATTGATTTAGGTATTCTGGGTTTTTTGTTGTTCCATATGAAGTTGAGTATAGCTTTTTCCAAGTCTATAAAGAATTGTGTTGGTATTTTGATAGGAATTGCATTGAATCTATATATTGCTTTTGGTAGAATAGCCATTTTTATTATGTTGATCCTACCTATCCATGAGCACGGGAGATATTTCCATCTTCTAAATGCCTCTTCCATTTCTTTCATCAGGGGCTTGAAATTCTTGTTATATAGGTCCTTTACTTGCTTGGTTAGAGTTACCCTCAGGTACTTTATATTGTTTGTGGCTATTGTGAAGGGGGTTGTTTCCCTTATTTCTTTTTCGGTATGCTTGTTTGTTGTATAAAGAAGGGCTTCTGATTTTTTTGAGTTAATTTTGTATCCAGCCACCTTGCTGAAGTTGTTTATCAGCTGTAAGAGTTCTTTGGTGGAGTTTTTGGGGTGGCTTATGTATACTAACATATCATCTGCAAATAGGGATAATTTGACTTCTTCATTTCCAATGTTTATCCCTTTGATTTCCTTTAGTTGTCTTATTGCTCTAGCAAGAACTTCAAGTACTATATTGAAGAGATATGGTGAAAATGGACATCCTTGTCTTGTCCCTGAGTTTAGAGGAAATGCTTCAAGCATCTCTCCATTTAATTTAATGTTGGCCACTGGCTTGCTGTATATTGCCTTTATTATTTCTAGGTATGGCCCTTGTATGCCCGTTCTCTCCAGGACTTTTGGCATGAAGGGTGTTTGATTTTGACAAATGCTTTTTCTGCATCTAGTGAGATTATCATGTGGTTTTTATCTTTCATCTTGTTTATATGGTGAATTACATTGATAGACTTTCATATATTGAACCATCCCTGCATTCCTGGGATGAAGCCTACTTGATCATGATGTATGATATTTTTGATGTGTTCTTGAATTCGGTTGGCTAGTATTTTATTAAGTATCTTTGCATCTATGTTCATGAGGGAGATTGGGCTGAAGTTCTCTTTCTTTGTTGGGTCTTTGTGTGGTTTAGGAATCAGAATGACAGTGGCCTCATAGAATGAGTTTGGCGGTGTTCTTTCTGTTTCTATGTGGTGGAAGAGTTTGAAGAGTAATGGTGTTAGCTCCTCTTTGAAAGTCCGGTAGAATTCCGTGCTAAAGCCATCTGGCCCAGGGCTTTTTTTGGTTGGGAGATTATTAATGACTGTTTCTATTTCCTTAGGGGTTATTGGGCTGTTTAAGCTGTTAATCTGATTTTGATTTAGTTTTGGTAGGTGGAATGTATCGAGGAAATTGTCCATTTCGCTTAGGTTTTCAAATTTGGTGGAGTATAGATTTTTAAAGTAGGACCCGAATATTTTCTGGATCTCCTCGATGTCTGTTGTTATTTCTCCCTTTTAATTTCTGATTTTGTTGATTTGGGTTCTTTCCCTTTGTCTTTTAGTTAATTTGGCTAGGGGTCTGTCTATTTTGTTGATTTTCCCGAAGAACCAACTCTTGGTTTCATTGATTCTTTGTATAGTTCTTTTTGATTCTAAGTTGTTGATTTCAGCCCTAAGTTTGATGATTTCCTGCCTTCTGCTCCTCTTGGGCATGTTTGCTTCTTTTTTTTCCAACTCACTGAGCTTAGCTGATAATTCACTAATATGAGCTGTCACAATTTTCTTTTTGAATGCACTTAGTGCTATGAACTTTCCTCGTAGCACAGCTTTCATTGTATCCCATTGGTTTGGGTATGTTGTGTCTTCATTGTCGTTGGATTTTAAGAAGTCTTTGATTTCCTTCTTTATTTCTTCCCTGACCCAGTGGTCATCCAGTAAGGAGCTGTTCAATTTCCATGTGTGTGTAGGCTTTCTGTTGATTCTTTTGCTGTTGAAGACCAGCTTTATTCCGTGGTGGTCGGATAAGATACAAGGGGTTATTTCAATTTTCTTGTATCTGTTGAGGCTGTCTTTGTGTCCAACTATATGGTCGATTTTGGAGAAGGTTCTGTGGGGTGCTGAGAAAAAGGGGTATTCCTTTGTGTTTGGGTGAAACGTTCTGTAGATGTCTGTTAGGTCCATTTGTTTCATGATCTCTGTTAGACTCAATATTTCTCTGTTTGGCCTCAGTCTTGATGATCTGTCAATTGTTGTGAGTGGGGTGTTGAAGTCTCCCACTACTAATGTGTTGTGATCGACGTGCGCTTTAAGTTTTAGAAGTGTTTCTTTTACAAAAGTAGGTGCCTTTGTATTTGGGGCATAGATGTTCAGTATTGAGATTTCCTCTTGATGAATATTTCCTTTAATGAGTATATAATGCCGTTCTTTGTCTTTTTTCATTAACTTCAGTTGGAAGTCTGTTTTGTTTGATATTAGGATGGCTACTCCAGCTTGCTTTCTGGGTCCATTTGCTTGGAAAACCATTTCCCAGCCATTTACTCTGAGGTAGTGACTATCTCTGGTAGTGAGATGTGTTTCTTGTATGCAGCAAAGGGACGGGTCTTGCTTGCGGATCCACTCTGTAAATCTGTGTCTTTTTATTGGGGAGTTGAGACCATTGATGTTGATGGATATTAGTGACCTGGGGTTGTTGTTTCCCATTAGTTTGGTATAGGTGATGTTCCTGTGTCTCTTTTGGTTTAGTTGCTGAGGGGTTTTCTATTCCCTTTGTTTTCTTGGGTGAAGTTTTCTTCTCTGGGATTGAATTTTCCTTCTAGGATTTTCTGTAGGGCTGGGTTTGTGGGGAGATACTGTTTAAATTTGATTTTGTCATGGAATATCTTATTTTCGCCATCTATGTTGATAGAGAATTTTGCTGGATATAGTAGTCTGGCTGGACACCTATGATCTCTCAGGACTTGTAGGATATCTGTCCAGGCCCTTCTAGCTTTTAAAGTTTCTGAGGAGAAGTTAGGTGTAATTCTGATGGGTCTGCCATTGTATGTGACTTGGCCTTTTTATCTTACAGCTTTTAATATCCTTTCTTTGTTCTGTACATTTGGAGTTTCAATTATTATGTGGCGAGAGGAGTTTCTTTTCTGATCTAATCTGTTCGGTGTTGTGTAAGCCTCTAGGATTTTTATTGGCATCTCTTTTTTCAGGTTTGGGAAGTTTTCTTCTATGACTTTGTTGAGGATATTTCCTGGAACTTGGAGTCGGGAGTCTTCTCTTTCCTCTATGCCTATGATTCTTAGGTTCCGTCTTTTCATTGAGTCCTTGATTTCTTGGATGTTGGGGGTGAGAGATTTTTTAGCTTTCTCATTTTCTTTGGTTGTTGTACTGATTTCTTCCATCAAATCTTCCATGCCTGAGATTCTGTCTTCCATCTCTTGCATCCTTTTGTTGATACTCGCATCCGTAGTTCCTGTTCTCTTCCCTTGGTTCTCCACTTCCTCTTTTAACTCTGACTGTGTTTTCTTTATTGTTTCTATTTCTATTTTCATGTCTTGTATGGTATTGTTCGTTTTGTACATTTCCTTCTCCAGCTTGCTTGTTTTTGTGTGAAAATATTTCATTGCTTGTCTTTTTCCTGTTCAAGCTCTGTCACCTTGTCTTGGAGCTCTTTAATGGTATTGTTCATTGTTTTGGCTTGTAAAATTGTGGCTTCTTTGAATTCCTTCATAGATTTAAGTTCTTCTTGCAGGGACTCTATCACTTTCCATAATGCAGAATTGTCAACGTTTTCATGTGTTTCTGTTGGTGTGACGTCACCCGAATTGGATGAGCTAGGATAATTCTGCTTTGTTGGAGTCATATTTCCTTGATTTCTATTTTTTTTTTGGACCTTTGGCCATGTGTGTGTGTTTAGCTGTCTGTTCTTGTCGTTTTCTGTGTTTGGATCCACAGGGGATGCTTTGGTGAAGGAGTCGAATTGCTTGGCTATCTGTCCTTGCTTACAGTGTGATCTCAGGGTCAATGTGGTTTTAATAGCCTGAATCGTTGTGAGCTGGTGTAGCCTATTCCCAGGTAGTGAGTAATAGTCCGGGATTGTTACACTGCTCCCAGTTCAGACTTCTCTATTTTGCACACTGAGTGATCAGCCTTCAGTGGTTCTAATGGTATAGACCTGTTTGCCCTGGCAGAGATTTTGTGGGCTTTGTTTGTGGTCAGGGAGGCTGACAGGGCCTGTCTCCACACCTAATGTGTCTGGGTTTACCCAAATACAGCTATGGTCCCCTGGCTTCTGGTTACCCACTAGGCTTCTCTGCCACAGGCCTGGCCGCTTCCCTCCCTATCTGCTCCACCTTGGGTGGGCAGAGCTTCGTTCAGTCCCTCCCGCCTTCTGAACAGGCCTCCCGTCTTAGCTGCTTTGCCGTGGGTGGGTGGAGCTTCGGCTCCTCCCGGTGTCAGAGCCGGCCTCCCGTCCTAGCTGCTTTGCCGTGGGTGGGCGGAGCTTCAACTCCTCCCGGCGTCAGAGCCGGCCTCCTTCCCTAGCTGCTTTGCCGTGGGTGGGTGGAGCTTCGGCCCCTCCCGCCAGCGTCTGCTTCCCTCCCCAACTGCTCTGCCCACCCACCTTCCGCTCCTGCTCAAGTGGCTGTGGATCTCCCGCTGAACACCCTTTTTCTACGTCTCGAAAAAACAAAAAAAAACCAACCAAACAAAAAAACCCACAAGACTTCAACTATTCTGCAAAATTTCCTAAATAGTTATAAGGTCTTCCTGAGGTATGGGAAGCCCAGTTGGCTAGTGGGCGACCGCCATGTGGCCTTTGAGTTTGCCTGCTGTGTGTTGGGATCGATCTTACCAGTCGCCTCTCCAAATGGGAGTTCCCGAATCCCGGATTTAGTGGCTTCCCTGTCTGCGAGAGATGGGGGAAAACCTTGCCCTGGGACTTTTAACAGTCCCTTGGGAGCTGTGCGTGTTCCTGGAGGGGCCAGACCCTTTGGTTTTTGCACAGTGTCCCACAACTCTGTGTTCTCTATGGCTCTTCTCTCCCACATTCAAAATGCGTCCGAGCAGTTCGCCGCCATCTTCCGCCGCTTCTCTATTGTTTATCTCACATTTTTTTAGCTATGAAGTGATGTAAGGAAAACCCCTGACTCTAACTCCAGTGCTTTTACTTAGTTCAGTTGTTTAAGTCACCGTAACTTGACACTTTATGCAAATTTGTGTTGTGTACAGGGTAGACCCTAAGCTCTGTGTTCTGTGATAGTTAGTGTAGCTATTTTAGGCTTCCCTGTCTAGTGAGAAAAATGAAGAGCTAAATAAACTTTCATTTAGTTTCTTAGTAGAGAGTGCTAATTTTTACCAAGTGCTATGCTCGTACTATCAACAAATTGTCCCATTTTAAAGGTTAATTTTGGGTGCAAGATTCCTTTTCTAATGCAATTTATAGCAGAATGGTCATGTTGGGCTCATCTCTAAAACCATCAATAACAAAATTTGCACCCATCTTTTAAAAAAAATATTTATTATTTCAGGTTATTTCTCCATCAGGGTGTCCTCTTTCCACCCTTCTCAGTCCCCCCTCCCTCTCTCTACCCCCTAACCCTTCCATCCCACTCTTTTGGAGTGGAGTGTCCCTACATAACAGTCCCCCACCCCAGTTCAGCAGTCATATGAGGGCCAAGAGCTTCCTCATACACTGGGGGCCTACAAGGCAGCACTACTAGGGCAAAGTGTTTCATTGACAGGAAAAAAGTCTATGTTCATGTTCCCTTTGGTGCATTGGTTGTAGTATAGTTATCCTGTACTATATGGCTAAAATCTGATTATAAGTGAATAGATGCCATCTGCATCCTTCTGAGTCTGGGTTAGCTCACTCAGGATGAGCTTCTCTAGTTCCACCCATTTGGCTGAAGATTGCATGATTTCCTTGTTTCTGATAGCTAAGTAGTATTCCATTGTGTAGATGTACCACAGTTTTTTAATCCATTCTTCAGTTGAGGGACATCTGGGTTGTTTCCAGTTTCTAGCTATTACAAATAAGGCTGCTATGAACATAGATGAGGAAACTTCCTTGTGATTTGGTGAGGAATCATTTGGATGTATACCCAGAAGTGCTATGGTCGGGTCCCAAGGCAGAGCTATTCCATGTTTTCTAAGATATCGCCAGACTGACCTCCAGCATCTGTCTTTTCAAAACTTCTTAAATATCTAAAGTTGTTCTAGTTCAGAGCTATTACAGAATATCTTCAGCACAATAGAATAAATCACCTATGATCAATTCAGTAAAGTGTCTTCCTTAGTAACTCCTGTGAATGTGTGTGTGTTTGTGTATGTGTGTGTGTGTGCATGTCCATTCACACACCATACATTGCATTTGTGGAGAACAGGAGACACTTTGCAGAACTTAATTGCTCTTTCCACAAGGAGATCCTGGGACTTAACTCAGCTTGTCAGCCTTGCATGGCAAACAGGCCTACCAACTTAGCTACCTTCCTATTCTTACACCTTTAAGAGCAGAATTATCCTTCAAGGAATTCTTGCAGTGTATGATGGTACCTGCCACAATCCAGTCTATAATCTCAGCACTTGGGAAAAGGAGGCAGGAAAATCAGGAATTAGAGGTCAGCTAGCACTACATAATGAGACCTTCTCAAACAAAACAAAACAGAAAAAGAAATGCCAATTTAATAATTTTCCAAATACAATTTAAAAGTATGCTTTAGAAGATATGCACTGTGGGGCTGCAAAGGTGGCTCAATGGTTAAGAATGGTGCCTGCTCTTCCAGAGGACCCTGGTGTGATCCTCAACACTCACAATTCACCTCACACCTGTTTGTAACTCTAGTTTCAGGAGTTCAAGTGCCTTCTCCTGTCTTCAGGAGTACCAAGTATACAAGTGGTGCACAAACCTACATGCAACCAAAACACCCATACACATCAAATAAAAATAAATTAAAAATTTTAAAAATGCATTGTAATTAGTCTTTTGTCATTATAAAATGCAAATAATAATCTGCACTGCTTATAAATTAAAGAGCTTATAAAAAACAAACATAAGAGAAACAAAATTATGTCTACTACCATTAGGAAATACAATGTGGTCAGTCTAGGAGAATTCTAAATGAATCACCTTATTTGGCATTGATGCAAAAGACTAGACCCATTGTAAATAAGATATTTCCTCCTGCAAGCTTAAACTGGCAAGACACACGCATTCTTTTTTGTAGTCTTACATATTTAGTTATTTTTAGCTGTGATTTTTTTTTTGGACTGAGAAAGAAGAACTCTCATCATAAATGTTAAATGTTAAGATGCCCTTGAAGTAGCTTTAATTCCTCAGATAATTTCTTAAGTGGACTATTCCATGGTGGAAGTGTTGGAAGTGGGTAAATAACAAAGAGAGACTGAGAGAGCAGGCTCAGGATAATTTTCCTACAAAAAATGCAAATAACTTTTTATAGAAAATTTCGTAGCTGCTAGGTAATCAAGCCAAGAAGTTCAGTACAAGCCTTCAGCCTCAATAGACCTCACAGAGCTCATGCTAAATTCCACTAATTGCCAATGAATAGCATGGTCGCACACAGAATGCTAGAAAGGGCATGGGAAATCACCCAGCCTCATGTTGTTCTGCAAATCCATTGCACCTTGTGTTCCTGTCTTGCTGTGTCTGCTCTGCAACCTTCTGAACTTTACTCAACTTTACCACCTGCTGCTTATTCGATTCCAATCAATAGAGGCAAATATTCCTAGACTGACCTTCTAAAAACTCTAAGAAAGCTAGAAGGGTAAGAGAATTCAGAGTGAAAATCAGATGGAGGCCATGTCTTATAAATCCCATGAATACATTTTTATTTTTATTTTTTGTAAATTTTAATTGGAGAATAGAATGAATGAATTATAACAAAGAAGCTCTCTTTTAGTTTGAAAACTTGTTATTACTCTAGAAATTGCTCTAAAAGTAACATTTTTATGACTGATATCCATGAAGACTAGAGAGAAGAATGGTGTTATAACAATAAGTTTTTAAAACAAAACAATAGCAGCAACAACAAAAATGTGTCCTGGTTAGCTCTTTACTGTTGTGGTGAGCACTAGGACTAAAAGCTTATTTCTTCTTATAGCTTACAGTCCATCATGAAGGGAAGTCAGGACAAGAACCTGGAGGCAGGAACCGGAGCAGAGGCCCTGAAGGAACCCAGCTTACTGGCTTGTTTCTATGGCTTGCTTGTCGGCTTTCTTATACCACCCAGTACCACCTTGTTCAGGTGTGGCACTTCCTACAGTGGGATGGGCCCTCCCATGTTAATCATCAATCAAGAAAATGCCCATTACTTTAGACCTGCCTGTTATCCAGGCTGATGGAGGCAATTCCTCAGTTAAGATTCCCTTTTCTCAGATGACTCTAGCTTGAGTCAAGTTAAACAAAAGGAAGGAAGGAAGAAGGAAGGAGAAAAAAAAACAACCTCCAACCCCCAAACAAACAAACAAAACCCAGTTATCCCTTTATGAACTGAAATGGTTATATTTGGGAATATACATGTATATATATATATATATATATATATATATATATATATATATATATCTACATATATGCATGCAATAACATTTAGAATTTAAAAAGAGGCCATGGATTTGAAGAAGAGTGGGGACGGGCATATGAGAGGATTTGGATGGAAGAATGGAAAGACAGAAATACAACAATTAAATTATAGTCTGAAAAAACAAACAAAAGAAACTATATAAAAAAAACCCAAAGAAATACTAAGAAACCCAAAAAACAAATGAGTATAGTAGGCAAGAAGAGTGCAGGGCTTCTTCTTCTTTTGATTTTTCAGAATCCCCCTTCTTGATTACTTCTTTTATCTAGAACTCTCCAGGGGGAAATGCATGAGGAACTGTCTAGCATGGTGCTTCTTAACTTCACAATATGGAAGTACATATGCAGATATTAACAATATGGAAACACATGCACTGGTTAACAACACTCTGAAGGGAACATTTAGATCTAAAGGGAAAGGATGGCAAGAATACAGAGAAGTTGGGGAGCTTTTGCTGGAAGACAATGAGCTTTATCTTTAGTGCCCCTTCTTCCCCAGCCCCTCTCCTCTCCTTCCTTTCTTCACCTCATGGAGTCCCCTTCTCCTTTCATCCATGTCAAAACTGGCTTCTAGGGGTAGAGATTTGGTCCAGATGTTAAGAAAGTATGCCTATTTACAGATGATATAATAGTATACACAAATAATCACCAAAATTCTTCCAGAGAACTCCTACAGCTGATACATACCTTCAGCAAGGTGGCTGGATACAAAATTAACTCAAAAAAGAAATCAACCCTCCTTTACACAAAAGATAAATATGCCAAGAAAGAAATTAGGGAAACAACACCCTTCACAATAGCTACAAATAATATAAAATGCCTGGGGATAACTCTAACCAAACAAATGAAAGGTACATAGGACAATAATTCAAGTCCCTGAAGAAAGAAATTGAAGTGGATATAACAAGATGGAAAGATCTCCCATGCTCCTAGATAGGTAGGATCAACATAATAAAAATAGCCATCATACTAAAAACAATATACACATTCAATGAATTCCTATCAAAATACCAACACAATTCTTTACAGACCTTGAAAGAACAATTCTTAATTTCATATGGAAAAACAACAATAACAACAAACCCAGAATATCTAAGTCAACCTATACAATAAAAGAATATCTGGAGGTATCACCATCCCTGATTTTTAAGCTGTATCACAGAGAAATAGAAATAAAAACACCATGGTACTGGCATAGAAACAGGCCAGTGGAGGGGGGCCAAGATGGTGGTGAACTGCACAGACGCATTTTGAATGTGGGAGAGAAGAGCCATAGAAAACACAGAGTTGTGGGACACTGTGCAAAAACCGGAGGGTCTGGCCCCTCTGGGAACACTCACAGCACCCAAGGGACTGTTAAAAGTCCCAGGGCAAGGCTCTCCCCCCATCTCTTGCAGACACGGAAGCCACTAAATCTGGGATTCGTGAACTCCCATTTGGAGAGGCGCCTGGTAAGATCCATCCCAACTCACAGCAGGCAGAATCAAAGGCCACATGGCGATTGCCCACTAGCCTACTGGGCTTCCCACACTTCAGGAAGACCTTATAACTACTTAGGAAACTTTGCAGAACAGTTGAAGTCTTAACAAGGAAGAAACAGGGCGCTCGGCAGGTGATCCGCAGCCGCTTGAACTGGAGCGGGAGGCTGGCGAGCAGAGCAGTTTGGGTGGGAAGTGGGCTCAGGCAGGTGGGGTTGGAGCCCAGCACACCCACGGCAAAGCAGCTAGGGCGGGAGGCCGGCTCAGACAGCGGGAGAGGCCGAAGCCCCGCCCACCCACAGCAGAGCAGATAGGGAGGGAAGCGGCCAGGCCTGTGGCGGAGAAGCCTAGTGGGTAACCAGAAGCCAGGGGACCATAGCTGTATTCTGGTAAACCCAGACATATTAGGTGTGGAGCCGGGCCCTGTTTGCCTCGGTGACGACAAACAAAGCCCACAAATTCTGTGCCTGGGCAAACAGGTCCATACCATCAGAACCATTACAGGCTGATCACTCAGTGTGCAACATAGAGAAGTCTGAATTGGGAGCAGTGAAACAATCCCAGACCATTACTCACTACCTGGGAATAGGCTGCACCAGCTCACAGCGATTCAGGCTATTAAAACCACAGAGACCCTGAGATCCCCCTGTAAGCAACAACAGATAGCCAAGCAATTCGACTCCTTCACCAAAGCATCCCCTGTGGATCCAAGCACAGAAAACGACAAGAACAGACAGCTAAACACACCCACATGGCCAAAGGTCCAAGAAAAAATAGAAATCAAGGAAATACGACTCCAACAAAGCAGAATTATCCTAGCTCATCCAATTCAGGTGACCTCACACCAACAGTAACACATGAAAACGATGACAATTCTGCATTATGGAAAATGATAGAGACCCTTCAAGAAGAACTTAAATCTATGAAGGTATTCAAAGAAGCCACAATTGTACAAGCCAAAACAATGAACAACACCATTAAAGAACTCCAAGCCAAGGTGGCAGAGCTTGAACAGGAAAAGGACAAAGCAATGAAAGCAAAAAAAACGAACAATACCATACAAGACATGAAAATAGAAATAGAAACAATAAAGAAAACACAGTCAGAGTTAAAAGAGGAAGTGGAGAACCAAGGGAAGAGAACTGGAACTACGGATGTGAGTATCAAAAACAGGATGCAAGAGATGGAAGACAGGATCTCAGGCATGGAAGATTCGATGGAAGAAATCAGTACAACATCCAAAGAAAATGAGAAGGCTAAAAAATCTCTCACCCACAACATCCTAAGAATGCCTAAGAATCATAGGCATAGAGGAAAGAGAAGACTCCCGACTCCAAGTTCCAGGAAATATCTTCAACAAAGTCATAGAAGAAAACTTCCCAAACCTGAAAAAAGAGATGTCAATAAAAATCCTAGAGGCTTACAGAACACCAAACAGATTAGATCAGAAAAGAAACTCCTCTCGCCACATAATAATTGAAACTCCAAATGTACAGAACAAAGAAAGAATATTAAAAGCTGTAAGAGTAAAAGGTCAAGTCACATACAATGGCAGACCCATCAGAATGACACCTGACTTCTCCTCAGAAACTTTAAAAGCTAGAAGGGCCTGGACAGATATCCTACAAGTCCTGAGAGATCATAGGTGTCCAGCCAGACTACTATACCCAGCAAAACTCTCTATCAACATAGATGGAGAAAACAAGATATTCCATGACAAAATCAAATTTAAACAATATCTCCCCACAAACCCAGCCCCACAGAAAATCCTAGAAGGAAAATTCCATCCCATAGAAGAAAACTTCACCCAAGAAAACAAAGGGAATAGAAAACCCCTCAGCAATTAAACCAAAAGAGGCACAGGACCATCACCTATACCAAACTAATGGGAAACAACAACCCCAGGTCATTAATATCCATCAACATCAATGGTCTCAACTCCCCAATAAAAAGAGACAGATTTACAGCGTGGATCTGCAAGCAAGACCCGTCCTTTTGCTGCATACAAGAAACACATCTCACTACAATAGATAGAAACTACCTCAGAGTAAAGGGCTGGGAAAAGGTTTTCCAAGCAAATGGACCGAGGAAGCAAGCTGGAGTAGCCATCCTAATATCAAACAAAACAGACTT
>CAJQZJ010010411.1:2303144-2328258 GCA_907164525.1 Lophiomys imhausi
TTTTTCGGTTATTTGAAGGACAACTGAAAACACTATTATTTAGGGGAAGAGATTACAAGTTGTTAAATGGTCCTGTTTAATGGGTTTTGGAGGTTAGACCCAGGGTATTCCTTCTTTCCCTTTTCTGTATCCTTCTTTATCTCCTATGTAGGAATGCACGGACGAGAGAAAAATCGAGACACAGCACAGGAAGGATCAAGAAGAAAGGTCACATTATTGAATATGCCCTTATACCCTTGTATATTGATACAAAATTAATAGTATATTTGGCTAAAGTGGTATTGACCATTGTTTATTGTGCAAAAATAAGATTGTATTGGTCTACGTCAGTATTGATATTTGTATATTGATACAAAACTAAGATTATAGTTGGCCACAATGGTATTGACCCTTGTATATGGACGCAATATTAAGATTGTATTGGGCCGCATAGGCATTGATCTTTGTATATTGATACAAAATTAAGAGTATATTTAGCCACATTTGAATAGATCTTTGTATATTGATGCAAAATTTAAGGTAACGCTTCCTAATGGTATCGTACTTAGAGATACTTAAAAATGAAATGTGAAGTTCTGGCCTCTTGATACCAACCATCTTAAACTGTTTAGGATAGTTAAGAAAAACAAACTCCTAGTCATGCATGCATGTCACCTTGTTAGCTACTAAGATAGTCTATCACAGATATTCTCTAAGCTACTCAGTAATCAAGTTGTTAAGAGACAAGCAACATTTGCTTATCTAAATACAAGAGATAGATAGGGCATCTTCAAAAACCCCAAGAGATCTGCAGAATATGGCATTCAAAGATGTGGTCTTAAATTAAGATTTTTTTTTGATATCGTGACATATCAGCTCCTGACAGCAACCCCTATTCTACTCCAAGTAGAAGAAAAGCATTGAAGAATCTCCAATGTGAGATGGTTGAATTAGTGGCAAGCCTATCTCTTGACATGTAAAAACTCCTTGCTTCAACTGCAGACAGACTGCTGTCCAAAAAGGACAAAACTTGGTAGCAGGGAAGTCGACAGCCTAGCTCTGCCAAGACAGGGTAGGTTAGTCCTTCACAATCCCTGCTCTACAATAAATGTCTGTCAGAGAAACAGGACCAAAAGGCTGAAGACTGGTGCTGGAATGTATGGAGAGAAAATGGGAACTGTCCAGGTAGTCACTGGTTTGTCATTTCTTAGTATTGGAAGCTGCAGGCCCTGCACTTCCTATACAATCAGATATATTTATCCTTCTCAGCTCTCTGAGGTGGTTGAAGAATAGACAGCTTGAATCTCATAGCTAAATTTTGAGTTGTTTAGGAATCAAGAGGGCGTTCTAGATCTAAGAAGATGGTTATAATAGTGATGCAAGTTAGTATGAAAGCTAAGTCAGTTATAGAACTTTAAACTCATGGAGATGGTTAGAAGGTAGAAGGTTAAAGTCAGGGGCCAAAATGTATAAACTGGACATTGGGAAGGTACACCAGGCCATTTAACTCTCATAAATGTGGCATATTTAATTCTGCTGTTTTGTATAGAATTTACTGTTATAAGAGAAAGAACCATTTGTTGGAATGAAAAGAGAAGCTGTTGGGGGGGGAGAGGGTGGAAGGGTGGGACAAGAAGGGGGAATAGGGAAGGGTTTGCGACTGAGATGTAACTTGAAAGAAAAATAAAGTACTTATTAAAAAAATAAAATAAAATAAACAATAGAATCTCTTGACCACTTATCTTCTAAGGTCTGAAACAAAGCACTGGGCTAAATGAACTATGCAGACTATGATATTCAAATTCCTATTCTGTAATCAGCCATGAATTTTTGCTCAATTTACCTTCTGTTTATCACTTCATTTGCAAAAATGGATCACCAGGCAATATTTGCAATGAAATGAAGATAAGCAAAAATTTTAACGAAAAAAACTCAAGTTGGAATTCTAGTTTCTTTTTTCTTATGTTGCCATTAGGTATGAGACAAAGAGTGAGCAAGGAACTGTGAGACTGATAGAGGAGGGGCACATGGTGGGGAGGAAACACTTAAAGTTGGATTTTGTGCATCAGGAAAATTGATCATGTGGGTAAATATAGATGCCAATCTATACTTAATTTAAATATAGAATATCTATTCATATAAGATAGAATCCACTCCCACAAGCTGTTCTGTGGCCTCCACACATACACTGAAGAGCAAAGACATGCGCATGTACACACACATACAGAGAGAGAGAGAGAGAGAGAGAGAAAATGTAAAAAACATTTAAAATAACTTAGTTTTCACAACTGTTCTTTACAATTGTCTCCAAAGGGGCCAGCAAGATGGTTTAATCAGCAGAACAACTGCCACCAAACCTGATGACATGACTTCAGGCCCTAAGACACACAGGGGACAAGGAGATTGCTAACTCCCATATGTTATCCCTGGTCTCTACACAGGCACCATGGCTTACAAGAATCCATAAACACACACACAGACACACACACACACACACACACACACAGGATGAGGAGGAGGAGGAGGAGGAGGAGGAGGAGGAGGAGGAGGAGGAGGAGGAGGAGAAATATAATACAATTATTCCCTAGCTTCTAGCATGTAATGATGCTTAAGGATAAAAAGTCTCTAGAAAATAATTTTTTGTAACTGGGTACAATTGTAAGACCTTACAAAAACTCTTAGATATGAACTAAGGTTATTCATACCTAACAAAGATTTTACCATAGACCATGACTTAGACATAATGAATTTCAGTGTACTGTCTTAATTGTGTCTGTATGTGTGTAATATTTGTGTAAGTTTCTCATTCCTGTGACATTAGAAAAATATATAAGGAAACCTACTGAATGGTGGAAAGATTTAATTTTAGCTCACAGTTTCAGAGAGTTGAATCCATAGTTAGCTATCTCTGTTAATTTTGTCATTTATGTGGTTTGAATGAGTATGGTCCCCATAAGCTCATATATTTGAATGTTTGGCTCCCAGTTGGGAGGATTATTTAGAAAGGATTAGGGTATACAGCCTTGTTGGAGGAGGTGTGTTACTAGAGGGTGGACTTTGAGGTTTCAAAAGCCCACACCATGTCCAGTCCCCTCCCTGCTTCCTGCCTGAGGATCAGATGTAAGTTCTCAGCTGCTGCTTCAGTGCCATGCCTGCTACCATGCTCCCCACCTTGATGGTCATGAACTTGCCCTGAAACTGTAAGCAAGCCCTCAATCAATGCTTTGTTATGGGCTGCCTTGTTCATCTGTCTCATAACATTAATAGAACAGTAACTAAGACAATGGTGGAGAGTGTAATGGAGGAATGATGCTCACTGCCTGGCACCCAGGCAGCAGAGAGAGAGCAGGAAGGAGACAAGATGTCCCTACTTTCAAAGTCTCATCTCCAGTGACCCACTGTTACCTACTAGGCTCATCTCTAGTTTTACAACTTCTTGCTAATGTTATAGAATTAAGAATCCACCAGTAGACTAATTCTTTGTTGGAGTCAGACTCTCTTGACCCAATGGCTTCCCAAATCCCAAAGCAATTACCATGGCCTCCAAACTTTTATTACTGCATGAACCTTTGAAGGATACATCATACCTGAACCATAACAATGTTAAAATAATAGATACATGATAGACGATAGATATGTCTACAAATTCATTGGATTCAATGTGTCTGTGTCTGCCATGTGCTCTTACTAGAGAACTGACACTTAACAATATTTAGCAATAAGTCGTGTGGACTTGAGGAGTTCCACTAATCTCCTAAGCACATGGAGTGGTGGGCAGCATTTTTTCCTAATTTTTAATTTTTATTATGTGTATAGGACCATGTAGAAGGGTTGTACATGGGAATACAGTGTGTGGAGAGGCCAGAAGAGGGCACCAAATACCCTGGAGCTGCAGTTAAAGGCAGTTGTAGGCTGTTTGACCTGGGTCCTCTAGGAACTGAACTCTAGTTCTCTGGAAGAGACTGTGTGTTCTTAACTGCCAAGTTTTCTCTCTAGGCCCATGGTTAGCATTCTTATAACACTGCTCAAAATGAATTCTGCTTCTAGCACTAATTGTTTTGTTATAGTCAAAATTAAAATCTAAAGAAGTCTATTCAAAGGCGGCCAAATGTTGATTTTTGTGCAAACCAATTTGCCACTGCAAATAGATGAGTAAGCACAGCAGTTACTCGTCACTTTGACTCACAGAAAAATGACCATTTTAACAGGTCACACTGTTAAAAGACATAAAAGACACTTGATATCTTACCTCTCTGCACATGTCAATATTTTACAATATAAAAGAGATGAAATTCACTATGCCAATGTTCTGTGGCTTATCCAAAACATTTTGGGGGACTAGGCATACACATGATTACTGTCTCCTCATTAAATCAGTCATCAGTGCGAAAAGACGGTAGGAGCTGATGTCCGTAATAAGCACACCAGACACCAAATCCAAACTAATGGTGTTCCACAAACATCTTCAGTTCCTGAAATGGCAAAACAATATACAAAATATTCAAGTAAACTGTCTTTTACTGTTTTATTTTAATTTGTGGAATAGCTGATTTTTTTTTTTCAATAGAGTCCCAAGCATCTCTGATTGGATGCCAGACTTCAGTTGTTTTGGTTGATGTTAAAAATATTTATATTAGGGAAGCAGAGACAGGCAGGTCTCTGTGACTTCAAGGCCAGCCTGGTCTACAATGTAAGCCAAGACTACACAAAGAAATCCTATCTTGAAAAAAACAATGAACATTTTATATATATATATATATATATATATATATATATATATATATATATATGTATATATATATATATATATACATATATATATATAATTCTCTTTAGATCTATTGTTCACAGCTCTTAGAAAATCCTGAAAGCCTGAAGTGTCGTTGTATGATTATAAACTGTCACTCTAGTCATTACGTAAATTTAATTTTTTAAGATTTGTTTTTAAATTGACCTTGCATCAGTCCACATAAAAGTATGACCTAGTTATTGAATAAACATCTCATCTGCCATAACTGGGCTGTAAACATGTATCTCATGCACAGTGAAAGAGCTGACGAGTAGCCAGCAAGGCTCCTCTACAAGGTACCAACATACTGTGACATGCAGGGACTGGTGTAGTGGAATACTTCAGTCTGGGAATAATTCCTTCTTATTTTGATAATTTTTTGTATTTTTTATTTAAGTTTTTTGTTTATTTTACATTCCAATACCCACCTCTCTCCCTCTTCCCAGTCCCACCCTCACATCCACTTCTCCCATGCCCTCCCCCCTACCACCCAGTACCAACCCACTCTGGTAAATCAAGCCGCATCAGGACTAAGTTCATCCTTTTCCATTGAGGCAAAACAAGGCAGCTCTGGCAGGAATATGAGCTCCTGAGGGAGGCAAAATTGTCTAAGACTGGGATAGACCCCATTCCCAATTGTTAGGGGATCTATTTGAGAACCAAGCAGCCCGTCAGCTTCATATGTGTAATGGCTCTAGGGCCAGTCCTTGCAAGTTCTTTGCATGGTGGTTTAGTCTCTTTAAGCCCCCTGTGTCCAAGTTAATTGGCAATGTAGGTCGTTTTGTGGAGGCCTTGATCCCTCCGGCTTCCTTAAACCTTCCTCTAACTTTTTCTCAAGACTCCCTGATTTTTGCCTAATTATCTGCTGGATAAGGTTTCTTGGATGGCAGTAATGTTGAGTTCTTGTCAGATCCCTCTTCCAACAATTTCCAATGCCTATTTTATATTCTCTACTTAGAGGGATTCAGGCATTATCCCTTGAGCCCTCCTTGATACTTAGTTTCTCTGTGTCTGTGGATTGTAGCATGATGATCTTGTACTTATTGGCTAATATCCACTTATGAGTGAGTAAATACCCTGAGTGTCTTTTTGGGTCTGTATTAACTCACTTGGGATGATCTCTTCTAGTTCCATCCATTTGCCTGCAAATTTCATGATATCCTTTTTCTGATAGAGGAGTAGTATTTCATTGTGTAGATATACCACAATTTCTTTTATCCATTCCTCGGTTCAGGGACATCTGGGTTGTTTCCAGTTTCTGGCTATTATGAATAAAGTTACTATGAACATAGTTAAGGAAATGTCCTTGTGACTTGGTGATGCATATTTGGGCTATATACCCAGTAGTGGTATAGCTCGGTCTTGAGGGATCACCAACCCTGACTTCAAGCTTTACTACAAAACAATAGTAATAAAAACTGCATGGTATTGGCATAAAATCAAACAGGTTGAGCAGTGGAATCGAATTGAAGATCCAGAAATAAACCGAAACATCTGAGGACACTTGAATTTTGACAAAGATGCCAAAACCATACAATGGGAGAAAGATAGTATCTTCAATAAATGGTGCTGGTCTAATTGAATGCCTACATGTAAAAGAATGCAAATAGATCCATATCTATAACCCTGCACACAGGTCATGTCCAAGTTGATCAAAGACCTCAACATAAAACCAGACACATTAAATCTAGTAGAAGAGAAAGTTTAGAAAGCCTTGAACTCATTGGCACAGGAGACAACTTCCTGAACAGAACACCAATAGCCCAAGCACTAAGATCAAAAATTAATAAATGGGACCTCATGAATCCAAAAAAACTTCTATAATGCTAAAGACACTATCATTAGAACAAAACAGCAGCCTATGGATTGAGAAAAGCTATTTACCAACCTCACTTCTGACAGAGGACTAATATCCAAAATGTATAAAGAACTCAAGTAATTAAACACCAAGAAATCAAATAAGCCAATCAAAAAAAAAAATGGAGTAGAGAGCTAAAGTGATTATTCACTACAGAGGAAACTCTTAATGGTGGAGAAGCACTTAAGGAAATGTTCAACATTCTTAGTCACAAGGAAAATGCAAATCAAAACAACTCTGAAGTTCCATCTTGTACCCGTCAGATTGGCCAAGATCAAAAGCTCAAGTGACAGCACATGCTGGCGAGTATGTGGAGAAAGGGGAACCCTCCTCCATTGCTGGTGAGAGAGCCAACTTATACAACCACTCTGGAAATCAGTCTGGAGCCTTATTTTTATGATTTAAAAAGCATGTGTTAAATATTTGTTTCTCTTTTCTGTATTCTTGGTACTGTGATATATTTGTGATTCACTGAAAGGGGACAGACTACCTTCCCAAGCCTAAGAAGATTTTAAGAATAGAAAATGGCTCACATGGAAACATGCTGGCATTGGCAACCCAAACAGTTCAGAGCTCATAACCCCCATCATATCCTTTAGATCTCACATACCAAACTACCATCCTGCTTCTGCAAGTCAATCCAGTGTTACCTAGACCAGCATTCCCCTTCGCTAAGCCACCCTGTCAAGCCAAGCCAACATTCCCCTTCCCTAAGTCAGCTCAGTATTACTCCCAGGCAATATTATATTTCCCAAGTATATTGGTTTGTTTCTTTGTTGCTGTGATAAGAACATTCTGACCAAAAGTAACTTGGGGAAGAGAAGGGTTTATTTGGCTTAAATATTACAGTTTATCACCGAGGAAAGCCAAAGCAAGGAGTTCAAGACAAGAACCAAAACCTAGACAACAGAGGAACTTTGCTCACTAGCTCCTTTCCCTGCTCAGGTTTATTTACCTTGCTTATACAACCCAGGGTCACCTGCCCATAATGGGCTAAGCCCTCATTCAGCAGTAAACAATCAAGAAAATTGCCCCATAGATATGCACACAGACCAATCTGAAGGAGGTAATCCCTCAGTAAGGTTATGTCTTCCCAGGTATCTGTAGTTTATGTCAAGTTGATAAAAATTGAGCAACACATAAAGTGGTTCCAGTGTTACCCATAGTAACTTTCCCCTTCCCTAAGTAGCCACAGACTAGATTATTCATATAATTCACGGCCTGCATATGTTTTCCTTATTTATGTGTTCAAGTCTAATGTCTATCAGCTCCTTCACCTATTCCTTACTTATGAAAATCATAGCAAAGACCTGAGCTATGCTTCCTATACCTCTGTCTAACTCCTGGCCAACTCTGGCCTCTACATATGACCTCACATGACCTGATATGACCCTCCTATTGATAACTATAAATGACAAATTTTCCAGACAATCATCTCTTGATCTACGACCTTTCTGGATCTGAATAAAAGCTAAATTCCTGATATGTTTCCTTATACAGCAATGTTTAGTCAACATGAGAGACAGAAAGACTACATGACAAGCCAGCTCATGCTGTAGAGAAGCTTGCAGTACAGAAGGTGGGATTTTCACTCTGTGTTATCCACAACCAGTCATCTGCTGAGAGCCAACAGAGCCAACATCCCAGGATGCCATTAGGTGGAGACAAGAGATGCCATGACTCAACCAGTGAAACAAGAGGGGAAAGAGGAACTCCTTATCCTCTGCCTTCTGTTTTGCTCACAACATGCACAGACACACAGACTTACCGAAGCCCATAGGCACCGGGGAAAATGACCAACCTCACAGAGACTCCAGATCCAAATGGTCTCCTCATCCAGAAACATCCTCACAGCACACCTAAAAAAACAACATTCAACTTGGGCACAACATGGCCCAGGCTAACTAATCATCAACAGAGAGCAGAAATTCTTCATATTCTGTCCTGGCAACAAGGAGCATCTGGAAAGAGGCCAGCCAAGAGGTTAAGTCTTTCCTAAACAAAGAGCCAGGTTGCACAGATTTGCCAAAGTATCACCAATTGCCAAAGATGTCTTGGTAGTGACATTTGGAGTTAAGCAATAATAACCATATATTTAATAATAACTTCGTATGTGCAAATTGAAGTATTTACAAAGGAAGATGGAGAATTTGTTAAAATTTGTATGCAAGCCCTGAAGCTACTAGATAATAGATAACTCAGAAACACATCTTTGATGAATATCAAAGTAAAGCCACTAAGGAAGCAAGAGCTCCTTCTGAGATTTGAGGAAGGGCTTTTTCCCTTAGAGCACAGGCCCATGGTTCTAATGGGGGTGGGGGATGGGGAGAAAATACCAAATCCAGGTTAAATTGAGTTGTAACTGTGACTGAGTTCTTCCACCACAGTGATTTAGCTACTTAATTATCTCCCAGTTGTAATCAATTGCTAAAGAAAACAGCTATGTAGACTAAATGAATCCAACAGGCAGATGTAGTCATCATACTAATTCCTGCTAAACGCCCCAGAGGTATTACATCAATACGGGATATTATAACAAAGAATAATGTACCTTACTACTAATAGCTTTTCAGTCCCAGTGCATAGCAATCTCTTCTTTCCAATTTGAATTTGTCAAATCAAAGAAGAATAACGATGAAGACTATCTGAGGAGAAATCAAATTAATTGATTGGATACATTGGTAGTTTGATAGACCGGCAACTCACTTGTATATTGATTTGTGCATTCCCTAGTAAATGTTTGCTGAGTAAGTTCTATCCCAATCACTCTGCTGAATTCAAGGGAAATATATATATATATATATATATATACACAAACTAAGCATGTTCTTTTTAAATTCAGAATCTAGTGAAGCAAAAAGACATGAGAAAAACAAAGTCATAAGAAAAAGCTAGAATTATGAAATGAACATAGGAAAAATCCTATGAAAGAGAATATCTGAAGAGTGGGTAGGCGTATCCTTCATCAGACTGGAGAGCTGGTTATAGGAGTGATTTAATGTCATCTTTGAAAGAACTTTTATATTTAATAAGTATATTATTCTTTAGAAATTTTGTTGGTAAAATCCATTCAATACAGCTGTTCTTCCTTCTTGCTGAACATTCTTCATGCTAGATTTTTTTTTTCTGATTGCTATAGTACTTTTTAATTTTCCTCTACACAAAAGAATTTGAAAATTTTGCATCTAACATTTTATAGTGCGAGAAGATGTTATAAATTATTCACTAAGTAAGTGTATGTATACTAAGGAATTCTAATAATACTATCAGGAATAAATGTTAGAGGAATTATTTTTCTACTCTAATAAAGGTCTCTACCTGGGTATTACATGTCATATTATATATAAATTACCTGAATAATAAGATACATTAGTATTTCTATGGTGTGTTGAGTATGTATTTCTGTTTTTGTCACCAATAATCCTGGTTACAATAATAATAATAAAATGTCCCATAATTTAATACATATTTAAATGATTACATAGTTTTATCCAGATGAGTTTACAAATTATGACATGTACTGAGTCTTTACTATACTATGTACATTATGAAAATATGGCTTGATAACTCTAACTTAAAGATCTTGTCTTTCACACAGTAAACTAGCAGTAATCTAAGTCTCTGTGTGTATATTCATGTATGTATATATATGCATATGTTTAATTAATATAATCACACAACAGAACGGCTAGTGTATATTTTACTACTTCAATCTTATTTCACATATGCTTATTAACTATTTCCAACATTTTTTTGAATTTTTTATTGAAAACAATTCATTCACCATATATTCTGATGTTTCTCCTCCCCAGTTTCTCCCAGATTCATCACACAACTGTTGTTCTCTTGATCTTGCTCTCTCTCTCTCTCTCTCTCTCTCTCTTTCTTTCTCTCTCTGTAAAACAAACAGGCAAACAAAGCAGAATGATTAAAAAAATAACAAAGAGAAAATATTTTCATCTTCTCACAGAAGCTTCTCACAGAATTCACTGTCAAATGGGAGAACTCAAGTTCTGGTTTTGATGAAAAGGCTTGCATTATTGTATCAAAAACATTTTAGGGTGTTTATATCAGGATTCCATATTAAATTTTATCAAGCCTGCTTGGCATTGATAAACTAATTTGGGTTCCCTTTGACTTCCTGATGAACTGAATTGCGTGTTTCTGACTTGTGCTCCTGGAGTAAAAACCCTCCTTACTCATAACATGTGCTCCTTTAATGAGTACTGAGTTCTTGGTTGCATTATTCTATTGGTAGGAATCTAGAATTGGCTTGCTCTTGTTCCTTTCCTAGGACCTTGGTTTCAATAAGCTGTCCTTGCGTCAGGCATGCTTATATGAAGCCCCATCGGCTGGATTAAAGTATCCAAGCTCACAGTTGGGCAGGTAGGATGCAGACTATGTTCAGCATCCTCACTTCTCAGCCTCTTGGGGAAGAATTCTACCATCTAGATTACAGAAGCCTTCTTCAAATTTGGCAGTTTCTTTTGTGTGTGTGCATTTCTAACACTGGCAATTTTGAAGCACAGAGGCAATTATGTGGCAGAGGGTCCTCCTTCAGTCTGCTTTCTGATTTTTCTTCACAATCAGACTTGGGCATCTTGATGCACACCGTGTCTGTTCTTCTCACTGCTTCTCATTAGAGGCTCCCAGTTCCCAAAACCCCTGGTGAGGATATTAGATTTCTTGTGACTGTAATTTGTTTTCACAGCATAGTTATATTTTTCTTTTTTTATGAGTAAGTAATTTATGGAAAGCTGTTTGGGGACTATATAAATACATGTTCCTCATTAAAATTCTTAGTCCCTAGACTCTACTAATTATTATTGACTAAATTAATTTTTAATGACTATGGCTTTAAGGTGGTGGTGTATTAGACTCCATCATTCCTTCTACATTTTGCTGTCACACTCACACATTAAATGAAGTAAAACTTTTCATTTCAACAGCTTGTCAACCTGATTATTCCTCAGTGTCCTCGGGTCCAGAATGGGTAAGAATCACTTAGCTCAAGTTTTCAATAAAATTGAATCAAAATAATATATACAAGAAAATCAACATAAAGCTAGTATAAAATAGCATGTAACAAATGTCAAGCCTTGATTTAATCTTCCCAACAAAGTTTCTAAGTTATTTGTTCTAAAAGTTCCTACGTAATTTGAAGTATAATAAGTATTTAAGTGAGCAATAACATCCAATATCATTATTTCCAGATTTTAAAAAATCATTATGGAGGTCATACTATTTCTTCCTCCTGGAACTGAATTCATCATTAATAAGTTGGCAAGATTAACTTTACCTGAGACTGATTTTCAGCCTTTTTAGACCTGTGCAAGCAGGTGCCTCCCGCACTGCAAAGCAGCAATCATGGAAAAAAAATCACCACAAAGTCTAGTCGCATCTTGGAAATAGAGTTCACTGTGTTTGATTGGGGAGTTCTTTGATTCTGCCTCCTTTTCTACAGCAGGATATAATCCTGCCATCCCTGGCATGTGTTATTGCCACGCTTTTGCTCAATATTTTCCATTATTTGCTTTCCAAGTATAAAACTCAATTTGTAGTAACCCCTGGGTCACAGTTATCAGAAACAACAAGATTGCCATAAATCTATGCTGGAGATTGGACTCACATAATGTATTGATCAGAAAACTAGAAAAAAATGCACTCCAGGGCTGTGAGGGGACAGATCTTAAAGCTTCCAGGATCATCATCCATAACAAAAATCCCAGAACCCCCTTTTCCGTTGTCCTTGGACATCGCACATATCTCTCTGCTTCCTCGCTGATTTTATGAAAAGCAACCATGTTCAGTCTTGGGGGAGGAGATATATTCTACTCTCCCATGTGCCCTCATTCCTAGAAGTCTCAGCCTTTGGGCAAACAATATAGTATCTTTTCTTTCTGGTAGAGTAATATTTTGTGCCCAAGACACGTTTTTAGCAAGTGCTTTCATGTTATCTCATTAAAAGAAGTACAAAGTGGCTGTTTCCTACATAAATACTCTGAAATATTACCTGAAGGAATAATCTCAGATTATCAGCCTCCTGTCAATCCTGCCATAGACTAACAAAGCTTAGTTTCTCGCCCCAACTGCATTCAGTTCATCCTCCCTTAAATTCAAACGAAATTCTTTGCCAAGCTTTGCAACTGAGTGCTTCTTGTATTCAATGGCATCCCTCCCACCAAATTCATTAGCAGCCCCACGGACAACAGGTTGTAGAAACCGAGATTGCCCTGCACAAATAGAATCATGATTGCCTTGCCCTGCTGAGTGTGTCATAAAACCACTGTTTTAATCACCTCCCCATCAAGTTCCCACTAGATATGTGTCTCTCTTAAAAGTCAAAACACTTGGCAGCTGCAGCGGCACCTGCGGGGCGGAGGCGGCTGCGGCAGATCATGCATGGAGGAGGCTGCGTTGGCGCATGAGCATGCTCCTTGCAGGCGCCGGCAGTGGTGCCAGCGAAGCAGAGGCGTCAGTGGAGGTGCGTGCACGTGCGCGGCGGAAAGGGCTGCAGAGGTCTGTGCACGGGGGCGGCTGCAGCGGTGCATGCCTGGCGGAGGCGGCAGAGGCAGCGCATGAGCGTGAGTGGTGGAGGCAGCTGCGGTGGTGCACGGTGGTGGTGGCTGCAGCAACAGCGCACGGCGGAGGGGCGCAGAGGCTGAGGGTTCCAAAACGTGGAGGCCAGCAGCCAGGGGTCCCACAGCTGTATTCTGGAAAGCCCAGACATATCAGGTGTGGATTGGGTCCTCTCACACTTCTTGGGGACCTCCAGAGTCCACAGATTCTGTGACTGGGCACCCAGGACCATACCACCAGAGCCACTGCAGACTGAACACACAGTGTGCAACATAGGTCTGACTTAGGAGCAGTGAAACAATCTCGGGCAATTCCTCATTGCCTTGGAATAGGCTACACCAGCTCACAGTGCTTCTGGTTATTAGATGCACAGTGACCTGAGATTCCCCCTGTAAGCAGCAACGGATTGCCAAGCAATTTGACTGCTACACCAAAGTGCCCCCCTTTGGATCCAAGCCCAGAAGACAACAGTAGCAGACAGCTAAGAACATCCAAATGGCCAAAGGTCCAAGAAAAAAACAGAAATCAGGGAAATATGACTCCAACAAAACAAAACTATCCTACTTCATCCAATCCTGATGACCTCACCACAGCAGAAACACATGAAAACGATGACAATTCTACATTATGGAAAGTGATAGAGTCCCTTCAAGAAGAACTTAAATCTATGAAGGAATTCAAAGAAGCCACAACTTCACAAGCGAAAGCAATGGATAATACCATTAGAGAGCTCCAAGTCAAGGTAGCTCAACTTGAACAGGAAAAAGACAGAACAATGAAAGATTTCCAGGCAAAGAGAAGCAAATTGGAGCAGGAAATGTACAAAATGAATAAAACCATTCAAGACATAAAATGGAAATGGAAACAATAAAGAAAACACAGTCAGAGTTAAAAGTGGAAATGGAGAATCAAGGGAAGAGAACTGGAACTACGGATGTGAGTATCAACAACACGATGCAAGAGATGGAAGACAGGATCTCAGGCATGGAAGATTCGATGGAAGAAATCAGTACATAATCCAAAGAAAATGAGAAAGCTAAAAAATTTCTCACCCACAACATCCAAGAAATCAAGGACTCAATGAAAAAATGGAACCTAAGAATTATAGGCATAGAGGAAAGAGAAGACTCCCGACTCCAAGGTCCAGGAAATATCTTCAACAAAATCATAGAAGAAAACTTCCCAAATCTGAAGAAAGAGATGCCAATAAAAATCCAAGAGGCTTACAGAACACCAAACAGATTAGATCAGAAAAGAAACACCTCTCGCCACATAATAATTGAAACTCCAAATGTACAGAACAAAGAAAGAATATTAAAAGCTGTAAGAGAAAAAGGTCAAGTCACACACAATGGCAGACCCATCAGAATTACACCTGACGTCTCCTCAGAAACTTTAAAAGCTAGAAGGGCCTGGCCAGATGTCCTACAAGCCCTGAGAAAACATAGGTGCCCAGCCAGACTACTATACCCAGCAAAACTCTCTATCAACATAGATGGAGAAAACAAGATATTGCATGACAAAATCAAATTTAAACAATATCTACCCACAAGCCCAGCCCTACAGACGATCCTAGAAGGAAAATTCCAACCCAGAGAAGATAAATACACCCAAGAAAACAGAGGAAATAGAAAACTCCACAGCAACTAAACCAAAAGAGGCACAGGATGAGCACCTATACCAAAATAATGGGAAATAACAACTCCTGGTCACCAATATCCATCAACATCAATGGACTCAACTCGCCAATAAAAAGACACAGACTTACAGATTGGATCCGTAAACAAGACCCATCTTTTTGCTGCATACAAGAAACACATCTCACTATCAAAGATAGACACTATCTCAGAGTAAAGGGCTGGGAAAAGGTTTTTCATGAAAATGGACCCAGGAAGCAAGCTGGAGTAACCATCCTAATATCAAACAAAATAGACTTACAACTGAAGTTAATAAAAAAAAAAAAAAAAAAAAAAACACAGAGAAGGGCATTACATACTCATTAAAGGGAACATTCATCAAGAAGACATCTCAATATTGAACATCTATGCCCCAAATACAAAAGCACCTACATTTATAAAAGAAACACTTCTAAAACTTAAATCGCTCATCAATCCCAACACAGTAGTAGTGGGAGCCTTCAACACCCCACTCACAACAATGGACAGATCATCAACACAGACGCCAAACAGAGAAATAATGAGTCTAACAGAGATCATGAACCAAATGGACCTAACAGATATCTCCAGAATGTTTCACCCAAACACAAAGGAATACACATTCTTCTCAGCACCACATGGAACCTTCTCGAAAATTGACCATATAGTTGGACACAAAGATAGTCTCAACAGATACAAGGAAATTGAAATAACCTTGTATCTTATCAGACCACCATGGAATAAAGCTGGACTTCAACAGCAAAGGAATCAACAGAAAGCCTACACACACATGGAAATTGAACAACTCTTTACTGGATGACTACTGGGTCAGGGAAGAAATAAAGAAGGAAATCAAAGATTTCTTAAAATCCAACGACAATGAAGGCAAAACATACCCAAACCTATGGGACACAATGAAAGCTGTACTACGAGGAAAGTTCATAGCACTAAGTGCCTTCAAAAAGAAAATTGTGGCAGCTCATATTAGTGAATTAACAGCTAAACTGGGTGAATTGGGAAAAAAAGAAGCAAACACTCCCAATAGGAGCAGAAGGAAGGAAATCATCAAACTTAGGGCTAAAATCAACAACTTAGAAACAAAAAGAACTGTACAAAGAATCAATGAAACCAAGAGTATGTTCTTTGAGAAAATCAACAAAATAGACAGACCCTTAGCCAAATTAACTAAATGACAGAAGGAAAAACCCAAATCAACAAAATCAGAAATGGAAAGGGAGAAACAACAACAGACACTGAGGAAATCCAGAGAATATTTGGGTCCTGCTTTAAAAAATCTATACTCCACCAAATTTGAAAACTTAATAGAAATGGACAATTTTCTTGATAGATTCCAACTACTGAAGCTAAATCAAGATCAGATTAACAGATTAAACAGCCCTATAACACCTAAGGAAATAGAAACAGTCATTAAAAATCTCCCAAACAAAAAAAGCCCAGGGTTTTTTAAAGATGGGTTTAGCACGGAATTCCACCGGACCTTCAAAGAGGAGCTAA
This sequence comes from Lophiomys imhausi, assembly GCA_907164525.1. Classification (NCBI taxonomy): domain Eukaryota; kingdom Metazoa; phylum Chordata; class Mammalia; order Rodentia; family Muridae; genus Lophiomys; species Lophiomys imhausi. The sequence continues at coordinate 2,319,520 of CAJQZJ010010411.1, forward strand.
TGCCAATACTCTTCAAACTCTTTCACCAACTGAAGCAGAAAGAACATTGCCAAACTCATTCTGTGAGGCCACAGTCACCCTGATTCCTAAACCACACAAAGACCCAACAAAGAAAGAGAACTTCAGACCAATCTCCCTCATGAACATAGATGCAAAAATACTTAATAAAATACTAGCAAACCGAACTCAAGAACACATCAAAAGTATCATACACAATGACCAAGTAGGCTTCATCCCAGGAATGCAGGGATGGTTCAACATAGGAAAGTCTATCAACGTCATTCACCATATAAACAAGATGAAAGAAAAAAAACCACATGATAATCTCACTAGATGCAGAAAAAGCATTTGACAAAATCCAACACCCCTTCATGCTAAAAGTTCTGGAGAGAATGGGCATACAAGGTCTGTACCTAGAAATAATAAAGGCAATATACAACAAGCGAGTGGACAACATCAAATTAAATGGAGAGAAGCTTGAAGCATTTCCTCTAAACTCAAGGACAAGATAAGGATGCCCACTTTTTCCATATCTCTTCAATATAGTACTTAAAATTCTTGCTAGAGCAATAAGACAACTAAAAGAGATCAAGGGGACACAAATTGGAAACAAAGAAATCAAATTATCCCTATTTGCAGATGATATGATAGTATACATAAGCGGCCCTAAAAATTCCACCAGAGAACTCTTACAGCTGATAAACACCTTCAGCAAAGTGTCTGGATACAAAATTAATTCAAAAAAAAATCACAAGCCCTTCTCTATACAACAAACAAATGGGCTGAGAAAGAAATAAGGGAAACAACCGCCTTCACAATAGCCACAAACAATATAAAGTACCTGGGGGTAACTCTAACCAAGCAAGTAAAGGACCTGTACAACAAGAACTTCAAGCCCTTTAAGAAAGAAATGGAAGAGGCCTTTAGAAGATGGAAAGATCTCCCATGCTCATGGATAGGTAGGATCAACATAATAAAAATGGCCATCCTACCAAAAGCAATATATAGATTCAATACAATTCCTATCAAAATACCAACACAATTCTGTATAGATCTGGAAAGAGCTATTCTCAATTTCATATGTTACAACAAAAAACCTAGAAAAGCTAAATCAATCCTGTACAATAAAAAAAACTTCTGCAGGTATCACCATCCCAGATTTCAAGCTGTACTACAGAGCAATAGTTGTAAAAACAACATGGTATTGGTATTGAAACAGACCAGTAGATCAATGGAATCAAATTGAAGACCCAGAAATGGACCCACACACCTATGGTCACCTATTTTTTACAAAGAAGCCAAAACTGCACAATGGAAAAAGGACAGCATCTTCAACAAATGGTGCTGGTCCAACTGGATGTCTACTTGTAAAAGAATGAAATTAGACCCAGACTTATTACCTTGTACAAAACGTAAGTCCAAGTGGATCAAAGACCTTAATGTAAGGCTGGTCACACTAAATCTAATAGAAGAAAAAGTGGGAAAAATCCTCAAACTCATTGGCACAGGTGACAACTTCCTGAACAGAACACCAAGAGCTCAGGACCTGAGACCAACAATCAATAAATGGGACCTCATGAAACTGAAAAGCTTCTGGAAGGCAAAAGACACTGTCTTTCGAACAAAACGGCAGCCTACAGACTGGGAGAAAATCTTCACCAACCCCACATCTGACAGAGGGCTAATATCCAAAATCTACAAAGAACTCAAGAAATTAAATGCCAAGAAACCAAATAATCCAATCAAAAAATGGGGGACAGAGCTAAATAGAGAATTCACAAAGGAGGAATCCCTAATGGCCGAGAGACACCTGAAGAAATGCTCAACATCCTTAATCATCAGAGAAATGCAACTCAAGACAACTCTGAGATTCCATCTCACACCTGTCAGAATGGTTAAGATCAAAAACTCAAATGACAGCACATGCTGGCGAGGGTGTGGAGAAAGGGGTACCCTATTCCATTGCTGGTGGGAATGCAGGCTTGTGCAACCACTATGAAGGTCAGTCTGACGATATCTTAGAAAACTTGGAATAGCTTTGCCTCAGGATCCAGCCATACCACTTCTGGGTATACATCCAAATGACTCCTCACGGAATCATAAGGAAGTTTCCTCATCTATGTTCATAGCAGCCTTATTTGTAATAGCTAGAAACTGGAAACAACCCAGATGTCCCTCAACTGAAGAATGGATTAAAAAACTGTGGTACATCTACACAATGGAATGTTACTCAGCCATCAGAAACAATGAAATTATGCAATTTACAGCCAAATGGATGGAACTAGAGAAGCTCATCCTGAGCGAGCTAACCCAGACTCAGAAGGATGCATATGGCATCTATTCACTTATAGTAGGATTTTAGCTATATAGTACTGGATATCTATACTACAACCAACACACCAAAGGGAACATGGTCATAGACTTTTTATTTATTTTATTTTTTTATTTTTTATTTTGTTTTTGTTTGTTTGTTGGTTTGTTTTTTAGTTTTCCCTCCCTGGAAATGATACACTTTTCACTGGTGGTGCTGCCTTGTAGGCCCCCAGTGTATGAGGAGGATCTTGGCCCTCATATGACTTCTGAACTGGGGTGAGGGACAGTTATGTAGGGACACCCCACTCCAGAGGAGTGGGATAGAAGGGTTAGTGGGTAGTGGGTGGGAGGGCAGGGCTGGGAATGGGGAAAGAGGACAATACTATGGAGATGTAACCTGAAGCAAGAAATAAATAAATTTATTTATTAATTAAAAAAAAGTCAAAACACTTGAACTGGCACAGGCTCCAATCTCTGAGCCATCTGTACAGAAGGAGTTTGTCTGCTCCTCTTGATGTGACGGTGACATGACTTTTCAGACCCGAGCATAATTTTCATCTTTTATTCTCACTCAGATGCTGATGTGGGAGGCTGTAAGCAACTTGACGAAGAAAGGATTTTTTGATCTTACAACTTACAGTCCATCATGAACGGAAGTCAGGGTGGGAACCTGGAGACAGGAAGTGAAGCAAAAGCCATGGAGGAGTGATGCCTGCTGGTTGGTTCCCTGTGACTTGCTCAGCTTGTCTGCCTGCCTGCATGCTTACTTGCTTTTTCTTTCCTTTCTTTATTTTTTTTTCTTTATATCCCCATTGCAGCTTCCCCTCCCTCTTCTCCTCCCAGTCCTTCCCTCTCATTCCCCCCCGACCAGCTGCCACAGCCTTCTCACCTCCCTTCTTGGAGTCTTCTCCTCAGAGTAGGGGAGGCCACCCATGGATATCAACCCACCTCAGTATATCAATTTGCATTAAGACTAGGTGCATCTTGTTCTATTGAGGATAGATAAGGCTGCCCGGTTCAGAGAAAGTGATCCAAAGGGAGGCAATGTCATCAGAGACTGCCCCTGCTCCTCCTTTAGGAGTCCCACATGAAGACCCAGTTGCACAACTGTGACATATGTACAGAAAGCCTAGGCCCACCCTGGGCATGTTCTCTGGTTAGCAGTTCAGTCTCTATGATCCCCTGTGGACCCAGGTTAACAGATTCTGTAGGTTTTCTTGTGGTATCCTTGATCCCTCTGGCTCATTCCATGGGTGACATCAATCCCCATGGGATGGGCCTACCCACATCAATCATTAATCCTGGAAGTGCCCCCCACAAGATTAACCAGAGGCCAGTGTGGTGTATTGGGGGGGGGGGTGGAGGGCTTTTTCTCAACTAAAGTTCCCTGTTCCCAGATGACTCTAGCTTGTGTCTGGTTGGGGAAAAAGCATCACTAGCCAACACAGAGGTTTCCTCTCTCCCAGAAATTGACTGGCTTCAGATCTGTGATCTTTGAACCATTTCTTTTACATCTTATCATTGCCAATCAGCTGGGAGTGGAGACCAAGACGACGGTACCAATCTGTCTCTGAACATAATTATCATTATTCCCAGTCCAACAACAAAAGTTCAAGCCCTTCCTACAAGTGCAAATTAAGGAAAAAGCTAAGATGTGTGTGGGTCAGAGGTAGAGCCCTTGGCTAGCATATAAAAGATTTTGGCTGCCAGCTGATGCTGTTAGAGGAAATGGAGACTTTAAGAGGTGGGTGCTTATAGGAAAAAGATAATTAGGCCACTAGGAGTACACCTGTAAAGCAGTGGTTGGAACCCTAGGTCTTTCCCCTCTATCTTTGCTTCCTGGCCATCCTGAGTAAACCTCATTTGCCATGTACTCCTGCCGTGACATCCTGTGCCATCATAGACATAAAGCAACAGGGCTAAGGAACCTTATGGTCACCAAAATCTCTGAAACACTCACCCAAAATAGTCCTCCCCTCCCTTTAAGAGGATTATCTTAGGTATTTTGTTATAGCAATGGAAAGATGGTTCACAGAGAGTTAGTTCAGGTAAATATGAGTACATGTTGATTTTCTTAGAAGGCAATAGGAAACCTTTAAGTGGGACCAGTTAAAAACATTGTTATTCATATCACAATTAACTAGATTAAAAGGATGAAAAGGCATTCATTATCAGACTTCAAGATAAATGACTCTGCAGTAATAGCCAGATTTCTGACCCCTTACGTTTCTTTAATCAGGTTTGTTTGAATCTCCACATCACCATAGTAAAAGCACAAGTGAGCCAGGGCAACCTGTTAACAACTTGCTGTGTGCCCTTTACCCTCAGGAAGTAAAGACACCAGTTCAGCCTTTGTTTAACAAGCTAGAAACCTGTCTCCCAGATGGCAGGAGCTCTACCTGTATCTCTTTGAGGGTTAACAGCTCCTACAAAGTCCATGAGTGTTAAATAAATGTTTGCTAAAAATAAACCCTGGCATTTTGAATTCATTACAAGACACTTGTCACAACGGATTTTTTTCAGACCATCTCTGGGATGAATCTTCTGACTTCCCCCTGCTGAGAAGGGCAGTATGGCAATCCAGATATCGATTAACTAGCCTGAATCCTAAATTGCCAGCATGTGTGATGCTACACACATGCTTTGATGGCAACAAAACCTTCCCAGGAAAACAAAAAAAGAGCAACAAGAAGGACATTCATCTCTCTTTAATATAGTATTATTTATCACATCACTTCACGTGATTCTCAGGAGTCAAGTGCACATCTGAATCTCTGGAATTATCTACATAAACTGCAAAACACTGTACAAACACAAGCAAGCGTCCTCATTGCCATTGCGATCCTTATCCTCATCATTATTCATAACAATCTGTCATTGTGCCTCCAGTATCTCCCTATGAATCGCCATTTCCCCGCCCAACACAATCGCTGTCCTTGTGGACTTCCGCTGACTTCTACCTGGATATCACTTTGCGTCTGTAAATATATTTTCTAGCTCCATGAACTGTTTGCCCCCAATCCCTCATAAAAAGGACCATCAGAGTGAACTGGCTTTACAAACAGTAAATAATAATAATAAAATACTGCATTCATTATGTTTGAAACATTCTAATTCAATTCATTACTTAGTTAATGAGAACACAGCATGTATAAATATTAACAAGGGAAGCAGAGATGAATAAAACAGGAGAAGAAAAATATCCATAAAGTGTGGGCTACATAGTAAGTTCCAGGCCAGCCTGAGCTACAGAGTGAAACCCTGTTGTAACAGTAAACTAATTAATTAATTAATTAATTAACTAACTAACTAACTAAAAGAACATACTTAAACAAATTGTTATAGTACAAGACAGAAATGATAGATCAAATAAAAATTAAAATATCATGTTGAGTTAATCAACTTTCCATAATTATTGCAAAATAACTGGCCTAATCAATTTAAAGAAGAGAAAAGATTTGCTTTAGATGACAATTTTTGAAGGGCTGTCCATGGCCTGTTGCTTTGGGGACTGTAAGGAGGCAGAATATCAGGAATAGAATAATATACTCACTTCATGGCATCTAGAACACAAAGAAAGACAAGAAAAATCAGGAAATTCCAATATGTCATTCAAATATATATATACACCTAATGACCTAACGGTATCATCTCACTCTGCTACATCTTTTAAAGGTTCTACTACTTTCCAACACTGTTGCAGGAAGGTACCCATGCCTTCATCTCATGGTCTTTTGGGGACACGCATCCAAAGCGTGGCAAGTGCTGGATAAATTCCAAGATGGTAGAGCTTAATTTCTATCACTTAGATGTGGAAATGTGTGGTGCTCTAGGGCTCCAGAGACAGCTCTGGAGGAAAACACTGAATCTTGAAGGAAAGAGAGAGGAATGGTAGAGGAACTGAGAACTGGATGTGGCTCAAAATCAGAAGAGCTAAATTGTATGCTGACACAGGAATTAACCAGGAGAGCCTGAAGAAGACCCAACAGGATGGCTGCTGCTTCTAATTTCCACTGCAGACTTGTAGACTGGCAGGCTGCTCAGACCCACCTGTCCATCAGTTAGCACATAAATTATAATGTGGATTTTTTTTTTTTTAGTGAAGCAAACATAGGGTCCCTTTACCCTGTTGTGTGAGGTTGTTTTACAACTTTGCCAAAAAATGTAACTTTACTATTACCTGACACCCACTCCCCAAAAAAAAGGTGGTGTCCCCGAGTTAGGATTAGGGCAGGGCTCTGTTCTTATCTTTCCAGGATATTTAAAGCATCCATCCAAGGAATCCAGGGACAACTGGACAATGGAAACCTCAGAAGAAAACAGATCAGACACCAAAGAAGACAAGTAGCTCAGATGATCCATCCTTGCAGACTTTCTCAATAGCTGTTTCCTCAACTGTCTACAACCACAACAACTCAAAATTGCTAAGATTGTTCAGCTCCACAGACTGCTCCGCCAGAACTCCAGTAAAGCCCTGAAGTTCAGCTTCTGTCTATGAACTTCTTAGGACATTTAAATAGCTGAGCACAAATGGATTGAACATCAAATGATTCTATTATCATTTTTAACCATTTTTCCATTTTTATTTGGGCCCCAAATGGGTTTACTACGTCCCAAATCAGCAGGAAGTCATTTTAAGAGAGCGACGTCTCATCCCCAGAAGGTGGGGAGGGTGGTCCCCCCCCCCATTCGTCATTTGATGGATAATAGAAAATCTTCTTATTTAGGGAAAGAGACTACAAGCTGTTAAATGGTCTTGTTAAATGGGTTTTGGAGATTAGACCCAGGGATTTCTCTCTTTTTCTTTTCTGTATCCCTCTTTCCTATGTAGGAGTGAACAGACTTGAGAAAAAAAAATTGGACATAGACATAATATAGGAAAGATCAAGAAAAAAGGACAGATTATTGAATACGCCCTTATGCCTTTGTATATTGATACAAAATTAATATCATATTTGGCTATATTGGTATTGATCATTGTATATTAATGCAAAATTAAGATTGTATTGGGCTACATCTCCAAGTAGAAGATGAGCATCGAAGAATCTCCAGTGTGAGATGGTTGAATTAGTGGCAACCCTATCTCTTGGCAAGAAAAAAACCCTTGCTTCAACTGAAGACAGAATGCTGTCCAAAAAGGACAAAACTTGGAAGCAGGTAAGTCGACAGCCTAGCTCTGCCAAGATAGGGTAGGCAAGTCCTTCATAATTCCTGCTCTACAATCAATGTCTGTCAGAGAAATGGGACCAAACAGCCGAAGATTGATGCTGTAATGTATGGAGAGAAAATGGGAACTGTCCAGGCAGCCACTGGTATGTCATTTCTTAGTTTTGGAAGCTGCGGATCCTGCACTTCCTATATAATCAGATATATTTATCCCTCTCAGGTCTCTAAGGTGGTTGAAGAATAGATAGCTAGAGTCTCATAGTTAAATTTTGAGTTGTTTAGGAATCAAGAGGGTGTTCTGGATCTAAGAAGAAGTTTTTAAAATTGTGATGCAAGTTAGTATGAAAGCTGAGTTAGATATAGAACTTTAAACTCATAGACATGGTTAGATAGTAGAATGTTAAAGTCAGGTGCCAAATACATATGGAATGGACATTGGGAATGTACGCTAAGCCATATAACTCCCATAATTGTGGCCTATGTATTTCTGTTGTTTTTGTATTGTATTTATTGTTATAAGAGAAAGAACCATTTGTTGGACTGAAAGGGGGAGCTGTTGGGGAGGGGAAAGATATACCTTAAAACTTTAAAAAAAAGGGGAAAAGGATGGGGGGTTGAGGGGAAAGACAGTAGGAGGGTGGGACTGAGGGGGGCGTAGGGAGGGGATTGTGATTGAGATGTAACTTGAAGGAATAAAAAATAAATTATTAAAAAAAATTTAACTTTACTTTGAAATGGAACAAGGCAGTTTCTGGAGCTGGTTTGGGTGATGACTAGACTGAGGATGTTAATACCCTTGTGGTTTATTCTCCTCATGCTCTGGAAAGATGGTTTAATATGTTGCTGAGAGTCACCTCTGGAGAACATTGACATCAGTCATTCCCCTGCTCCACCTCTACCGGCTGCTGTTTGTGTAGAAGCAGAGCCAGCCAAGAATTTGCTTCATTTCGTGCTGCAAGGCTGGTTTTGAATCTGTTCTCTCCTCACTGGACTTTTCCTTATTTGGCTCAGATAAATCCTACTTTACATGAGAAATACAACAAAAAATGCAGACACTGAGCAAGTCTTTATTTGAACTGGATTTGCAGTTATATAATGAAGAAAGTACATATAAAACAAGATTGACATAGGGCACAGAAGAGACAAGCAATCCTGTCTTACCCCTGTGTCCGAACCTGATTGCTAAGAAGGCCATTATAATGTTCCATTCTGTGGTCTCTCTCTCTCTCTCTCTCTCTCTCTCTCTCTCTCTCTCTCTCT
>CAJQZJ010010411.1:2389652-2412799 GCA_907164525.1 Lophiomys imhausi
CTAAGAAAGAACATACCAATAACTGCCTGGACAGTTCCCATTTTCTCGCCATACATTCCAGCATCAATCTTCAGGCTTTGGGTCCTGTTTCTCTGACAGACATTTGTTGTAGAGCAGGGATTATGAAGGATTTACCTACCCTGTCTTGGCAGAGTTAGGCTGTCGACTTCCCTGCTACCAAGTTTTGTCCTTTTTGGACAGCATACCTAGAGATACTTAAAAATAAAATGTGAAGCTCTGACCTCTTGATACCAACCATCTAAAACGGTCTAGGATAGTTAAAACAAACTCCTAGTCATGCAAACATGTCTCTTTGTTAGCTACTATGACAGTCTATCACAGATATTCTCTAAACTACCCAGTAATCAAGTTGCTAAGAGACAAGCAACATTTGCTTATCTAAATACAAGAGATGGTTAGCGCATCTTCAAAAACCCCTAGAGATCTGCAGAATATGGCATTCAAAGATGTTATCTTAAATCAAGATTTTTTTTTGATATCGAGACATATCAGCGCCTGACAGCACCCCCTATTCTACTCCAAGTAGAAGATAAGCATCGAAGAACCTCCACTGTAAGATGGTTGAATTAGTGGCAAGCCTTTCTCTTGGCATGAAAAAACCCCTTGCACCAACTGCAGATAGATATAGAATTTTAAACTCATGGAGATGGTTAGATAGTAGAATGTTAAAGTCAGGTGCCAAATACATATGGACTGGACACTGGGAATGTATGCTAAGCCATATAACTCTTATAATTGTGGCCTATTTATTTCTGTTGTTTTGTATTGTATTTATAGTCATAAGAAAAAGAACCATTTTTTGGACTGAAATGGAGAGCTGTTGGGGGGAAAAAGAAATACCTTAAACTAAAAAAAAAAAAAAAAAAAAAAGAAGGGAAGAGGATGGGGGGGTGAGGGGGAGGAGGGTGGAAGGGTGGGACTGGAGGGGGGAGTAGGGAGGGGATTGTGATTGAGATGTAACTTGAAGAAATAAAAAATAAATTATTAAAAAAAATATTGCATGGATGGTCCCAATAAAGTCTTTGAGATACTCTTAAACTTCCCTCTGGAACTTGACAAGCCAGGCCTACTTTGTGTGCATTGCTTTCGAAATTATCTTCCACATTCTCACACTAGCTCATCATACCTCGATGGCTTCCCTTCCCCAATGCCCCAACATCCTCCCATATTCCTTCCCCAAAGAGAACATGGTAGATACAACACTTATATAGATATAAATAAGCATATAATCTGTTTGAGTCATAGTATAGTCTATGAGCAATCAACCCTTAAAGAGCTATGTGTTCCCTGAAATTCACAACCTGTGGATCATGGTCTGCATCTAAGCCATAGAAATTGCTATAGTAGAGAGACAGGGAAAAAAAGGAAGTAGAAAACTAATTTTTTTTTCAATAATCTAGAAGCTCATGTTACAGCAGAGTATCTCAGATCGTTCAGGGCTAAGGATGTAGTTCAGTTATAAAAGTACTTGGTTCAATCTTCACTACCTCAACTGGGCAGGGTGGCTCATATCTGTAATCTCAGCACTGGGAAGGGGGTGGCAGGAGCATCTGAAGCTCAAGTTCATTCTTGGTTACCTTCAAGACTAGCCTTGGCTACATGAGACCAAAGGAAATAAAGAAAGAGAAATGGAGAGAGAAAGAGAAATGGAGAAACAGTAAAAGAGAAGGAAGGGGGTCAGAAAGAAAGGGTAGGGGAGAAGGAGGAAGGGAAGATATTTCAGGTAATGTAACCTCAAGGAAAAGAGTTTTCCAAAGATCCCAAGTGACACAGATCAGAAATGCAATGTGTTCTGTTCAAATACAGAATGCTCTATGAAATTCTAGGTTTACAAATATCAGCAACATATACCCAAGGTTGATTCTTGGGTCTTTTGGTCTCTCATTCTTAAAACTCTTTCCTGCACATTATGTCCTGTAACTAATAAACACTTGACAGAACTGTTTCCTGAGCCAGGCTGTGGGTGGTACTTGACCTCCAGCTAGCTCCCACCTCTCTTTCCAAACTCCAGCAGCTTTCTCTGTTGGTTTCAGACTTTTCCATGGGCTTCTCTGCCCTCCCTATTCAATTCCTAAATGTTAATCCACACCTAGTGGTGGGCACTTTCAATGTAAAAAGTGTCAATAAAGGCACCCACTCTGGTCTTTTCAGTAAGACTCTAAAACTTTTAAAAGGCCAACCACATAAAAATAGCCATTAAGAAAAGAAAGGCTATTAGTTGCAGACTTAAGAATTCAAAGGGGAATATAAGGCAGGAAATGAAAGACAAGCAGAGACAAAAGGCAAGTCTGAGGTCCCATGGTGCAACATTTTTCTTTGTCTTTGTGGTTGTAAGCACTCATTTAAGAGATGACTTCTATAGTGAGCTTCCTATAGACCCAATTTTTACTTTTTACTTCAATCCATGTCAAGGTGAGAACACTAGCTGATCCAACTTTCACAGCTCTTGTTCCTATTTCTTTCACCCCGTAACTCTAGGGCATAAATGTAGAATATCCAGGTTAGGTAATACAGGGTGTGTGGGGGAGAACATTGAGCTGAAACTTCAGCTTCGTGCACCCTGAGTATTACTTTGTAGGGTTTGCTGCTGAACCTTGCATAGAAACTGAGTAGTGATTATGCCACAGTTTTCCCTAAAAGGGGTTATTATTTATTGAAATGGGACTATGTATCTCAGTCACCTTTTTTATGATGAACACATTTCCTACCACATCTCTAGCTGGATCTCAGAAGCAGTAAAGCTGTGGAGGGTGGATGGTGCACAGATTACAATACATGCTTCTTAATATGACTCACTTTCAAACACATAATGGGAATTGAGTTCTGCATAGAGAATAAACTAGCACTTGGCTGTGACTGAACTATAAGCCACCCACCAGCTCTGTGGAACAGACAAACCCTGAGAGGAAATAGTATTAAGCCATGGATGATGAGCTATGAGGACATTACTTTCCCGGTAGAAGGAGAAACTCCCGTGTTTTCAGTTAAGATAGGTGACATCTATCTTATTATGTCCTTCCAGGTTGTTTGCAGACAGGAGATGGCAGAATCAGCCTTCTTGTGACTCATCTTCAACACCAACACAGTTAGACATCACAAGTCACAAGCATTTAGAGTTATGCCTGAATGAGAATAGAAAAGAAAAACTAATTGCACTCAAAAGGCAAAGGCTTTTCCTTCATAACTGTGTACCTTGAGTATTAGACAATTATAAAAATTCACGAGGTACATTTTGATACCAATATCATTGCATAGCAAATTACATGTCATATCTAGTTCATACTTAGTATTTAATATTTTCTGATTCACACAAAGTATCTAAGAATAGTACAGTCTGATAGACAGCAGGATCTGAAGGCCATTGGAACATGCAGCCTATGTTAAGATGCTTCAGGTTTAAGATTATTTTTGTCCTTAAGAACCTTGGGGAATAAAATCACCCTGAATCTTTGCTCACATATCTAATGCGGCAGGTTTCACCTTGTGGAAGGATGTCATTTCTGGATTCTCAACTCTCCGTCTGTTCAGTGTCTGTCCCTAAGCAATGATAAGCTGATTTGATGTGGACCCTTTACAAGTTAACCATCCTAGACAGCCCAGCTTTATCTGACTTCTACTGCCCTCAGTTTGGGGACATTTTGGTTGTGTCTTACTTGGCATTGTCACATACTCATACCACATGCTCACTTCTGACTTCTTATTCCCTGCCAATCTGTGAAAAATTATTGAGTCTTTACCAAATGATTGCTTTGAGGGGAGATATGAATAATTTACCTTATATAATGGTCATCTATAAGACTGCATTTTCCCCCAACAAGTGATTTTGCTGTTTTACTAAATCTAAGCTAAATTCTTCATTAGTTGGATGAGTGTATTCTGGCACCTGTTTATAATGTCAACTAGTATTTTCTCATGAAATGAAACCTTCGGAGATGAAAAGAGGAAAGCCATGCTTAAGAAAATATATTACTATTGCTCTGTAGTACAGCTTGAAATCTAGAATGGTAATACCGCTAGATGTTTTTTTATTGTACAGGACTGATTTAGCTATTCTGGGTTTTTTTTGTTGAACCATATGAAATTGAGAATTGCTTTCTCCAGGTCTATAAAGAATTGTGTTGGTATTTTGATAGGAGTTGCATTTAATCTCTATATTGATTTTGGTAGGATGGCCATTTTTATTATGTTGATCCTACCTATCCATGTGCATGGAAGATCTTTTCATCTTCTGATGGCCTCTTCAATTTCTTTCTTCAAAGGCTTGAAGTTCTTGTTGTACAGGTCCTTTACTTGCTTGGTTAGAGTTACCCACAGGCATTTTATATTGTTTGTGGCTATTGTGAAGGGGGTTGTTTCCCTGATTTCTTTCTCAGCCCATTTATTTGTTGTATAAAGAAGGGCTTCTGATTTTTTTGAATTAATTTTGTATCCAGCCACCTTGCTGAAGGTGTTTATCATCTGTAAGAGTTCTCTGGTGGAATTTTTGGGGTCACTTATGTATACTATCATATCATCTGCAAATAGGGGTAATTTGACTTCTTCGTTTCCAATTTGTATCCCCTTGATCTCCTTTAGTTGTCTTATTTCTAGCAAGAACTTCAAGTACTATGTTGAAGAGATATGGCGAAAGTGGACATACTTGTCTTGTCCCTGAGTTTAGAGGAAATGCATCAAATTTACTTAAATAGTATATGAACTTCAATATGAGCAAAAATCATGAACAACAGTTTTAAAATAGAACATTGTTTTGTCAAAAAAAATGTAATTTAACTATATGAACTTTGATTAATTTTATAAATCATTAAAAATGTATGTTTTAATTTGCTCTTCATTCCTAGAATGTGGATATTAGAATTTTTAGTTATCCTATGGAATTGAAAAATAGTTTGAATACAAAAAAGTGCATAAAGAACACCCTTCTTATCTGTTAAAGTGTGATTATATATATAATCCTATATATCATATATATCTAACGTATATCATATATATTCTCTGTGTGTGCGTGTGTGTGTGTGTGTGTGTGTGTGTGTGTGTGTGTGTGTGTGTGTGTCTGTGTTGGATAAATGGCTCAGTGGTGAAGAGTTCATATATTCTTCCAGAGGACTGAGTTCACTTTCCAGCACCCACGTCATATGGCTCACAACCACCTATAACTCCAATTCCAGGGGATCCAATGATCTCTTCTGGCCTCTGTAGGTACCTGCACACATGTACACTCATAACTGAAAATAAGATCTTTTTAAAAGTCAGTTTTTTCCAGAATCTTGTAAGTATCCTATTATCCTTCATCTGCTATCATTGAGTAGTTTTACATATTCTTTAATTTCATATAGAATCACAAAATAAATATATCTTTGTGCCTGTTGACTATAGGCAAAGAAGTTTCAATAATGTTGATGCATATAAAAGAAATCATCAGCCAGGCAGTGGTGGCACATGCCTTTAAGCCCAGCACTCGGGAGGCAGAGGCAGGTGGATCTTTGCGAGTTCAAGGCCAGCCTGGTCTACAAAGTGAGTCCAGGACAGTCAGGGCTACACAGAGAAACCCTGTCTCAAACCCCCTTCCCCCCAAAAAAGAAAAGAAATCATCTTTTTTATTGTTGTACATTCCATTAAACATATTATTTGTCTATCCATTTATCTATTGAACAGCATCTGGTTGCATGTAGTTTTGTGCTATTGTGAATAAACTGCTATGAATGTTCATAACCATATATAGTTTTTATATGTACACATATATATAAATTTTATATGTAAACATATATGTATATGTGTACATATAAAAATTATATATGATATATTATATATTTTTATTTGTATATATTATATTATATTGTATATATTTTATATATATTAGACATACACACTAATTTGCTTGTGTATAACAAAAAGTGAAATTGCTTGGCTATGCATACACTTAGAAGAAGATTCTTGGCAATTTCTCCAATTGGTTATACAATTTTAGATTAATGCCAATGATATATAATATATCTGTTCATATGCTGATCACCATTTCATGTTGCCACTCTTTTGTTTCAGCCATGTGGTGGAGATGGCTCCCATGTAACCAAGCACATGACAGAAGCCAGGCCTCCATCTTGCTTTGTGGCTCTGTATCCATAGTTTGGTTGCTTCTCACCACAATACTAATAGTTTGTCTCCCCTTTCTTTTCCCTTTATCTTTTCTTGTCTTTACAATTTTCATTATGAAAAAAACTTAAATATTTAGAAAAGTACAGTTAAAAATAGATATGGGTATACTCACGATTTGTATGTCATAGCCTTTTGTTATTTATATTACATAGATTTTGCTTAAAAGAACAAGTAAATTATATACAACATAACATTTAACCCTTGAACAATAACATTTTCTTACATATTTTTGAACCGTGATAATGTTTTCTAACACCCAGTGCATAGTCAAATTTCCTCACAACTTTTCATTTGTTTTCTTCACAATAAGACTTGGACAACACACTCACTTTGTGCCTGGTTCAGTAGTACAAGAATTCAAATGTAGGAGCTGAAGGGATAGTTTGGTGAGTAAGAGCACTTCCTGGATGGGCTTGAGGACTTGGGCAGACATAAGTAAACCCAGCTTTGGTTTGTTTGTCTGTTTGTTTTTGGCTTTCACAGAATGTGGGAAGAACTTTTTTTATTTTTTTAATGTTTATTTATTACTTCATATTACATCTCCATCACAGTGCCCTCTTTCCACCCCTCCCATTCTCACCCTCCCACCCTCTACCCCTATCCCTTCCATCTCAATCCTCTGGAGTGGAGTGTCCCTACCTATCAGTCCCCCACCCTGGTTCAGCAGTCATATGAGGGCCAAGAGCCTCCTCATATTTGCAGCCAAATGGATGGAACTAGAGAAGCTCTTTCTGAGTGAGCTAACTCAGACTCAGAAGGATGCACATAGCATCTATTCACTTATAATTGGATTTTAGCCATATAGTACAGGATAACTATACTACAACCAAAGCACCAAAGGGAAGAGGAACATAGACTCCATTTCCTGTCAATCAGACACTATACCCTAGTGGTGCTACCTTGCAGATGAGTTTTTTAAGAGCTGTTGGGAAATCCCAACTCTAAAGTGACATTCAGAGGAGTTATTCTTGATGATTGACACATACTTTGACCCAAACACATTTAAACAATAAGATCTCTGTAGCTATTTCTCTGTTCTTCCTGTCTCTTGTCACAGAATACAAACTCTCCCTTGGCCTTCTTTATCTTCGGCTTTACCTGTCATCTGAGCTTCTTTCAAATTCTCCTGCCTCTACATTCTTGCTCACTCAGTGACGGCCAATCTCTGGTTCCTGCTCTAGCTGTGTGCTTTCTGCTCCCAAGTGCTACTTTACCATGATTTATAACATGAATTCACATTTTCTCATTCCTTTCTGAGCTCCAGGTAAGAACCATTTTCTGCTTCCCAAAGAATCCTTAGGAATGACACAGTAGTCTAGAGGAGCCTATCTCCTCACTGCTTGCCCCAGCATCATAGGCTCCTACTTCTACTTTGAAGCCACAGAATGTCTTCACTATGTGTCCTTGGTCTAAAAGGTGGACACAGAGTTCTAAGACTGTGGGAGCTTTCATTTTTAATTTTCAGCCAACTTCTGGATGGCCCTTGGCTAGCCTACCCACAGTCTGAGAGAATGACTATCCTGACCAAATTATCATTGTGAAGAAAGGATGATGGAGCATGTCCTGAGATGTGGCCACCTTGGACATTCTGCCAACATTTACCTTCCTCTGACATAGGACTTGTTGCTGCTTGTTAATTGCATGTGTTAGGACCAAATCTTAACTTTATCCCTTAGTTCCTTCCTTCTCTTCATCATGGAAATCTATTCAGAGCCCTATGGGCCTGAGGAACTTAGAGGTCACAACCCCTCCTTCTCAGTGCCTGGATAGAGATCTAAGGCAGCTTTGATGCTGAAGAGAAAACATTTGTAGCATGTTGGTAAGAAGATACATCTTGTGTGCATGCTAGTTTCATGTCAGCTTGACACAAACTAAAGTTATCTGAGAAGAGGGAAACTCAATGAAGAAAATTCTTCCTTTCCAATTTGTATCACATTGATCTCTTTTAGTTGTCTTATTTCTCTAGCTAGAACTTCAAGTACTCTGTTGAAGAGGTCTGGGGAGAGTGGGCATCTTTGCCTTGTCCCTGATTTTAGGGGAAATGCTTTAAGTTTCTCTCCATTTAATTATCTCTATTCATAGACGATATGATAGTATACACAAGTGGCCCCCAAGATTCCACCAGAGAACACCTACAGCTGATAGACTCTTTCAGCAAGGTGGCTGGATACAAAATTAATTCAAATAAATCAGTAGCCCCTCTTTACACAAAAGATAAATGGGTCGAGAAAGAAATTAGGGAAACAACACCTTTCACAATATCCAAAAATAATATAAAATACCTGGAGGTAACTCTAACCAAGCAAGTAAAAGACCTGTACAACAAAAGCTTCAAGTCCTTGAAGAAAGAAATTGAAGAGGACATCAGAAGATGGAAAGAACTCCCATGTTCGTGGATAGGTAGGATCAACATAATAAAAAATGGCCATCCTACCAAAAGCAATATACAGATTCAATGCAATTCATATAAAAAACCAATGCAATTCTTTACAGACCTCAAAAGAATAACTCTCCACTTCATATGGAAAACCAAAAAACCCAGAAGAGCTAAATCAATCTTGTACAAAAAACAACATCTGGAGGTATCACCATCCCTGATTTCAAGCTATAGTACAGAGTAATAATAATAAAGACAGCATAGTGCTGGTTTAGAAACAGACAAGTTGATCAATGGAATCGAATTGAAGACCCAGAAATAAACCCATACACCTATGGTCACTTAATTTTTGACAAAGAAGCCAAAACCATACAATGGAAAAAGGACAGAATCTTCAAAAAATGGTGCTGGTCTAACTGGATGTCACCATGTAAAAGAATGCAAATAGACCCATATTTATCACTTGCACAAAACTTAAGTACAAGTGGATCAAAGAACTTAACATAAAACCAGACACACTAAATCTCATAGAAGAGAAAGTGGGGAAAAGCCTGAAACTCATTGGCACTGGTAGCAACTTCCTGAACAGAACACCAATAGCTCAGGCCCTAAGACCAACAATCAATAAATGGGACCTCATGAAACTTAAAAGCTTCTGTAAGGCAAAGGACACTGTCATTAAAACAAAAATGGGAGCCTACAGATTGGGAAAAGATCTTTACAAACCCCACATCTGTCAGAGGGCTAATATCCAAAATCTATAAAGAACTCAAGAAATTAAACAACAACAAACCAAGTAACCCAAACAAAAAGTGGAAAACAGGTCTAAACAGAGAATTCACAAAAGAGGAATCTAAAGTGGCTGAGAGACACTTGAAGAAATGCTCAACATCCTAATCGTCAGAGAAATGGAACTCAAGACCACTCTGAGATTCCATCTCACTCCTGTCAGAATGGCTAAGATCAAAAACTCAAAAGACAGCATATGGCTGGTGTGGCTGCAAAGAAAGAAGAATACTCCCCCATTGCTGGTGGGAGTGCAAACTTGTACAACCACTATGGAAATCAGTCTGCTGATATCTTAGAAAACTTGGGATAGCTCTACCTCAAGACCCAGCCATACCACTCCTGGGCATATATCCAAAACCAATCCACAAGGATATCTCCTCATCTATGTTCATAGCAGCTTTCTCTGTAATAGCTAGAAACTGGAAACAACCCAGATGTCCTTCAACCAAAGAATGGATTAAAAAACAAAACAAACAAACAAAAAAAAAACTGTGGTACATTTACACAATGGAATACTACTCAGCTATCAGAAACAAGGAAATCATGCAATTTGCAACCAAATGGATGGAACTAGAAAAGCTCATCATGAGTGAGCTAACTCAGACTCAGAAAGATACACATGGCATACACTCACCTATAACTGGATTTTAGCCATTATAGTATAGGATAACCATCCTACAACCAATGACCCAAAAGAGCAAGAACAGGGACTTGGTTACCTGTCAATGGGACACTCCACCCTAGTGGAACTGCCATGTATTCCTCCTGTGCAAGAGGAAGCTCTTTGACCTTATGTGACTAGCAAACTGACAGAGGCTGATACATGGATACACCCCACTATGGAGGCATGGGATGAGTGGGAGCGGGGGTAGAGGGTGGGAGGGAGGTTCTGGAAGTGGGTGGGGGAGGAGGTAGCAATAGAGACATAATGAAACAATAAACGTTAAAAAAAAAAGAAAGAAAGCCGGGCGTGGTGGCCCACGCCTTTAATCCCAGCACTTGGGAGGCAGAGGTAGGCGGATCACTGCGAGTTCGAGGTCAGCCTGGTCTACAAAGCAAGTCCAGGACAGCCAGAGATGTTACACAGAGAAACCCTGTCTTAAAAAATCAAAAAAAGAAAAAAAGAAAGAAAATGCCTCCATAAGATCAGTCTTCAGGCAAACATGTAGGGCCTTTCTTTCTTTCTTTCTTTCTTTCTTATTACTTATTTTATTCTTCTCTCATATATTTCATCCGAACTCCAGTTCCCCTCCTTCCTTTCCCCCCCGCCCCCCCCCCCCCCTCCCTCCCCCAAATCCAAACCTCCTCTGTTTACCTTCAGAAAAGAGCAATACCCCTGCCCCCAGGGATTTCAACCAAACATGACCTAACAAGTTACAGTAAGATTAAGCACATGCCCTCATATCAGAGTTAGACAAGGCAACCCAAAAGGAGGAAAAGGGTCCCCAAAACAGGCAAAAGAGTCAGAAACAGTTTCTACTCCCATTGTTGAATCTCAAAAGAACAACCAAGCTACACAACCTTAGCATATTTTCAGAGGACCTAGGTCAGACCCATACAGGTTCCCTGATTGTAAGTTCAGTCTCTGTGAGCTCCTATGAGCCATGGTTAGTTGATTCTGTGGGCCATGTTCTTGTTGTGTCTTTGACCCTTCTGACTCCTACAATTCTTCTTCTCCATCTTCTCCAGGATTGTAAGGCATTAATTTTTTTTTTAGGTGTTATGAAACAGGATTTCCCTGTGTGGCAGCCCTTGCTGTCCTAGACTCACTCTGTAGACCAGGCTGGCCTTGAACTCACAGAGATCCGCCTGCCTCTGCCTCCCAGGTGCTAGAATTAAAGGCATGTGCCACCATGCCCAGCTTGTAGGGCATTTTTTAAAAGTAATGATTGATGTGTAGGGCTGATTAATTAATCCCATTGTGGTGGTACTGGCCTCTACCAGAAAGCAAACTGGGCAAGCCATGGGGAGCAAGGCAGTAAGCAACACCCGTCCAAAGCTCTGCACCAGCTCCTGTCTCAGGTTCTTGCTCCATTTGAGTTCCTGACTTCCTTTGATAATGAACAATGATATGGAAGCTAAATAAACCCTTTCCTCTTCAACTTGCTTTTCGGTAATGGTGTGTCATTGCAGCAATAGGAACTAGGACAGCGTGGAATCAAGGACATGGAAAGTATGCAATATATGATGGTTGGGGATAAAAGAGTTGCCCCTGACACATTATCTCTCATATACTGCTTTCAAGAAGAGAACATGTGACTCACAGTGGGAACTGTAAAGTCCTCCAGAGGACAAGCACGTCCCTCTGGGAGGAGAGCCAGAGACCTTGTCTTCTAATCTCATTTCCAAATGGGAAACCAACTCTCTATAGCAACCTTTATGATGTGTTCCATAAATCCAGGACAAGTTTACTCTCATACTTTAAAGAAAACTTGCTTAATTTTCTTTAGAAATCCTGCTTGCCCTCAGTACCATTAGGGAATGTGGAGGTGTGGCCATCTAGTGGTAGCCTTGACTATTACACAATTCTCCCGTTTGAGTTCTTTAAGTGAGAGATGCAATGGTCTGAGACCTCTATGCATAAATGTTCTTCTTCTGTAGAGACCACATTGTAGCATATGAAAATTTGACTCTTCTATCTTAGCTTTTATGCCATCAACTCCCTTGCCTAGATAAGGGCATTTTGCAGTCGGTCTTCTTATTTCCTGTCTCTTACATTCTTTCCCAACAGTCTCTGAGCCTTAGAGGGGATGCTGTGTTTTGATTAGGGCTGAGCTTTTGAATGGGCCACACTGAGACGATGAGCTCAGCAGTTGCCCTAGATAGTCCTCTCAGTAACTGCTAGACAGTCCTCATTGTTTTGGTTATACCCTGGCCAAGGACTTTGAGAGCCTGGCCTCTAGAACTATTGTAGGACCCTGAGTATCCACCAAGGTTCTAATGCCCAGAGACCCCCAGAGACTGAGGTTCGTTGCAAAATGCAAGAGGATTTTATTAAGGCAATGTGCTGGGGTTCAGCTGCCTTCGAGAGGGAGTGAACACCAAATAACAGTTACAGGCAGCTTTTAAACACAATAACTGCAAACAGGTGGGGTACAGGGGGAACATTTCAGTTCATCTTTAGCAATCATTGCCTTTGGCAACAGGGTGGGACCATTGTCTGTGGTAACAGCTGCAACCTTGTAATTAAGCAGTTCCGGGAACCAAGTTCTGTGAAATGTCCTAGGGGTCATAAGGTCAGGCTCTCATGAACAGAGAGGAAGGCCTTCCTAGGTATTTTTCAACAGCCTCATACTATCATCCAATATTGGACAATGTCCTCCCCAACTATTCCTCAGAGGAACTCGTCAGCCTGCATGCTATCAAACTTTAAACTTTTGGGTCCAGTAGTGATATGAGGTTTACAAGGAAAAGAATTGTTTAGGTTTCATTTTGCCCCTGAAACATTGGTCTTTCCTGAAGACAGCATCACAGCTATTATAGATTTTCATTCTTCCCATGCTAAGAGCTACCTCTTACCAAATTTTTGGAGAAAGGCAGTAAATCTCTTTTGGAAAGAGACTACCCTGTTAACCTCTCTATTTCTATGGCTTTCAAAGCACCAGGGTTGTCAATCTGGTTCCAATACTTTAGAGTAAAACCGGGATCCTCTGACAAAGCCCTGGTTGCCAGGAAATCATTTCCCAGGCTGCTCTTTCAAGCCCATTGAAGATCTTAGATGCCTCTCTAAAAATCTTCAAATACATATTATGACTTCAAACCCTAGGTGTTCTGAACATCTCCAACAATGTTGATGGGCACCCCCTTTGTCATCTCCCTTCCCCTGGGATTCTTCCCTTTCCCAATTCTACTGTATACATCTTCGTAAGGTACTATCTGGGCATACCATCTTTATCATCTCTGTAGTTTTCTTTTGTTTTTCTTTTCTACGATAAATTATAACATTCAACTTTTAGTTATTATATTTCTCATGCCATTGGAGTCTACAAAAATTTTTTTTACCATTTTTAAATTATAGCTAGATCATGACATACTTCTATCTCTTTAAAATATATTAGGATTATTGGAAAAACTAGAAAAATGCATAATTTGTTTCCCGATTTCATCAATCCACACAATTCCCTTCCTGCTCTATTAATGAGGTATAGAGTAGTTGTCATAAGGGTGAGAATAAGAGCTAATTAAATGAGACCATCTGGCACAAAGGTTTCTAAGAACTTAACCTGCAGGCAGCTCTACCTTAACACAGGAGGAGGCATGGCAGCCTATATTCACTTGACAGTGCCAATTTCCTGACATCCTGGAACCTTCAGGACAGACTCAGAGCTTCCAGTGACATGGTGTGACTGGAGCAGGGATCTCAAGCTTCTCACAAAGCCCAATCCCAGTTGCAGTTGGCTTTTATAATCTTTTGTTTCTCTTGATTAATCTGCAAATATAGCTCAAGTCTGCTCACTTGCAAATTCCTGCATGCTTCCAGAATCTATACAAATGGGTTAATGACTATGGTATTCATTCTCAAGCACTTATCTTTTAACACCAGGGATGTTTATATGGTGGTGTTTAAAAAATTTAAAATATTCCAGTCATTTGGTTTTTACCAATGAATACCTGGAAGCCAGATGCTTGGGTGAAAGCATGCTAGCTCAGAGAGGCAGAGAAAGCACCCAGCTGAGAGGCCAAAAGCCCTCAAAGCTAAAAGCCAATGGCCCAAAGCTAATAAGCTCCTTCTTCTTCTCCATGCTGTCTTTTTTTTTTTATTATTTTAACAAGCCTTGGCCTGAATTGTGCAATCCTAGCCCATCTAAGCTAGCTCTTAATTCTATTATCCAAATATGACCCCATATATACATACATCCCCTTGGACTGCCATTCCCACGATATGCCGATGTTCCTTGCCATGTGGAATGAGGTTCCTTTTTCTAACCCATGGTGTGTGCCTCCTTCCTGCTGCTCGCTGGAATGAATTAATCCTCTTTCTAAAGCACAGGCTTCCTGCTCTAATCCCAGGAAGTCCCACTTTTCTCTGTTTTTGCCCAATCTCAGGCCTCGGCATTTTATTTAACCAATCAGATTCAATGTAAGTAACAGACAGCAAGCAGGACCAATTAATTAACATTTAGAATGCTTAACACTACCCCAACAATTCCCTCCTTTTGTCTAAAAAACAAAAATGCTAATTTTTTTAACTCATATAGTAAAAACAATAAGAACAAATATGAAACAATCAAGAAAACTATATATAAAGGTTATACACATAATGTTTAGCCTATTTGTATTAGGCAATCTTGAAGAAGAAAAAAAAATCATCTTATCTATCTTGTTGTGTCTAAAGTTCTGAACTTAAATAATTTCTATCATATCCTATATTTATAAACCTAAAGATGTTATTTAGACTTGAAAATATCCTTTTAAGTCCTCAACAATTCAAGTTCAATTGAAATTTTATAACTATTATGCCTTCAACCCCATCAAAGACATAAGAAGGGATAAAGTTATTATTTGAGTGAGTAGGAAGCACAGAAGAGCAGCTTCCAAAAAGGAAAAATGACAGTTTGCTGCCTAGACAGTTCCAAATATCTCTCAAAATCATTGGAGCATCATCTTCAGCCTTCTGGCCAAGCATTTTTCACAGACTAAATTGTGCAGCAGGAAATAAGGATTTTCCCATTCTGTCTCTGCAGAATCAGGACATCGTCTTACCTGGATTTAAGCTCTGGTCCATCTTTGGACTGTATATAGTCTGTTGAGAGAGCAGGGGCATTTTTGCCCAATAGGAATTATCTCCTGATGGGAGATTTCTTTTCGTTGCTTATTATCTTCTTCCAAGTCAAATGGGAGCTGCCAGGAGCTGACTGTATTAAGTCAAACAATTCTTATAATAATAAAAACATCTTTAAATGCCATTTTCTGTATGCCTCTGAGGGTTTTGAAGACATCTACTATTTTATTTATAAATCTATCTATCATCTATCTATCTATCTTTGAACAAGCAAACTGTATATTTTTATCCATTTATTATCTGTTTAACCTAGTATTTGACATGACCAGAAGCTTGACTGGCCAGTCAATTTGTATTATCCAAACTCCTAAATAGATTGCAATAGCAACCCATAAAAGGGTTGGAAGTAAACCTATACTTTTAAATAATTTGTATAGGCACAATACATTATACAAGAGTTGAAATATACATATTATGTGTCAAAATATAAAATTCTATACTAATGAATCAAACTTAATCTTATTTTTGTATCAATATACAAAATTCTATACCAATGTATTGAAAGATAACCTTATTTGATAATAACAGTAGTTTTGAGTTTCAGATCAGATTCAATAATCTATTCTTATATCTTTTCATTTCTATATCATATACATATATCCCCCTTTTTCTTTTCAAGTCTTTTCCCCCTATATAAGAGAGAAAGAAGGATAGAGAAAAGAAAAAAAATAGAATAGTCCTTGAATCTAATCTCCTATATCTTGCTTAACAAGACCATATGGCAATTTGTAGCCATTAACCCTAAACAACATTTATAACACATCGAATCACCAAAGAATCATCCATCCCACATTTTGGGAATGGGACGTCGCTCTCTTAAAACTGCTTCCTGCTGAATTGGGTTGCAGAAAACCTGTTTAGGGGCCCAAATAAAATGAAAAAAAAAAGATTAGGCAAGTAAATTGTAACAATTGTTGTCCAGTCTCTATGTGCTCAGCAATTTGAATGTTCTGAGCAATTTGTAGT
Source organism: Lophiomys imhausi (assembly GCA_907164525.1). Classification (NCBI taxonomy): domain Eukaryota; kingdom Metazoa; phylum Chordata; class Mammalia; order Rodentia; family Muridae; genus Lophiomys; species Lophiomys imhausi. Next base: position 2,405,741 of record CAJQZJ010010411.1, read on the forward strand.
TCCAAGCTTGACTTTGGTTAGGAAAGTTCAGTCCTTGAGGCTGGGCCATCTCAGCAAGCTGTTTGAAATTGTTCTTGATGCAGATTTTTGAGGAAACAGCTATTGATACATTCTATGAGGCTGGATCATCTGGGTTACTTGTCGTCTTTGGACTCTGGTCCTGTTGTTCTGAAAATATATAATTTCTCACAAGTAACATATAGTTCTGCAATTACCAAAATGCCTTGGATGTGCATGATGCACAAATCAATTAAGGAATATTTTCTGTTCTTTGTTTGAACAGAAGAAAGACATTTGTAAGTTTCCATGCCATATAAAAGGATGACATGTAATAATAAGACTGTATGGAGTATAAGGATTCTCCTCTACCGTTGACATACATTTATTAATTGATTAAAACAGGTTTATTCTGTGTTGTTCTGGCTTTTTATAGATTAGGTTGGCCTCAAACTCAAAAGGAACCAATCTGTCTCTGTCTTTGTCTCCCATGTTTTGGAATCAAAGTTTTGCATTTATATATATTTTTCTTTCCTTTTCTCCTTTCTTTGGAGATTTAATTTCTATGTGGATATATCTATCCTTATTGAGACAGAGTTTCTCTTTGTAGCTTGGACTGTCTTGATTTGCTCTGTAGAGCTCTGTAGATTTAGATTGGCCTTGAACACACAAGGAACCTGTGTTTTCCTTGTCTCCCAAACTTTGAGATCAAGGTATGAATTTAAATAACTGAATTACCCTTATTAAACAATAACATTAATTAAACCATTTTTTATTAGTTTGAGTTCCAATTTTCCCATGGAAGCTCCATTCTTAAGGAGATTGGTGTAAAATAGCATGATATGCTAACCTATGTTAGGCTTTCTTAACTGTTGGCTGTGGGAGGTATGCAGTTCACATGTTCTTCCCAAGACTAACTCTGGGTTCTTACATTGGTTAACAGAATATATCTCTTTCTCTCTCTCTTTTTTTTTTTTTTTGATACTGTGTGTATCCTTGTTCTGGACTCACTTTGCACTAGGCTAGCCTTGAACTCACAGAGAGCCTGCTTCTGCCTCCAAAATTCTGGGATTAAAGGTGTGCACCTTCATGCCCAGAGATTAACATATCTCCTTCAGGGAAAAATGCCTCTTGAAACCAGTTCTCCAGTGAGATCCTCACAACTAAGGAGACTGGCTTGTGACCCTTTTCTCTTTATGTACATTTAAGATTATGTGTATTTATCCATTAGATCAGTAAGAACATTATCAAACTTAACATCAAGGAAAAAAAATGTGTCATTTTGAATTCTAGACTGTCTTTAGTAAACTAACTTATCTCCTCAGCAGAGTTCCCGCACTACCTTCATTGTGTAAACCAGGCTGGTCTAGAATCCAGAGACCTGCTTGTTTCTTCCTCTAGTGTAATGGGATTAAGGGATTAAGGGTGTGTGCCAGTACCACACCGCTCAAATATTTCACTTAAATCCCAGATTTAAGTAACTCTGTAATAAAAAAGCAACCTTGAACTGTAATGACAATTCAAAATCTGCCCAAAATCTTCAAAAATCCTTTATGTTTTAGCAATGTCAAACCAGAAAAATATCCTTTTTATCTCCAAATATAGGGAAATCAAAGACATCTAAACAAAGATCAAGCAAAGAAACAACATTCCAAAAGCCTTGGCATGTCTAACCATGCTAGCCAATGCTGCAATTACAGTTTTGTTCATTATTCCTTAGAGTCTAGTTTTGGCTGCATTTCATTGGCAGCCCTATACCAGAAACTCCTGACAGGTACCAAGTACCCAGGGAGCTCTTAACTCCAGCTGCCATAAATTTTCTATTATTTATCAGGAAAAGCCTCCCTCTTTCCTTCATTATCATTGCTGGCAATTTAGCATTCCATCTGTAAATTCTTTCCTTTAAGACTATCCTAGTCTGAACTTTCTCAAAAAAGACACACAGAACCACAATTGTCAGGGTAAAAATCATTTGCATGCTAAGAGGACCAAACTGAATTGGAATCCAAATGTATTGAGGCATTATGAATTCCTCCATTTTTAATCTAGGTGGTTAATCCTGCTTTTAAACTCTGTTTAGAAGGCTGCCAGTTTTTTAGTAGGTAAGGAGAGCTAAGTTTTCCACCTTTGCTGCAAGGCAACAGCTTTTGTTAAGTTAGCCACACTTTTAAAATGCATTTGGGTTCAGTTCCCCACTCTTTGGCTAGGAAACTGGCTTTCACCCAGGCCTTCTCAGGCTATAAGCATGGATTCTAATTGCCGTAGTTGGGCGCCATATGTAAAAAGAAAAAATATGGCTAATTAAACTATTTAACCAGTATTTATGTTATTGTTAATTATTTTGGAACCATTAATCTTTAAGCAGCCATTATAAATGAATACACAGACACCATGTGGATTTTAACAAGCCTTGGCCTGAACTGTGCAATCCTAGCCCATCTAAGCTAGCTCTTAATTCTATTATCCAAATATGACCCCATATATACATACGTCCCCTTGGACTGCCATTCTCCACAATATGCCGATGTTCCTTGCCATGTGGAATGAGGTTCCTTTTTCTAACCCGTGGTGTGTGCCTCCTTCCTGCTGCTCACTGGAATCCTCCATGCTGTCTTACATGTATTGCATTAAGAGAGGGAGAGGAGCAAGCTTTAATGTCTTCCAGAATTAAAAAAATTAAAAAAGGGGCAGTAGATTCTGGCTTCCTTCCCATGCATAAAGAACAAGAGGTAACCAAAGTATTTGGAGAAACTCCGTGGAAAACCCCTGAAGCTGACCACTGAGAATGAGAAGGTCACAAAGCAGCTGTAACTTGAGGTAGCTTGGGGCACCATCCATATCAGAGAAATATCTTTTCAACTTTACTCCTCTTACTCCATGTTGCTAGTTTGGAAGCATTACCAAACACTCACTACAGAAAATAGAATGATGATATGTTAGTAAAAGTGTCCATGAGAATGACAACAAAGATCATGTGAAGATTGAACATGCGTGAAGTATTTTCTGTCAGTTTTTCATCATGGTAACACGATGATTAATGATCTGAGATCATTAATCTTTAAAAAGGAAACATTATTTTGGTTGAGATTCAGAGATTTTTCCGACCTTAGTTTTTGGCCCAGTTGCCTTTTGTTTGGAGGCAAAGAGAATGTGGTGGGAGGGAAAAAAATGCTCACTTCCTGGAGGCTGGGAAACACAGAGGAGAAGAAGGGGGAAGACAGGCTGTGGTCTCACTATCCTATCCTTTCCAAGGAGGCAATCCCAGTGTTCCAACTTACTCTAGGATCCACGTCCTCAAGGCTTCCCTTCCCCCTCAAAGCACCACAGACCAACAACCAATTTGGACACTGGGGGAGCTTTGAAGTTTGGAAATTTAATGAAGTCATCTAGAGATGATGAGTCTCTTGGTAGTTGTCATCTGTATCCCATCTGTAAACCTCTGAGACTCTTTCTTAGATCACAAACTTGAATGAGGGCCTCCTACTAATGCCACTCCTCCCACTGAAAGTTATTCCCCTAAAGAGATGGGTTGTAAAGGTGTAAATGGCAAAGGCTATTTTTATCAATTATTGTAAGAAAACTAGTTACTCTCTTCTCTCTGGGGGGTTCTCAGCTCTTTTTGTGGCTTCACTAAAGGCAAAACACAATAGCGTCTTGTCTTACCCTTCTCTACACATTAGAAAAGAGACTATTAAAGACAGCTGCTATCTTGTTTTATTTATAGACTAACTATGCATAGTAAAACCTGGCCCCAACTTAGTTCCATAAAAAACTTGTAAGAATAATATAACAACTTGTTTAATCTCAGCTCCATGGAAACAGGGTATCTTGACTAATTACCAGTCATGAGATCTGATCATGAAATCAGCTGGTTTAAACTTGAAACCATTAGCTAAAACAATAACTGCAATTGATTCTCTGGGCAATAACTGTTATGTATCCCATCAATAAACCTCCAAATGTACATTTCTAAAATCTCAAAGTATATATGAGTGTAATAGTAAATTTTTATTTAACACACATATATTTATCAATACTTAACAATTACCTAACAATTGTCTATAAAATTCCTAAATCCTAAACCTAAACCCTAACTCTGAAACCTAACACCTAAAACTTCTTAGTATCTATAATACAAAACATAACATTAACCTAAGGTTTCTCAAAAGGATATTTTTCTCTGAGCATGGATCCTGATGAATGGCTGGTCTTCATACAATTTTTCAGTTCTAAAGTCTCTCTCTCTCTTTTTCTTTTTTTTTTTTTTTTTTTTGGTTTTTTGAGACAGGGTTTCTCTGTGTATCCCTGGCTGTCCTGGACTCACTTTGTAGACCAGGCTGTCCTTGAACTCACAAAGATCCGTCTGCCTCTGCCTCCCAAGTGCTGGGATTAAAGGTGAGCAACACCATGCTGGGTTCTAAAGTCTCTTAAAGTCTCTGAATTTCATTCGTCCCCTTGTGGTCTTAAGACCAATTAACACATGAAAGTTTCCCAGGTGGCTCACCAATTCAGATGCTTATGGCCTGCAAAGACCCGAAGTCCCAGAGCTCAGAGTCTGAGCACTCCCGAATCTCAGGGAGAAACGGATCAACATCAGAGGGTGAAACTTTCCATGAGATTGTGATGCATGTTTTTTTGACGGTAGAGGAAAACCTTGAGTGAATCAGGAACAAGAGAGAGAGCCCGTCCAGCGTTCACGTGGATCCTGCCTTATATATCTTCACCTGTTGGCAGAAGCTTTTGTGCACTTTTAAAGTTAGTTCTTGGGGCTCAGTCTTTTTCCAAAAAGCTTTTTGCAGAGGGGAGAATTCACAGGCAGTCCACAGATGTGGACAGGTGCCTCAGGGCATGTCATTCAGATGTCCTTCACCGAGAGCTGCAAAATGACAACAGACCTCTGACCTCCAGAGGATGGGCACTCCAGGAGGCATATCCTGCCCCCAGCCCCAAGATCAAAGAGGTTCTGGTCCTTGGTGAGTTCCCAAGGACATGTCACTTTGGATGAAGTCTTTTATCTTAAAACTCCAGCCTTACTCCAAGTTCCCTATGCTATATATGCTAACAATAAACCTATCACATATGAGTCCAAAGCTAAAATTGTACTTACTACAGTGATCACAAAGAATGACCACCTGACCAGGCTAAACAAAATGGTAGGACAGAGGGACCTTTGAACTCACCCTTCCCAGAAGCAGAACCTTGGACAGCGATTATTTATGCAAGCAATTCCTAGGGGTGGAAAAGTGATAGAAAGGGGGCAACAAGGGCATGGTGTCAGGCTGTGTACTGCCAGAAGCAGCTTCAGTTGAATATTTTGAAATAACCCTGGAGTCAAATCTCATGACTCTAACTCAAGGTAGCAGGAGCTCTGCTTCCTAGTGGGAAATAGAAGCAAAGGGATAATTTGCAGGTGATGCTGTCTCCTGTTATTTTGTTTTATTTTATTTTTATGTGTATGTTTGTTCTGCTTGCATTTGCATCTGTGGACCATGTAGGTGCTCGAAGAGGCCAGAGGACATCATCAGATACCTTGCGATAGTGTTACTGATGGTTGTTACTCTGTGGAAGCTGAAAGTGGAACTGAGGTCCCCTGGAACAGCAACCAGTGCTTTTAAACTCTGAGGCCATCTCTCCAGCCTCCTGTGTTGACTCAATACATAAAGCACATCAGGGTTCAACACCAGCAACATCTAGAAAACAATGAAGGGTATTGGATGGATGGCTGCCCTACTCCACTCGCAAAACTGAAGCCATGCCACCTGATAAAGAAAGGATATTTTTAAATGCCCAACTCAATTTTCAGATCAAACAATAAAGAGTGAATGTGAAATTTATAATTAACAAATTAAAGTGGGACACTCATCAAAAACAAACTTCTTAAAAGATGATAGACATTATATAATCCCTCAAGAGCTTAAAATGATTATATAAATGGAATGAATGAAGTTATCAATATTTGTTGAAATTCTAACTGCTGAAAAATTATGAGTATTAGATTAAAAGCTGTAATTTTTAAAAATATAATATATAGGGAAGAAGTAGAATGGATACAACTGAAAAAGGATAGAGATTGATCTGAAGATCTTTTACACAATGAAGAAGAAAATAAATAGAGAAAGATAGGGAAAATACAGGAAAAATATTTTTAAAAAGCTCACAGATTGTTGAAATAAATACAGCTTATATCATTATAGTTACTATAAGTTACAATAAGGGAAATATTAGAGGACATAAATATTAAAGCCATGATGGAGGTAACTATCAGAGATTTAAGGAAAGATAAAAAAAGACACAGGGCTTTAAACAGAAAAGCCCAGGCCTCAACTAGTCCAAATGAAATGCAGCAGTGTGAGAAGGAAGCCCTTGCATAGGACAGACCATCTTCAAAGGAAAAAGAATCACAGGGGAAATGCCGACCGTCCTCACAGGTACACTATATATCAGAAGGCAACAGGGTAATATTTTTAGAATATTAATGGAGTAATATTTTTAGAATATCAAAAGCATACAGCCAGGAACGTACAATTAGTTATCCTTGTAACTCAGACATCACAGTGTTAGGTCATAATATATAAAAAAGAAATCATAGTCGAGTTCTTAAGCCTCTGAAGTTACACTTTATAAAAGGTTACCCACCCAGAAGGCATTTGGGAGAAAGTACTGAAAAACAAAACAAAACAAAACAAAACACACTGGAGGTGTAACATGTATGAAAAGTGTGAGTTTAGGTACCTTATTTTCACAAAACAATGCTTCTCCACCAAAAAAGGAGAAGTATGTATTTGTATCAGCGTGGGCTTAAAACCAGAGTATTAAACCATGACCATTTTGGAGAAGATAAAAGAGAAATTCACAAACATTTGGAACATGTTCAAGTTTGTATTTCATCTAAAGAGATTTGTAGATACTGATTTTTTTTGCATAGGGAGGAAAAAAATCACTAATAGTAAAAAAAATGTGCAATGAAAATTCAATAACATATGATTATTGGTGTTAAAGTGGCTGCTGTTAAGGAAGCACAGACCAGGATCTAGACATATGGGAGAGCTAGCCCAGATAGCT